>JALIGW010000006.1:25168092-25463092 GCA_023053685.1 Diadophis punctatus similis
ATTTGAGTATTTTTGCCCCTGTAGTTCTATTGTTAATCTATCCATGTCAGCGCAGTTATAAATTAGTTGACAGGTCCAGAAAATAAGATTATTTCCAAATTATATAATTATTTATTACAATTTGAAAGAATGGAAGATATAGCCAAAGGACCCATGATAGCATGGGCACAAAATATAGGACATAATATCCACTTGGCCAATTGGGAACAAGTATGGAATAGGACTATTAAGTTAACAAAATCAGTGTCATACAAAGAAAATTATTATAAAATGGTATATCGATGGCACTTGACTCCAAACAGATTAGCAAAAATTTATCCAAATTTGAACTTGATTTGTTGGAAAAGTAAAAAAAAAACACAAGGCACCTTCTTTCATATGTGATGGTTATGTCCCTAAGTGAGGAAATATTGGTCCAAAATACATAAATGGCTTCAGGAAATAACTAATGTAACAATAGAATTTACACCGGAGCTCCTCCTCTTGGGAATTTTTAAAAACAACTATGATAAGGGTATCAAATACTTGGTTTTACATATAATCACTGCAGCCAGAATAGCTTATGCACAGTTTTGGAAAAAACCTGAAATACCTGTAGAAAGTATAATAATCTCAATCTGTTTTTTAAGTTTTAAATAATTGTCTTCCATAAGTGTTGAACATCTTGCTGATAATTGGATCCCCAAATATCTTACTTTTTTTACTATTTGTATGTCTAAAGCCTCTGTCAGTTCCATTTTTTGCCTTTCTGTCATATTTTTTACAATCATTTTCATCTTGTCTTTATTTATTTTCAATCCAGCCACCTCTCCATAATTTTCAATTTGATATAAGAATTTTGGTCCTGAATTGAGTGGATCTTCGAGTATAAATGCTAAATCATCTGCAAATGCTTGTAATTTATATTCTTCTTTTCTTATTTTGATTCCTGTAATCTCGTTATCTTCCCTTATAGTCCTGCTTAATACTTCAAGTGTCAAAATGAATAACAATGGTGATAATGGGCATCCTTGCCTTGTTCCTTTAGTAATGTCTACTTTGTCAGTCATTTCCCCATTTATTATTATTCTTGCTGTTTGCGTACTATAAATTGCTTTTATAACTCCAAGAAATCTTGCCCCAAAGTCCATATACTGCAATTGTCGATTCATAAACTTCCAATTTATGTTATCAAATACTTTCTGTGCATCCAAAAACATTAACGCCATTTGTTTCTCAGGATGTTGTTCATACTACTCTATGGTATTCAAAATTATATGCATATTGTCTCTTATCTGTCTTTTGGGAAGGAATCAATTTTGATCCATATGAATAAATTCACTAAGAAATCTTTTCAGTCTATTCGCTATTATTGATACAAATATTTTATAATCAACATTCAATAATGATATAGGTCTATAATTTTTAACTTTTTGTAAGTCCGTATCTTCTTTTGGTATCAAAGTTATAAAAGCCTCGGTCCATGTCTCCGAGATTTTAGCTTCTAACATCAATTCATTAAATAGATCCAGCATTACTAATCCAAATGCTTCTTCAAAGGTTTTATAAACTTCTGCTGGAAGTCCATCTGGTCCCGGTGCTTTCCCATTTTTCTGTTTCTTAATAGCTTCCATCAATTCCATCATTGTAATTTTCTCTTCAAGTTTTTTTTTTGTATTTTTCTGGTATTTTAGGTGAATCTGCCTTTTTCAAATATTGAGATATTTTCTTGTCATCGATTTTCTCTTGCTTATATAACTCTTTATAGTATCTCCATACTATCTTCTTTTTATCTTCTTCATTATGCTGTAATTCTCCCTCTTCATTTTCTAATTGGTTTATCCATTTTTTCTCTTTCTCTTTTTGATCTGTCTTCTTTATGTTATACCATGTTTCCCCAAAAATAAGACAGGGGCTTATTTTTTTTGACCCCCCCAAAATGCCCCTGGCCTTATTTTTGGGGGGTGGCTTATTATTTTTGGGGTGCAGGCGGGGCGGGGTGCCAGACATACCACTTACTGGAGTTTGGCAGCTCCGTGGTCTCTCAGCTAGTCTGTTTAGGGGGAAAACCTTGCATATTTGCAGAAACTCTTCTCGCGAGGCAAGTAATTAACAAGTTCTGGCAGCGAGAAGAGTTTCTGTACTATGCAAAGTTTTTTTCCTAAACAGACTAGCCGAGAGATCACAGAGCTGCAAAACTCCAGTACCGTAAGTAGTGTGTCTCACGGTGGGGCGGAGTTTGGGGATTTTGGGCGGGGGATGGGGCAGGGCAGGTCGCGAGACGCACCTCTTACCTCCTCAGATATCCCAATCTCTCCGACATCCTCCCCCCTCCTCCTGCACGGTCCTCTTGCTAAACCTCCCCCCCACCCGCTTCTGACGTGTAAACCTACTGGCTCCAAATCCAAAATGGGACTGTTGCCTTCTTTCCGCTCCACTTCTTCATTTCTGGATGCCCAGATCCAACCTCCGTTCCCATTTGCCAAGGTAAACAAGCGCGGCAGCAGGAGTTCAGGCTGCCCCCCCTCACCAGCCCGAAGGAGGGGAGGAGGGGGGGCAAAGCGAAGCAGGGGCCTGGTCCTTCCCCTCCTCCCCTCCCCTCCCTCGCAACTTTTCAGGGTGGGTGGGGGGGAAGAGGAGAGGCTCTTGCCAGTCCGAGTTCCAAGGCACTGATTGTGGCGGCGCTGGGCGAGGGTGCGAGCTTTGCTGGTCTGAGGACTCTGATATGGTGCTTGGAAGAACTGGTGCTCCACTTCCTGCCTTGGCTTGGCCTGCACCTTGGCTTACCTTAGGGAAAGTGGGCGGTGGGTGGAAGGCAAAGCCAGGGCAGGCGATGCTGAGTCCAGCTTAGCTGGGCAGAGACACGGGGCTCTGCGCCTTGGTCCTCCCCCGCGTCATCCCACCAAGAGGCTGGATCCCCAAGATCCCAGCCAAGTGGGCCATCTGATCCCGCCAGCGGGGGTCGCTTCTCTGCAGATGCTCCGGGGGCCACGGGGTGCCTCTTTACACAGGCCAGAGGATTTGGGTAGCTCGTCCCTGCTGGAGGTGGCTTTGGTGGCCTCTGGGCTGCTTTCCCACTCCCGCTGACCCTTTGTTGGCCTCTGCCTCCGAGGAGCCGCTCCAGCTCCGAGCCTCTGCATTCCCCTGGCAAGACAGGGACCAAATTGGGAGGAGGACCAGGGTTGGGGGGGAACGGAGGACAGCTCCAGCTCCCGTCCCCTCGTTTGGATTAGCCGAGCCTTTTGGCACACGTCTGGAGTTTGGCAGCTCCGTGATCTCTCGGCTAGTCTGTTTAGGGAAAAAACCTTGCATAGTGCAGAAACTCTTCTCACTGCGAGAAGTTGCTAATTGTTCACCTCATGAGAAGAGTTTTTGTACTATGCAAGGTTTTTTTCCTAAATAGACTAGCCGAGAGACCGCGGAGCTGTCAAACTCCAGTAAGTGGCGTGTCTCATGGTGGGGTGGAGTTTGGGGGTTTTGGGTGGGGGTGGGGCAGCCCGTGCCAGTGAGCGAGTGAGGCGGCGGCGGAAGGCAGATTTGAAGGGGTGGGTGCGGGCTGGCGGGTGAGTGAGGGAGGCGGTGGCGGAAGGCAGAGCCAGGTGCGGGCCGGCGAGTGAGCGAGGGAGGCGGCGGCAGAAGGCAGAGCCGGGCGCGGGCCGGCGAGTGAGCAAGGGAGGCAGCGGCGGAAGGCATAGCCGAAGGGGCGGGCGTGGGCCGGCAAGGGAGTGAGGGAGGCAGCGAAGGAAGGCAGAGCCGGGCGCGAGCTGGCAAGTGAGCGAGCGAGGCGGCGGCGGAAGGCAGAGCCGAAGGGGCGGTGACAGGGATGGGCTGGATGCGCCTGTCTGCTGCTCAAGCCCTGCACTTGTGGGCTCATTGTACCCGACCGGCAGGAGACAGGAGACAGCCCCTCTGCCGAGAGAGAGGGGCGTGTTTGGAAGAGACAAGCATGTGCCCGGCTGCTTCTGCTGCTGAGCCCAGGTGGAAGTTTGGCTTCTAGACGGGCTCAGGCTAGGAACGGGTGGCTGTTTCTGCAGGGGATTCCAATGCCACTCTTTTGGCCGGGAGAGAGAGAGAGAGAGAGAAAGAGCAAGCGAGAGGTGGCTATGCGCACCCCCCGCGGGTCTGGCTCGGCTGCTCTGGGCTGCCTTTGGCAGCGTTTTGAAACTCGCTCCTGCCGGCAGCAACGCAGGGATCGATGCTTACCTCATCTTTCTCACACGTTTTAAATTGCCATAGGCAGAGCCCAGAGGAGCCGAGCTAGTCCCGCGGGGTGTGCGCACACCCGCCTCTCTCTTGCTCTCTCTCTCTCTCTCTCCCGGCCAAAAGAGTGCCGCCGCAAAAAGAGCGGCTCCCGGCATGTCCCCCCCCCTTTCCCCCAGAAGTAGTTGGGGGGGCTTATTATTGGGGGGTGGCTTATTTCAACGCATGTCCCAAAAAGCCCTGTGGGGCTTATTTTCGGGACATGTCTTATTTTTGGGGAAACACGGTATTAATCACCAAGTAATTAACAGGAAAAATATATATTAGTGAAACAAATTAAAATTAAAGTTTCAAAACTCTCTGTTAACAAGCTGTTATTGTAATCCACTGATAGAAAATTTACCACAACATCTTATCTATCCCAAATAGCAATAGCACTTAGACTTATATAAAGCTTCATAGTGCTTTTACAGTTCTTGCTAAGTGGTTTACAGAGTCAGAATATTGCCCCCAACAATCTGGGTCCTCATTTTACCAACCTCAGAATGATGGAAGGCTGAGTCAACCTTGAACCAGTCAGAATCAACCTCCTGGCAGTGAGCAGTGAGTTAGCCTGTAATACTTTAATCTAACCACTGTGCTACTATGGCTCCTAAATCACCCCAAATGTTATAAATAAATAATTGTGGATCATATATCCATGCTTGTTTCTTCACATCAACTCTAGTCAATTGTTTAATTAAATGTAGTAAATTCAGTCTCCAAAATACATCTATCTTCCAATCAAAGTGCAAGCAGAAGTAATTGCCAATTAACTGTAATAAATCTGACCAGTCTCTCTCAGACTTCCTAGTGATCTGGAATCTGTCTCTTTCCTTTGTAATCAAAGCTATAATGTTGAAAGAATGTGCAGACTTAAACTTTGTAACAGCAGATGAAATCCACATTGCTGGTTCTCCAGCTGTGAAACTATCTCTTTAATCTGGAACTGGAACAATATCTTCATCCACACCCAAAGATAAAGCTTCAGATTTTAACATTCTTTTAACAATCATTATAGCTTGATCAAGCTTTCGAGAGAGCTAGGAGTTACACATCTCCCCACTTTCTTTTCTTAGTTTTCAGAGACTGTTCAACCATCTTTATCTGTGAAACCTAGCCAGGGAACAAAGAATTAAAAAAAATGTTTGCCTTTATATTTCAATCCAAGATTATAAGAAACGTTCAATGGAAATAAACTCCACGTGTTTTGCAAATTCAAAAAATACAAAATCCAGTCGTGAGAGTGGGAACTCTTCACCACTATCCCGAACATTGCCATTGCTTTCGATACAGAAGGGACAGAGATTATCCAAAACAACATATATCAAAATGGAAAAAACAGAGAAAAAACAATTAGAGTTCAGCAAAGTGTTGAAATAAATCAGCACCCAACCGTTAATCAACTTTTAAAACAATAAGCAAAATAAAGCAATGAAGTCAAAAAGTAAAAGTTAAAATTTCAGCATGCTTAGAAAACAAAACTACTTGACAGGAAGATGGATACATCCAATGACTTTTCAATTGCTTCCAGAGCAGTGGTGGGTTGCTCCTGGTTCGGACCGGTTCTTAGAACCGGTAGTGGCGGTGGCAGGAGGCTCTGCCCTCCTGCCCGTGACTCTCCGCCCACCTGTGACGCTTCTGCGCATGTGCAAGGGCAAACCGGTGGCAAACTAATTGAGAATCCACCACTGTTCCAGAGGGAATTGGAATCTTCAAAAAAAAAACCTTGCCCACTGGGTCCATGATCATCCAAAAGTCATCTTGGGTCACTCCTATATATTCCCATTCCGAACCAGGGACCATCTTTAGCAATGAAATCAGCAGATAGTAAGTAAGAGAAAACGAAACTCTTACCGTGCAGCAGCCACCTTGAAAGAGGAGGTTTGGAGCAGCTGTCTTGATTTTACGAGCTTGAAGAACTCATGATAGCAATCAAAACACCAGCTAGAAAAAATTATTATTATTTTACTGCTTTTACCAAGTTGAAAGCCAAATCCCTAGAAACTGCTAGATGAAATCTGAAAATATAGAATAGTTAACCATTTGTAGAGTAAAATGATTAGGAAAGAAAATATATTTTAAAACAAAATATTCAGACAATATTTGATAGAAGTAGGTTTGCAGAAAAATGGTACTGACTTTATAGGGAATTCTTTATTATAATTACTAGGATTTAATCCCTAGCAGTCTGATTGTCTTAACCTACTATCCACTGCTGGAAAGTATTCCAGAGGATTTAATTATTAATCACTATAATGTGAAAATATATATTTCTGAAAAAGTTTTCTTTCCTGCTACAAATAAATAGGAATGGGAAAGCTTAGGCATATATAAATACCAAATTAATATAATTATGTCTACTCTGTAATTATGTAGTAGTTGGGATTTTAGCAGATGTGACTGATTTTGCAGGTGCAAGAAAGATTTTACTACTGAAACTTATTTTTAATGTAATCTTTTAAAGACTCAGGAAACCCCATTTTTCTTTCAAAAAATAGCATCTCAACTTGGCATAAATGCTGTATTACTCCGTATGAATTCAGTATTTCAGCAGTATTATTGTATTCACAACAGAAACATTTCTTTCTTTCAAGGTAGATCTGTTGTAAGCAAGACATTCTCTCCTTTTGCATGGAAAATAGATTCTTAGTGAAAAGGTTAGAGGTTTGTATTCTTTTTCTTTCAATGAAATAGTTAGTGAAGGCTTAATGAACATAAGTAACAAAGCGGCACAACATGCCAAATCAAAATATATAGCAGTTATGGGAAGTATTTTTGCCTCTCAAAAGATATACTCCCTTCCTTAAACCCCAAAATATTAAAACTGAATTAAATAAATATTTACTGCCTTTTATGCCACCCAAAGTCAGCCTGAGATAATTTGATGACAGGAACCACTTACAACACAATCAGCTAGGAGTTCCCTTATTTTATGACATCCTTGAAATATGACAGTGTATTCTTCCTGTTGTTGAAATATCTCATTGTGCAAATAGCCAATCGATGCACACAGAGTAGAGAATGCAAATGTTTATTTTGTGCAGAGGAAAGATGTGAGTGGGATAGAAACCAAAATCAAGCACCAGTACTTAATGGGATAAGGGTGCTCATATACAATTTTGTATACAGTTTCAACAATACAGTTTCAACAATAATCAGAAGATTGCAGGAGTTATAACTCATTCATTTGTCAATAAACTTCAAGATATGCCTTGTTTGGTAACATTTCTCTGCTATCTTAAAGAAACTACCAGTTGAAGTCTTTTCCTCAAAAAACATATGTTGTTTTTTTTTAAAAAAATTCTGATAAAGAGTGGAAGATCTCTCCCTTTGTGATACAGATGGATAATTTCAAAATGTGATTAAATAAATAAAAATAAATTGGAGCAACTCTGGCTCAGGCTAATCTAGAGCTGATGCTTCACAAGAACATTCTCATAACTTCTCTGTTCCTTCCATCTTCCCTGTTTCTAATATACTGTACCTATAATCTCCAATTCTAAAATATTTTAGAACCATGCAACATGAGAGTATATGATCTGTCAACCCTCAAACCAGCTCAGAGCACTAAGACTTTGTATATCACATGGAAAAATGGATAAGGTAGAATATTGCATTTCTTTATCATAGCTGTCCAATTCTGAATGGTGTGAAATTATGCCCTTTTATTGGTCATGAGTACACTATTTGTAATTAATAACATCTGCCCCCATTAACAATTGGAACCAAAGTTGTGGAGACATACAAGAATTCAAATATTGTTGAATTGTGTTTATTTTGAAGAACTCCTACAAGGAATATTTTCTCCTTTCTGAAATTTCACTTAAATTTCAATTAAATCACTGGATCTAATATTATATTTCTTGTATATTAGTTCACATATTTTCTTCTGTACAGTGAGGAAAACATCATATGAAAGTTAAATTACAGTTTGCATCAAGAAGATGGATAAGAATAGAAAAGAAGCTGAAATGAAAAAAAAACTTGTAATAACAGAAATGGTGGAGAAAATGACAAGGAAGATCAAGAATTGGTCAGCACCTTTTGACTGGTCTATCCCCACTCATTGGCAAACAGTTTAACTATATACTGGAAGGAGGTGAAATTGAAGGTTGGTTATCACCTTGCAAAACTACCTAATAATGAAAAATCCATCAAAAGGGGCAGCCACAAATAATACAGGCCAGTTGCCTGTTTACCAACAACTTTCCAATTGCTAACTGCTGTGATAACTGATGCAATTCAGCAGCAACCAGCTGAAATAAAGCTATTTTTACCGGAACAGAAAGGAAACCATCCAAACAGCAGATGAACAAAAGATCAGCTCCTACTTCACAATAAGTTTTTGTAAAAATGCAAGAGAAGAACTTGAATGTAGGTTGGATTGAATATAAAAAGGAATTTGATTCTCTGGCACATTGTATAATCAAGTGCCTCAAAATAACGGGAGTCTGTATAAACATCAGAAGCTTTGTGCAAAGATCAATGGCACAGTGGAAGGCACAGTTGGAAGAGGTTAATATTAAGAGAGGAATCTTTCAAGAGACTCATTCTCAATATTACTATTTTTACTATTTGTTACAATACTGATTGTTCTGTCAGCAATACTGAATAAGTCAGACTAGGGCTATCAAACGTAAAAAAACGTCTGTGACGCGACCTGCTAGCATCACTTCATATCCTGCCACCTGACATTTTTGCAATGGGGGAGGGAGGAGATAGAAATAATATCAAGAGTTGAGAGGAAGAATATCCCTACAAATACCAGGGCATCCTTCAAATTGAAAACATTAGCCACAGAAAAGTGCAGAATACATCACAAGAGTGAAAAAGATCTTAAAGTCCAACTTTTGTGAATAAACACATATAACACCTAGACAATTCCAGTCAATAGATGCACTGGACTCAAGTGGAACTAAAAGTCCTGAATAAGAAAATCAGAAAAATAATGACAATGAATTATGCCCTTCATCCACACAGTGACATTGACAGGAAAATACTGGAAAATAGGTGGGCATGCAATGTTGCATATACACCACACCGTTAAAGAAGAAAAAAGGTCATTGGAAAAATATCAGAAGGACAGTGAAGGAGATGCACTGAAGTTAGTATACCATGGAGGTTTATTGAACACCAAAAAGACCAAATGAAGATAGAAAAGAGACATATGAAGGCAAAATATTAGTTTAGTTTCAGTTTAGTTTAATTAAATTTATATACCGCCCTTCTCCAGGGGACTCAGGGCGGTGAACAGCCAAGTAAAAAACACAATATAAACATTAAAATACATTTAAAAGAAAATATTCGATGTGGCCCTGATTTAATACAATTAAAATTTAGTAAAATCTTAAAATTTTAAAAACCCCAAAAAACTTTTTCACGCCAGCCCGGCGTGAAAACATCTTGAGGGCACGGCGGAAGGTGGACAGGTCTTGAATGGTTCTTAAGTCTGGAGGGAGCTGATTCCAGAGGGTGGGTGCTCCCACAGAGAAGGCCCTCCCCCTGGGCATCACCAGCCTACACTGCTTGGCTGATGGCACCCCGAGGAGGCCCTCTCTGTGGGAGCGCACTGGTCGATGGGAGGCAGTTTGTGGCAGCAGGCGGTCTCGGAGATACCTAGGTCCAATGCCATGGAGCGCTTTAAAGGTAGTAACAAGCACCTTGAAGTGCACCCGGTAGACCACCGGAAGCCAGTGCAGCTCGCGCAGGAGGGGTGTTATATGGGAGCGCCAATTAGCCCCCGAAACCACCCGCGCGGCTGCATTCTGGATCAGTTGGAGCCTCCGGGTGCTCTTCATGGGGAGCCCCATGTAGAGAGCATTACAGTAGTCCAGACGCGACGTGACTAGGGCATGGGTGACTGTGCACAGGGAATCCCGATCCAGAAAGGGCCGCAACTGGCGTATCAGGCGGACCTGATAAAAGGCCGCCCTGGTCACAGCTGTCAGATGGTCCTCTAAGGACAGCTGTGGATCCAGGAGGAAACCCAGATTGCGAGCCCTTTCGGCGGGGGCTAGAGACTCGCCCCCGATAGTCAGAGATGGAATCATCTGACTATATCGAGACGCTGGGAACCACAGCCACTCCGTCTTGGAAGGGTTGAGCCTGAGTCGGTTTCTCCCCATCCAGATCCGCACAGCTTCCAGGCACCGGGACATCACTTCAAGGGCATCATTGGGGTGGCCTGGGGTGGAAATGTACAGCTGTGTATCATCGGCGTACTGATGGTACTTCACCCCAAAGCCATGGATGATCTCACCCAGCGGCTTCACATAGATGTTGAACAGAAGGGGCAAGAGAATCAACCCCTGGGGCACTCCATATGTAAGAGGCCTCGAGGACGACCTCTGCCCCCCTGCCAATACAAACTGCGACCAGTTGGAGAGAAAGGAGGAGAACCAATGAAAAACGGTGCCCCTATCCCTAACTCTACCAGCCGGTGCAGCATGATACCATGGTCGATGGTATCAAAAGCCGCTGAGAGGTCTAATAGGACCAGGACAGAGGAACAACCCCTGTCCCGAGCCCTCCAGAGATCATCAGCCAATGCGACCAATGCCGTTTCCGTGCTGTGCCCGGCCCTGAAACCCGACTGGAACGGATCTAGGTATGATGATTCCTCCAAGTACTGGGGAAACTGTCGTGCGACCACACTCTCAACAACCTTCGCCACGAAGCGAAGGTTGGAGACAGGGCGATAGTTAGCTAAAATTGCTGGGTCCAGGGAGGGCTTCTTGAGGAGAGGCCTCACCACCGCTTCTTTCAAAGCTGTGGAGAAGTAACCCTCCCCCAAAGAAGCGTTAATAATTCCCTGGAGCCAGCCTTGTGTAACCTCCCGGGTAGCCAGCACTAACCAGGAGGGACACAGGTCCAATAAACATGTGGCTGCACTGAGCCTCCCCAGAATCTTGTCCACATCCTCAGGGGTCACCGAGTCAAACTCTTCCCAGATAACGTTCTCAAGACTATTCCCTGTCACCGCGTCCGTATTCACCCAGTTGGAGTCCAGTTCCCCCTGAATCTGAGCGATTTTGTCATGCAGATATCGTCCAAAGTCCTCAGCCCTGCCTTCCAGGGGATCCTCCCACGCTTCTTGATGGAGTAAGGAACAGGTCACCCTGAACAGGGCTGTTGGACGATTCTCTGATGATGCGATAAGAGCGGAAAAATACTTCGATTTCTCCGCTTTTATCGCCACTAGGTAGGTCTTAATATGCGACCTTACCAGTGTTCGATCAGATTCAGAGAGACTGGCCCTCCAACCGCTCTCTAGGCATCTTTTCCGGTGCTTCATCTCCCTCAGCTCCTCAGTAAACCAGGGAGCCGAGCGGGATCGGAGCCGAGTCAGAGGCCGCAAAGGCACAACTTGGTCCAAGGCCCCACCGGCCGCCCTGTCCCAGGCGGCAACCAGGTCCTCGGCCGAGTTGAGGGCTAGATCATCAGGAAGTGGCCCAAGCTCCGTCTGGAACCTATCCGGGTCCATCAGGCGCCTGGGGCGGACCCATCTAACTGGTTCCGCCTCCCTGCGGCATGGGGAAGCGGTATGAAGGTCTAGGTGAAGGAGTGAGTGATCTGACCATGACAAGGGTTTAATGACTACATCCCCTATATCAAGACCACTCAACCACTGGCCAGAGACAAAAATCAAGTCTAGAGTGTGTCCTCCCTCATGTGTGGGGCCATGAACTAACTGGGTTAGGTCCATGGCCGTCATGGAAGCCAAGAACTCCCTAGCCAACTCAGATGTTTCACCAACGGATGGCAGGTTGAAATCTCTCATGACCAAAAGCCTGGGTGTGTCAACCACCACCGTGGCTATCGTGTCGAGTAGCTCAGGCAGGGCAGCTGCTACGCGGCAGGGAGCTAGGTACGTAAGCAGCAAGCCCTTCTGAACCCCATGGCCCCATTTCACAAGGAGGGGCTCACAACCAGCTATCTGTGGCACAGTGGTCTCCCTTGGCCAAAGACCCTCATTAATAACAACCGCCACACAAAAAAATAGCAGGCAAAGTAGAGAACAAGACCTGGCAATAGCTAGGAGCAGGAAAGTTGAAGAAAGAAGCAGAGTATAAGGACTTGCCTCTCCCCTCTGCTCAAAAAAGTAGATCTCTTGAAGCACTTAGCATTTCAAAAGGAAACTTTTATTGAAAGGGAGGTGATAGCAAGACAAAGAAAGCAGGATCTAAAGATTCCTGTGCAATTCCGTTAGGTTAAAGCGGTTAGAAACCCCTTCCCTCAGTCCGATGTTGAATAGGCCAATCCACAAGTGCGAAGTTGTTTTGAGAATCGCAGGCTGAGAAGGTAATAAGAAGTTGTTCTCAGGTGTTGCTTACTAGAGGCTCCGGAGCTGAGACAAAACAGATGGCCCTCCCCTCTTACATTCCCAAGAAGGTAAATCAAAGTACAGGATAGATAGGCACCAGGAAAAAGGCTATAAACTAAAGAATGCACCCAGGCCCCTCCCCACGAGAATCCCAGCATCCTGATAGGATCTATTGGACCTGACACAGATGGGATAATTCTGGTTGCCCAAGACCAACATTTAAGAACAAATGCATGCAAAGTTAGAATTGAAAAGACAGTAACAGATAGCAAATACTGTCTCTGCAAAGAAGCTGAAGAAACAGTGAATCACCTAGTTAGCTGCTGCATAAAGGTTGCACCAGTGGTGGGTTCCTACCGGTGTGGTCCACTCTATAGCACCGGTAGCGGCCCGCTGGTGATGTCACAGTACCGGTGCGGTCGGTTGCCGGTGCCTGGGCACCGCCATTTTAAAAAAATTGTAAATTTTTTTTTTAAAAAAAATTCTGCGCATGCCCAGAAGCCGAGCTTCCGGCACTGCGCATGCGCTGCCTTCCTACCCCACAGTGAGTCCAAGCAGGGGAGGATAGCTGAGGGAGCGCATGAGACGCTGAAAGAATGGGCGGCAGGAGCTATCTCCATTCACCTCCCTTTAGCAATCCGAGAAGCCACGAACGCGCGGTGATGATTCTAGGCATTTTCTTTTTTTTTTATAAAATAATCTTTATTAATTATGTAAAAAAGACAAACAAACATCCAAACAAACATAAAAACATGTATAAACATATGTAAGAATAAGTAAGAAATATCTTTGAGTATAGAAAACATTGAACATTGAACATACATGTCAACCATCTCGTCGACGCTATCCTTTTACAGCCTAGTGATACAAAAACATGTTTAATCTTTATAGTTATTATTTACATCATTATCTTTCTTATATCTTCCAATATTTTCCTTATTCTTTTCTCTTGTTATATTGTGTTCAGTCTATTATCATTACAATAAAACAATTTTCCCTTTTTCAACAATGGTTCTTTTGTTCAGCTTGATTAATATTTTATAATCTTGTAAAATTGTATACATTCCGATATTTTGTTCCAGTCTTTGCGAAAAAGTAGACATTTGTTATTATTTATACTGTCTAAGATCATGACTCATAGTGTGTCTAGGATCATGACACATAATTATAGTAATTTTTGATATTTATTTTGGTTAAGCCAGTTATACCACCTGTCCCAAGTTTTATAGAATTCAGAGTCATCTTTGTCTTGCATTTCCAGTGACATCCTACTAAGTTCTGCGCATTCAAATACTTTATTAATGAGATTTAACGTAGTTGGGATTTTTTTGGTTTTCCAAGTCTGCGCATATATAATTCTTGCGGCTGTTGTAATGTGTAGAATTATATATCTGTCTTCATTCGTCATTTTTTCCCTGAAGATACCTAATAGGAAAAGCTCCGGCTTTAGGGGGATCGTTTTTGAGATTATTTGTTCAAGGCAGTTTTTGATCTTAATCCAAAAGTTTTTCGCTTTGGGGCAGGTCCACCATAGATGGTAGTATGTTGATTCTAGGCATTTTCGTATGTTCGAGGCTTCTCGAGCTGCTGAGGGGAGAGGGAATGGGTGGCAGGATCTATCTCAGTTCCCCTCCCTTCAGCAGTCCGAGAAGCCATGAATGCGCGGTAATGACCCCAGGCATTTTCGCACGTTCGAGGCTTCTCGAGCTGCTGAGAGGAGGGGGAATGGGCGGCAGGAGCCTAAGATCATCGAATGGGGAGAAGCATTCAGGCCGGACGGAGCCTCCTAGAAGAACCGCTGCCGCGGTCTTGCTGCTCCCGCTGCGGGGGGCTGTGTTGTGGGTGAGCAATGCACCCCCGCTTCTCCGGCCGCTGCCAAGCTCCCGAGGCCCATGCCCACCCGGTCACATGGCTGGCAAGCCACACTCACAAAATAAGCCACGCCCACAGAGTGGTAGTAAAAAAATTAGGAACCTGCCCCTGGGTTGCACAGATGGATTACAAACAATAGCATGAAAAAGTAGCAACAATAGTGCATTGGAATATCAACAACAATTATGATTTGCCTGCAAACAAGAATTGGTGGAAGCACAAAATGGACAAAGTAATAGAAAATGAAGAAGCTAAGATGTTCTGGGACTTGATAATTCAAACTGACAAGCACCTGACCTTTAATCCCACAGGCTTAACAATTGTCAATAAGAAACACAAAAAAGTCTGAGAAGTAGACATCACAGTACGTGGCGACAGAAAAATAGAAGAGAAAGAGAACCATTATTGCCAGACATTTATTGAACAATGATTTGTTGATATTTAAGAAGCTAGTATTGATTTGAGCAATGTGTCCACCAAACAGTGTCAAGATCAACACAATACAGATATGATAAATGAATCTTTACAGTTATGTATATAGTATGGTACCAATAAATGCTATTAAAAATTCCTTATTTGTCTTGATTGTCTGTCCTAAGTAACCATGTTACTCAAATTTCTAACTTTCCTTTCCCCCTGCAAGGTCAAAGGGGTTAAGCTTATGGTAAGTCTATTACACAAAATAAATAAATACTGTAAGTAAGTAAGCAATTTAATTTAATTTAATTTAATTAAAAGTTCTTAGAAGCCGCCCAATCCCGTAGGACTCAGGGCGGCATACAGCATGAATAAGAACAGTACAATATATAAGAAAACAATTCAAAAAAACACAACATAAATTTTTTAAAAAGCAACAGAAACCATTCATCCAGGGGGAATCTGATCTTCAATTAAAATCTGCCTGCCCTTATCTTACAGTCTTTGCCAGTGATCCCTCGCTATATCGCGGTTCACCTTTCACGGTCTCGCTGCTTCACGGATTTGCATCGTGCATTGTGTTCTGCATTCTGATTGTCTGATTGGTAAAACAGCTTGCCAAGAGCAGTGAAATACATGTGAGGGCCTGAGTCAGCTGTTGAAGACGTGGGCGGCCAGGCCGTCAGCGGCAATGCATGCGGCTCCGGGACTCGCAAACCTCTCTGATGAGTTCTGCGCTTGCGTGGTGGTCTCCTGCTTCAGTCTGGCAGCGGCAGGCGAGTAAAGTGGTCCGATGAGCTCTGCGCATGCGCAGAAGGACTGCCGCTCATCAGCTGTAGGGCGGGCCGCGCTGTCAGCTTTCCCTGAGGGAAAATGGCCGTTCGCACCAAATCGACGAGGGAATGGCCTACAAGCTCGCTCAGGAGATCAGTGCCAAGCAGCCACAGCAGACGTCAAGAGAGGGAGAGGTTGGAGGATTTTTCAGGCTTTTTTGGGGCGCCGAAAACGCAGAAGCCGGGTAGGAGGGGTTAGCGACGGTACTCACTAATTTTACTAATTGTAAAAAAAATAAAGGTTACTACTTCACGGATTTCGCCTATCACAGGTTCTTTTTGGAACGTAACCCCCGCAAAAAACGAGGGATCACTGTATATTCAGTTCCCAGGATTTCCTATCCAGGATGACCATTGTTGAGAATTTTAAAATTAGTCAATATTTAAAGAATACTCAGATATTGCTGAAAGAAATTCTAGAAAACAGCTATATCCATGCCAATTCAAATCCAAGCAATCTATATTCTTATCAGAGCTCATTGTATTAAAGTATAGTAAATATTAAAGTTCTTACTTCCTTCAAAAAATCTGATTTACTTAATATGGCTCTGCAGTAGCATACAAAACAATGATAGACGTTTTATGTGAAAAAATTGCCAAATGTTAGGATGTATGCAAAGATAACATTTTATTTTGAAAAACATATTCTAAGTGATACATTTGTCAGGCCGAAGCCATTTTAGTTGGAGTCTTTGGCCTGCCACACTTTATGCTCTTTTAAAATGTATTCTTAGCTGTGGGAATTTGGGAGGGGTAGTTGCATGAGGGATGTCTGAATGTAGCCATAACAAATTCCTTCTAGATGGTCAAGGTCATCCTTTGTCTTCGCACTGCTGCACCTGCACGGAAGGAGATGGGAGTTGCTGCCAAGTTGGCAGATGAAGATTGGTCAACGTGATGGACTTGGGGGTGTGGGGACAAGGGATTGAATTTTCAACTAGGTGGAGAAACCCCTGGGACTTCAGATTCGGGTTTCTCCCAGATGTGCCAACATGGCTCTGCTAATAAATTGGAACTTTGAGGAATACTTTGCCTCGGACTCTGATTTGATTTTCGATGCTATTTGGAACCCTGACAACATTCTAGCTATTCACATTAGTGATTTATAATATTTTTAGGCATGATTGTAGTGTTATATGATTAATGTAAATAAATATTATGTTACTATAGAAATAGCTGAATGATATAATTACTGTGAATAGCCTAGAAATGGTCTATTAAATGCTTTTTAGTGTTAATTCATACTTCAGGTATGTGCTATTTGGACCTCCGGTTATTGTTCAATTGTTACTCCCTTTATTGGTCTTTGTGCCTAGGTTAGAATTCAATCAAATTAATTGTTAAGCTGCATTTTTTTTCTTGTACATCAGAACCACTTAAATTATTCATGTGTAGTGTCCTATAGGAAGAGAGTAACGGTTCATCTGAACAGTTCAGTTAAATATATATGCTAATATGGGCTTTTTTCAGGTTTAAATAATAGATTTATACTAACAAAATTTAATACAGTAGTGCCTAGCATTTGATATAGTCTTTCTATACCAGGGTATTTATATATATTTTACATTAAACTTCAACTGGTTGACCAGGGTTCTCATGAACCCAGGGTATTAGATCTATTTTTATCAACTCAAACAACTCATCTGTCAATATTTGATTAAAGGTCCTAGGTCCTAGGAACAGTTTGTTGCCTTTTTCAGATGTATAGATAATCTGAAGTGCAAAGATCTTTGATTGAAGTTTCATCCCATAGGAGAAAAAAGTTAGTAGATAATTTTGGATTATGCCTCATCTTGTGACTTCTCCTATTTTTAGCCTCATGGAAAGACTGTATCTCCCTTATCACTGCCAAGACAGACTCTGCTGGTATTGATTTAGACAGAAAACTTCAATACGTTTCAGATTGATTATTTTTTTCTAGCACCTCATCTAACAGTAAATAAAACTATTATATATACCTTTCCGCTTCCATTTTATTTTTGATACAATTGTCAAAATAAGTCTGTGAATCTGCCAAAAAGATTGTAATATAAATTTCTCAGGGGCAAAAAAGAACAGAATCCTGCCACGTTAATCTGATAACTAATTTCAGGTATATACATTTATCTCTGCATACAAATTTTCCTCTCAGACAGGAATTTTCCAATTTATTTTAATGGAGGAATGACATTTGCAAATTTTCATTTGCATATTTGCCTAGGTTGAGAGAAACATTTTGTACTTTTAAGCAGAAAGTTGTTTTTCCTTCCTATTAGACCCTATTCATTTAATGCCTGCTACCATAATATATATTCATCAGAATGGTACTTTTTAAAAGAAACAAAGGTGAATCTAGGTGAGCTACCAATCCTAGTTTCTCATTTCATTACCCTGGATTGTAAAGCATTACCTTTATTTCAGAATAATTTTTTAATTATTATTTTTAACATCACTAAAAAAATAAACATGCATACTTTCAGTTATACTCTCTCTACTCTTTTCTCATTTACTAAATCTACACCAAAAGTTCAGAATAAAATTATATTTATAATTCTAATTTTCAAACAGGATTCACAAATTGATCACTTATTGTATTAACCAAAAAGGAAGATGATTTTAATTTAATTCTCTCAGGGGAAAAACACAATAATTCTTCCATGTCAGTTTAAGTTGCCAAGTTTGGGGATCCCTGGTTTAAAATAATATTAATTCCAGCTAAAACAATTGTAGATACACTTCTCATTCAACAAAAGAGTGCATGTATCCACCAGGATGTGTATGAATGCATGTATCATATGCTTGTCAGTAACATTTATTTTGTGAAAAGGTATCCTATTTTATGAAATCATATGTGAACTATTCTCACAGGAACTTCTCTCACATCCAGAACAATCAAGTGAAAATAATAGAACTACAACTGTCTGAATATCAGCAACACCTCAGAGAAAAGGTAAAATACATGAATGAAGCTGTAGAACAGTGATTAATGAAAAAAGGGCTGCTGAATTAAATATGACAAAAATGACTAAAGAGATGTACTTTAGTCATGTACAGCTCATGTACAGCCTTACAATAGTAATATCAATAGAACTGGTAAACTAACTAAAAATCAAAACCAAAGTTGAAAATAATATTTTAAGTATTACTGAGTGTTCTTCAGAAGAAAAATCATCATCATTAAAACAGTGCAGAACAAGAATAAATGAATAAAATTAGGTTATAAAAATACAAAGCAGAGAATTCTAAGAGAATAGAGGAATACTAAATAATAGCAACTTTACACAAACAGGGTTGGTAAACCAGATTACAGCCCTTGATCACATAATGACTAAGATTGTGCAGAAGACATTGTAGATCAGTTGTAAAACAAGACAGGGAGAGATGGAATTCAAATACACTATTAAAAAACTAAAACAGTGATAATCTAATTTAGCCTGCCTCCATTGTGGACTGGGGATAAGGGAAAGGTTAGGTAATCAACAAATGTAACTTGTTGCTTGTATCCTTATGATTTATATTAATATTGATTGTTTCCTGATTGCTTATTTGAACCCTATGACAATCATTAAGTGTTGTACCTCATGATTCTTGACAAATATATCTTTTCTTTTATGTACACTGAGAGCATATGCACCAAAGAAAAATTCCTTGTGTGTCCAATCACACTTGGCCAATAAAGAATTCTATTCTATTCTATATGTTTTCTAAAAAAAATGGGTATCTCCATCTTACAGTTAGTTAAAAAGTGCACATTAGCCAAAACTAATGTTTTAGATTTGGAAAATAAAAATTGGTGGTATATAAGTGCCCAGAGAATTAGGAAACATTTCAACGTATTAATAACAAGAAAAAAGTCAAGGAAAGGGGCATTGTACTTACCTGATACGCTCCTTCTCGTAGGGTGGAACTATCATCCAGGATGGGTAATGACCTCATCCAATCAGATAGGACTGAGTCTGCTAATTAAAATATTGGGGGCACTTCTGCCTCACCAGCCCAGTTACGACGACGAAGACCGAAGGAAGAAAGCAGACTTGACGTGGCAACGTGAACTAAGGAATCAACACTGTCCATACTTAGTCAAATGTTTTTTATTTGTTTGTTTGTTGGTAAAGTAGAACCGAAGTTGCAAGAAAAAAAACTACGTAAAACCGGCTATAGGCAAGAAGTGTCCCCCTCGTTCCCAATATACACTCAACATCAAAAAGTGAACCAATAACTAGGGAGGGACTGGATGATAGTTCCACCCTACGAGAAGGAGCGTATCAGGTAAGTACAATGCCCCTTCCCCATAGTGGATGGAACTATCATCCAGGATGGGACATACCCAAGCAGTATGTCCTAGGGAGGGAACAACAGGAACCCCTCAACTGTTGGCATGAGAGACAGATTGCAGAACTCAGCGGCCGAAAGAAGCCTCTGCAGAGGCAACTCATCAGTTTTATAATGCCGCACAAACTGCAACGGAGAAGCCCATGCCGCCACGCGGCACACCTCCTCCAGCGAAGCCCGGGTTCACCAGGCAGCCGACGTGGCCGCACTCCTAGTGGAGTGAGCAGTTATACTAGTCGGCCGTGAGGCTGAGGATAGGTCGTAGGCAGCCGCGATGACAGCGCGGAGCCAGTGACCCAAAGTAGATGCCAACACCTTATGCCCGGAAGAGCCGGGAAGGAAGGACACAAATAGCAACTCCGAAGGGTGGAGTGCAGCTGTATGCTTGAGGTAGGTGCATAGGGCCCTACGGACATCTAACTTGTGCCACCTGCATTCCAACTCATTGGAGAGGTTGGGGCCAAAGCTAGGCAAAACCAACTTCTGGGCCCGGTGGTACCAGGAGTTGACCTCCGGGATGAAGGTAAGGTCTAGGTGAAGGACCACCCTGTCCCGATGGATAACGCACAGGGCACTCCACACAGACAGAGCTGACAGTTCGGAAATCCTCCTGGCCGAGGTAATGGTGACCAGGAAGACCACCATGTACATCTGGTGATGGAGAGAGACCCAGCGGAGGGATGTGGGGCTCGGTGAGGGATTCCAGGACCTTGGCTAGGTGGACCACGGAAGACACAGATTACAGGCACCCCTGATGAAGCGGCGGACAGCTGGGAGGAGCGCCAATGGAGACGCCTCCCCACAGGCCAGTACTGATGACAAGCCGCCAGCTGCCTGCGAATGGTATTGGGTGAAAGCCCCATATCCGGCCCATCTTGGAGGAACTCCAGGATCTTAGGAATAGGAACACAGATTGGGGAACACCCGGCTTGGTTGCACCAAGCACAGAACGCCCGCCATGGTGGAGTAGTGCATTCTGTTGAGGCCCTCCGGGAGGCCATCATGGTTGCCATGACCCTATGGCAGTATTGCTGGTGAGCTAGGGAGCTCAACTGCCAAGCGGGCAATGTCAACCATGCGGGGTCCGGATGGGAGATCCGGCTCTGTGAGAGGGAATCCTGCCGTATCAGGATAGTCCATGGAGGCACTTCTGCCTCCGCTCCTTTCTGCAACCTCTTCTGCAAGACCCTGCTGATGATAAGGAAGAGAGGAAGGCATACACAGGGAGCTTTGGCCGCTGGACACTAAAGGCATTGAAGGCCTTCGCTACAGATGTCTTGAACCGGGGAGGAACCCCGTCAGTTGTGCATTGTCGGGAGAGACAACAGGTTGACAGCTGGCAGCCCAAACCTGGTGGTCAGAGTCTGGAAGATTGCTGAATGCAATCGCCACTCCGCCAGATCAGTGGTCATCCGGCTGAGCTGGTCTGCCTTGGGGTCCTCCATCCCAGAAATGAGATCCACCACTAGGGAAGGCAGGTGCCGTTCTGCCCCTTGACACAGTATGTTGGCCTCCTGCCTTAGGGTTGCCTAGCGGGTGCCCCCTGTCAGGTCACATGTGCCTTGGCCACTATATTGTCTGATAGGACTAGTATGTGGTGACCCGAAGCTGGTGCGCAAGCTCTTGAGGGCCAGGAAGATTGCACGGTGTTCGAGTCAGTTGATGGCACACCTGGCTTCCTGCTGTGTGCACGTGCCCTGTGCCACTAGACTCTGGGAATGGGCCCCCCAAGCTGGCATCCGTGGAGATCAGGATGCGGTGAGTCTCTGAAGAGACAGCCCCGAGATATGGCAGCAGACCTCCACCAGGTGAGAGACCTGCAGCTGCCCGGGGCACCAGAATCCGGACATTAGAGCAGGGGTGGGTTCCTACCGGTGCGGTCTTGCCTGTTGCCGCAGAGCCGAAGAAGCTGTTGGCGTTCGCGGTGCGGGGCTTCCCCCGCCCGCTTTCCCTGGCCGCTGGGACGTTGCCATTTGCATTCTTTTGCCCTCTGTGCAAGCAGAACGCTTTGCGCATGCGCAGAGGGCAAAAAAACGCAAACGGCGGCATCCCGGCGGCAGGGGAAAGCGGCCGGGGGAAGCCCCGCGCCGTGAACGCCAACAGCTTCTGCAGCTCTGCGGCGACGAACAGGCAAGACTGCACTGGTAGGAACCCACCCCTGCGTTAGAGGTGCTGCTGTTGGTTTTCTGGAAGGGCAAGAGAAGTCGTTGAAGTGCCCTGGAATGTATATGTGCCCCTGGGGTGATAGAGATGGCGAATATCCCTTTCCCCAGTAGTGTGGAAAGAAGGGAAATGGGGCCCCATCACAGACCCTGGACCTGGAGAGCTAACTCCCTGAGACTGCTCTGTTGATCTTGGGACAAGTAGACTCTACATTCTATGGAGCGTATGACTGCTCCAAGGTGAATGATGGAGATGGATTCAGAATTGACATCGTGAGATGAGGAAGGTCCAAAGCCAATTGGTGGGATTGGGCAAGGACCAGGATGACAGCTAAAAACAGAGGACCCTGACAGCCAGGGTTCTCAGATGTGCTGCCAGCACCGCCAGGACCTTCGTGAAAACACGAGGGGCAGAAGAGAGGCTAAGGGGAGGGCCCAGTACTGAAGTGCCTACCTGCATAGCAGAATCATAGAGACTGCCTAAGATTTTGAGGAATGGGGATATGCAGGTGTCTATTTGAGGTCATGTAGTCCCCTTGGCAACCCCCCCCCCCCGGATGGTGGAGAGGGATTGCATCCCAATTCTGCAGAATTTGAGGCAAGGGTTCGACTGCTTCAAGTCCGGGATTGCCCTTCATCTCCCCCACCCGAGGTTTAGGGCACCATGAACAAGATGGAGCAGTACCTGAGCCCGATCTGGTCTTTAGGCACCTGATGAGTGGCCTTGATGTCAAGCTGGTGCTGAATGGCTTGGGCCATAAGATTATGCTTCGCCGGGTGTTGTGAGACCTGGCAGGATAGGAAAAAAACCTCAGGGGAAGGGAGAGAAAAACACCTGACCGTGGCGCTGAAAAGAGGACTCAGGTCAGGAGGGGATGCATCCTCTGAAAGGCAGGTAGTGGCATTTGCTTTGTGAAGAGCGGACCTTAAAAAAATTCCGGGAGGGAATAAGCCAGGAAAGGCGGACATGTCAGGGGAGACCCCCTCATCATCAGAGAGGTCGCTAGCCCTCAACATTTCTTCTCTTGTGAGAAGGGACTCCTCGTCCCTGGAGAGGGATGCAGATCCCCTGGGAGGGGTGAGGCTAACCGCCAAAGAACGCTTGTAACGGTAGGATAACTATAGTGACACCAAGGACGCAGAACATTGTTGTCTGAGACCTGTAGCTCTGCCCTTGGAGATAACCTTAGAATAAGGGCTTGGACCCCTTCAGGTATTTGCGAATGTCGGAAACATAGTACCTTGCGGCGGTCGCCGGTGCTTCCTCCTGATCAGAGTCAGCAGAGTGATCTGTTCGAGGCCTCATGGTAGCCTGGCAGGAAAATGGATCCGCAGAGCCGGCCCACAGTCTGCGCCCCTTAGGATCCGTGTGAAGAGAGACTTCTGGCGATAAGGCCTGTGAAGAAATCACTGAATGCTCCTGCACAGAGGGATTAGAAACATAGTGATGAGTACCAGGACACTTGTATTCACCCACTGCCTGTGGCCCTGAGCCGGTTGAGGCTTGTCTTTTCGGGCTGGGAGACTTTTTGCCCTCTGTTGCCTTGTCATGGCTGTTAGGTCCCTGACCATAACTAATATTGGGTAGGACAATATATGTTTTTAGCTTTTAACAGAAGTATGTCTGTTAGCTGAGGTGTTGCAGACTGCCACAAGAGGGAGCTAGAGTTCACAGCTTATTTCTCTGGGAGTCCCTCTCTGTTTGTCTTTGGTCTCTGCTACTCAGAGTGTGTGTTCTCTGCTACTTATTAGAGCAAGGCCTAGAGTATGTATGCTCTGCATTTCTCTCTGTGTTGTAGTTATGTATTATAGCTGAAATGTATTTGTACTGGATAATACTTGGATTGTCATTATGACTATTAAGTGTATGACTTTGGACTGTTTATAGGAAAATGCTATTTCTTAAAGTAAACTTTAATTCAAGTTAGTGTATCTGTGTGTGGCTGAGTACTTATTCACAACTGATCTCAATCTAAACGTTTCTGTATGCACAACCTTGGTAACACAAGGAATACTCTGCTAATACATTAACACTGGTTATGGGCCCAGAGAGATATTGAGAGTTAGTGTGAATATTCAGTTTCATACTCAGACAGCTAACTTGTGGTTTACTGTTAAATTAACAATGGCACAAGAACAGTCAACTAGCTTATCCCTGATAACCAGGTTAGATGGAACTAACTATGTTTCCTGGTCTATGAAGTGCAGCTTACTTTTGTGTAAAGAAGGATTATGGACTGTGGTTAATAATCCACCTGATATAACAGCTTGGGATCCAACAAATGATGAAGATAAGAAGAAAATAGCTGCCTTTAACCGGGATAATGAAAAGGCTCTTAGTATTATTGGACTGACACTGAGTGATCAGCAACTGGTCCATATTCATGGTGAAGATTCTGCTGCCAAGTGTTGGAGTACCTTAAAGAGACTTTATGTTCGAGATAGTGTTGGTGAGCATATACACCTTACACGTAAACTGTTCAGAGCACGTTTGTTAAAAGGTGGTGACATGTTAGCTCATTTGGAGTTTATGAAGAGAACATTACAAGAGCTACATGAAAAAGAACTGATTTTCTCAGAGTTGCATCAAGTTTATATTATTCTTTCTTCTTTGGATGACTCTTATGATGATTATGTGTCTTCACTGGAAGTTTTGACCAGAGATGAACTGACATTGACTGGCATAATAGGAAGACTGTTAGAAGAGTCTAGAAGAAGGCAAGATAGAAAACAACTGAGAGAGAAACCACCACAGGAAGAACAATGGTCTTCAACTGCCTATATTGTTAGGAAATGTTATTCTTGTGGGGCTAAAGGTCATATAGCTAGATTCTGTAAAAGGGGTAAAAAGCAGAATGCTAGTAATATGCAGAGAGCTTATAATGATGTCAGTGTAGCTATATCAAGTACAAATAAAACTGTAAGCCATGATATCTGGATAATAGACAGTGGAGCATCTCAGTGTATAACTAAAAGTAAAGAGAGATTTGTTAATATGACTGAAAGTAAACAGCATGTATCATTAGCAAATGGCTGGAAATTGAGAGTATCTGGAGAAGGTAATGCATATTGTTCATGTATTAATGAAAGTTTACCAATGTTATATGTACCTAACCTTATATATAACTTACTATCTGTGAGAGAATTGGTAAAAGCAGGGTTTGTGGTAACTTTTCAGGGAGATAAATGTTTAATTGAAAAACAAGGTAAAAGAGTTACTGCAAGATTGCATGATGGCTTATATATTATCCATGATAGTCCATTAAATAAGGCCAATTCAGTTTATGAAAATAGAAAGCCTCATGATGAATGTATTCATTTGCTCCATAGACGTATGGGACATTTAAATTTCAAAGTTTTAAAGAAAACTGTTGAGTTATCTAATGGTATAAAATTAAAACCTTGTGCAAGATATTTAAATTGTAATGCTTGCAATCAGGAAAAGAGCAAGGTAATTCCTGCAAACAGGTTAAATGGATTTAAAACCAAGGAACCATTAGAGGTTGTATTTGCTGATCTCATTGGCCCTAAGAAACCCAGTTTAGGTGGAGCCTGTTATATATTGAGCATAGTTGATCATTTTTCTAGATATGGTTTCTGTTATCTGATGAAAACAAAAACAGAAACATATCAGCATTTTGTAAACTGGTTAAGGTTTGTTGAACGAAAAATGAAAAAGAAACTGGTTAGTTTAGTAACAGATAATGGTACTGAGTTTACCAATAAGAGATTTGAAGATATGCTAAAGAGAGCTGGTATTGAACATAAGCGTTCTGCTCCTTTTCGGCCGCAACATAATGCGCATATTGAAAGAAGAGGTCAGACATTACAGGCTATGTCTAGAACCATGATTTCAGATTCTGGTTTACCAGAGAGGCTCTGGGGTGAAGCTATAATGTGTGCTAACCATGTTTTGAACAATGTAGTGAATGCAACAACTGGTGAATTGCCATTTACTCGTTGGTATGGTAGGAAACCAAATCTTAGTTATTTGCATACATTTGGTGCACCAGCATGGGTACATATTCCCACACAAGTAAGGCGAAAGGGACAACATAGAGCACGGAAATTATGTTTTGTAGGGTATGAATCTAATCATAGATCATTTAGATTCTGGGAGCCAGGTACTACTAAAGTATATTGTAGTGCAAGTGCTAAATTCCTTGAGCATGTTGGATGGAGTAAACTGGAACAGGAATACAAGGAACAAGATAGTATCGTTGTTGAGGATCCATTGTTTCCTGATGATTCTGATAAGAAAAGTACTGATGATAGGATAGTGAAAGAATCCTCAATAGAGGAACCATCTATGGATGATGTAGAAGATACTTCGATAGGGGAGGAAAAGGAAGAGGAAATTCCAACAACTTGTACTAAATTGCCTAGGAGGTCAACTAGGGAGAGACGTCCACCTGATAGATATCAGGCAAGTATTGTATGCCAGATTAATGTGGAACCGTCTAATTATAATGAACTTAAGCTGTATCCAACAAAGGAACAGGTAGCTTGGCAGGAAGCTATGAATAAGGAATTAAAATCTTTAAGGGATCTTGAGGTATATGAAGATGTAAAGTTACCACCAGGTGAGCGTGCAATAGGTTGCAGATGGGTGTATAAATTAAAGACTGGTGTGGATGGCACTGTTACCCATAAAGCAAGATTAGTTGCTCAGGGGTTTGCTCAATCAGATAAGGATTATGATGAGGTATTTGCACCTAGTCTGAGAGCAAATACATTGAGAGGAGCATTAGTTTGGGCAGCTAAAAATAAATGCATAATTAATCATGTAGATGTTGAAACTGCATATCTACATGCACCATTACAACATACCATTTATATGAGAAAGCCATTAGGTTTAAAAGATGATGGAAAAAATGATTATTGGAAATTAAAGAAAAGTCTTTATGGTTTAAAGCAATCAGGTTATGAATGGAATAAATGCATTGTAAAAGAATTAGTTTCCATGGATTTTAAAGCTGGTATAGCTGATCCTTGTTTATTTAGGAGAGAGAAAGATGGTTTGATTTCTCTGTTGCTATTATTTACAGATGATATAGCGATTATAACAAAGACTGAACAAGAAGCAAATGATATTGTTTCTGAATTACAAAGAAAGTTCAAGATTAGAAATTTAGGAGAAATTAAACATTATTTGGGTCTTGATATAATGAAGACAAATAGAGGATTCAAAATTTCGCAAGCTAAGAAGATTAGCCAATTGTTAAAAAGATATAACCTGGAGAATTGTAAAACTGCTAAGACACCAATGGATCAGGGATTTACAAATAGTGATACTAAATGTCCTGTGTTTGATAAGGAGATATATCAGTCTCTAATTGGTAGTCTCTCATATTTGAGTAATTGGTCTAGACCAGATATATCTTACAGCGTAAATCAACTGGCTAGATATAATGCTGAACCAAATGAAAGGCATTGGCAAGCAGCTAAACGAATACTTAGATACCTAAAGCACACAATACATTATTCTTTATATTTAGAACCGAGAAATGAATTAGTGTTAACTGCATATGCTGATGCAAGTTTTGCTACTGATGCAATGACTCGCAAATCAACATCAGGTATAGTGGTAATGTTGGGTAATGCTTTAATAGGGTGGAAATCTATTAGGCAACAACATATTAGTTTATCCACTATGGAAGCAGAATTCTCGAGTTTATCATTAATGTGTACAGAATTGGTGTATTATAAACAATTGTTAAAGGATATAGGAATTACTGTACAGGAGCCATTTATTGTGTATGAAGACAATCAATCTGCCATTAGTATGGCTAATAGTTTAGCTGTGAAAACAAGGTCGAAACATACTGATTTGAGATATCTGAATGTTAGACAATGTGTTCAAAATAAAATGGTTAAGTTGGAATACTGCATGACTGAACAGAATATTGCAGATCATTTCACTAAAGCGCAAGGTGCAATTAAACACAAAGAGTGTTGTGAAAACTATGGTTTAAAGATATAAGGTATTATATATTGACCTACCCAAAGGGGAGAATGTTAGGTCCCTGACCATAACTAATATTGGGTAGGACAATATATGTTTTTAGCTTTTAACAGAAGTATGTCTGTTAGCTGAGGTGTTGCAGACTGCCACAAGAGGGAGCTAGAGTTCACAGCTTATTTCTCTGGGAGTCCCTCTCTGTTTGTCTTTGGTCTCTGCTACTCAGAGTGTGTGTTCTCTGCTACTTATTAGAGCAAGGCCTAGAGTATGTATGCTCTGCATTTCTCTCTGTGTTGTAGTTATGTATTATAGCTGAAATGTATTTGTACTGGATAATACTTGGATTGTCATTATGACTATTAAGTGTATGACTTTGGACTGTTTATAGGAAAATGCTATTTCTTAAAGTAAACTTTAATTCAAGTTAGTGTATCTGTGTGTGGCTGAGTACTTATTCACAACTGATCTCAATCTAAACGTTTCTGTATGCACAACCTTGGTAACACAAGGAATACTCTGCTAATACATTAACAATGGCCCTTTCTAGGGACAGAGGCCTCTGCCTGTTCTGAAGTGTGGGAGGCATCTGCCATCATGTGAGAGTAGATCACTAAGTGAGACCCAAGGCATAATGAATGTACCAATGGCCAAATCCAATGGTCCACTGCAGAGGCATGTCCAAGTATGTGAAGGCGTAATGATACAATGCCACCCCTGGTGTAAATACGTGTGATGGATGTCAGCGAGTCTGAGAAGCTTGCCAGCTGAGCCTTAGATAAGAGCCGAGAACCAAGTGGGCCTTAATTTAGACTGCAAGGCTGGAGGGCACTATGCCAATACATGTGGAGCAGTGCTAGAATAAGGCGTGGTACAATATGGCCGCTCAAGGCTCTCCAATGGTAGTTACAGGCCTGAGGCTCAAGACAGGAAAGTAGTTACAGGCCTGAGGCTCAAGACAGGACCTGGCTAAGGCACTTCAGATGGCTCTGGGGACCGGAGGAATCGACCCCACTGTCAGAAAACCCTGTTTTCCAGAGTCCAGAACTATCAGGGGAGGGCTATCATCACTAAGTGAAACGGTATCTTGCTTAGTGCCTGCACGTCCGAGCCTCACTTATTGGAGGCGGGACAACTGGAAGCAGAAACCACACATTCAGGCACCAATAGGAAGTTCACATGAGCATGAAATTTAGGATCAAGTGCAGAAAGAATCTGGTTTTTGTGCAAAATTATGGGCAGATTTTTTTTGTCAACCCCTCACCAACTGGACAAAAAGGAAAGTTGCTGTTGTGTCTGGGTAGCTAAATAAATGTTTGTGCCATAAAAAGACAAAACTATTGCTGAAAATTGGAACCTGGCAGGGGCAGCGAAGTTGCAGGCCCGGAGCAGCTCTGAAATGTCAATGAGGCCGAAGGAGATACAAAATGGCCACCAGAGTATGAGGGAGGCTAAAATGGCCACTCGCATCCACTGGCACAATTGCTGGTCTGCCTTTGTTTATGCTTTCTCCTGTCCTGCTTATGAGATGCCTCAGAAAGAGTGGCATGAGGATCCTCAGCAAGATGGGCCCTGGCTTTGGCCTTCTTTTTAGAAGGAGGCTCAGCCATGTTATTATAAGGGCAAGCCAAGTTCAGGAATTGTAAGCTCAAGGCTTCTGTCCCAAAGCCAAGACTGACAGGGGGAGGAGCAATGAGGCAGGAGGAGGCTTATGGCACTGGGGCTAAACTGCAGCAAAAAATGGCCTATAGAGCTGTTGGCAGGCTCAAAATTGAGGCCAAGCATGTTGCCAGTCACTAGGAGCAGGCCCAGGGCCCAGGACACTTCAGAACCTACCTTAGGCCAGGCGTCTTCTGAAGAATCTCCCCCAGCTCTCTCCTTGCTCTCTTGGCTGCAGCAGGCAAGCGCAGGCCCTCAGATCGAGCAGCAACATTGGCACTTGCTAGCCTGGCTTCGGATGGATGCAGCGTGCAAAGGAGAGTAGCTGCACCTCACGGCGTGCACGAACTGCAGCTCTGACCGCAGAAGGTTTTAATCGGCTGTGGCAGTCAGGTAAGGTGTTTGAGGCCTAGACTGCGAGCGCTGGAGCAGAAGAAGCCTCCAATTTGCTCCCACAGCAACTTAACCACCACCCCACACCTGGCAACAGACAATAGGTGAATTATCAGGGGGGCAGTAGGAGCGTGCCAGCCCCTGGGAATGCAGCCGTGGGTTAGAGGGGGATAGATGGGGAACCCCCCAACGTTCCTCCTTCAGTCCCTATGGACAGGGCCAGGGCCAAGGCCCTTTATGGTTCCCTGTCCTTTGGTCAGAGCCAGCAAAGAACTTGCCAGATGACAGAAGCAGAAAACTCATGCTTGTAGAGATGGAATTTGTAGAAATCATAGCTAAATAGTATCAGGCCTAGGATGGACGATAACCACATCTGTCCAGACTGAGACTGGGTCAGTAACTGGGCTGGTGAGGCAGAAGTGCCCCCAATATTTTAATTAGCAGACTCAGTCCTATCTGATTGGGCGAGGTCATTACCCATCCTGGATGATAGTTCCACCCACTATGGAGAACAGTAGGTCCACTAAAGAGAAAAAATGGCAAGGAAGCAACAGGCAGTAGGGAGAAAGTAGAACTGCTTAACTCGTTCTTTGCAACAGTCTTCATGCAGAAATTATAGCCCAATGTACCAAAAAAGCTACTGTAAAAGACAAACCAGAAATAAAAATTAAAATAAGTAAGAAAATGGTAAGAGAACATCTATCTGTCCTTGATGAATATAAATCATTGGGAGCTGACAGATTAGATCCCAGGGTTCTGAAGGAGCTGACAGATGTTATCGCAGAACCACTGTACCATATTTTTCAAAAATCCTGGAGCACTGGGGAAGTACTTGAGGATTGGAAATGGGCTGATGTAGTTCCCATCTTCAAGAAAAGAAATAAAAACAGACTAAGGAAACTACAGACCAATCAGTCTAACTAAAAAAAACCAATCAGGAAACTACAGACCAATCATCAATACCTGGGAAAATCTGGGGAAAGATAATTAAAAAACAGATCTGAGAACAACAAGAAGCAAATAAAGTTATAACTAGTAGCCAGCACAGGTTTGTTAAAAACAGATCATGCTAAACCAATCTTATTTCATTCTTTGGCAAAGTCAATAAATTAGTAGACCAACAAAATGCTGTGGACATAGTAAGGCATTTGACAAAGTAGACCACAACCTACTTCTTGGTAAACTAGAAAAATATGGAGTAGACAACATCACCAACAGATGGATTTGTAGCTGGCTGAAAAACTACCCAATTAGTAGTCCCTAATGGTACTATATCCACATGGAGAGAAGTAAGCAGTGGGGTACCACAAGGCTCTGTCTTGGGCCCAGTACTCTTCAATATCTTTATAAATGTCTTAAATGAGAAAATAGAAGGGGAATTCATCAAATTTGCAGATGATACTAAACTGGCAGGAATAGCCAACACCCCAGAAGACAAACTCAGGATCCAAAAAGATCTTCACAAACTTGAACAATGGGCCCTATCCAACAAAATGAATTTTAATGTGGAGAAAAGCAAAGCTTTACATTTAGACAGGAAAAATCAAAGTTATAAATATAGATTAGGTGCGACCTGGCTGAAAAACAGTAGCTGTAAGAGGGACCTAGTGGATGATCATTTGAATATGAGCCAGCACTGTGCAGCAGCAAAAAAAAGCTAATACAATCCTGGGTTGTATAAACAGAGGCATAGAATCAAGATCACATGAAGTATTAGTGCCACTTTAGAAAACCCTAGTAAGACCATACCTGGAATACTGCATACTGCAGTATACTGCAACCAGTTTTGGTCACCATACTATAAAAAAGATGTTGAGACTTTGGAAAAAGTTAAGAGAAGAGCAGCTAAGATGATCAAAGGCCTGGAGACTAAACCATATGAAGAACGGCTGCAGGTTTTGCATCTGGCTAGTCTAAAGAAAAGAAGAATTCAGGGTGACATGATAGCAGTATTCCAGTATTTGAGGGGCTGCCACAAAGAAGAGGGGGTCAAATTATTTTCCAAAGCACCAGAGGGCAGGACAAGAAATAATGGTTGGAAACTAATCAAAGAAAGTAGCAGCCTGGAATTAAGGAGAAACAGTGAGGACAATTAACCAGTGGAACAGCTTACTTCCAGAAATCGTGGGTGGTCAATCACTGGAGGTTTTTAAGAAGACACTGGAAAGTCACTTGTCTGAGATAGTATAGGTTCTCCTGCTTGAGCAGGGGGCTGGACTAGAAGATCTCCAAGGTCCCCTCCAGCTCTGTTCTGTTCTGTTCTATTCTATTCTACTAGGTCTTCAGTGGATGAAATTATTCAACTAATTGACATCTAATTGAATTTTAAATATCTGACACTTGACTCCATTCTTAGTTGAAAAAAATATATAGTGGAAGTAGTAAAAATTTGGACAATTCATAATCATTATTTTTATTAGAAATTTAGGAAACAATCTATATATTGTCCAAAGAGTATTGTCGTATTTATCAGACATCCTAAGGACTCTTACTATTGTGAAATAGAAAATATATGGTCTCTCTACTCCTTATCAATTTAAAGTGAAATCTTATTACAAATAGATTTGTAGATGCTTCAAGAGCCATAACAATTTATAGACTCAGCAAGGCATATATTGGTAATTTTTACTGAGTAAAAACTTTGGTTTTCGGGAAAGGTGTTCTAAATTTTATTTATGTGATTTATTATACTTGCATCTTTCCCTTCCTTGAAATAGTTCAAAGCAACATTTTATAAAATTCTATTACATCGTGAGGTTGGTTAAACAGGAGTCATTGCTTAGGTGAACCCAGTAAATTTTATTGATAGATATTTTGAATGAATGAGATATTTTTAATAACCTTCATATGGCATGACCTGATAAGAAAAAAAGGAATCAATTTGAACAAAATCTTATGGATGGAAGAGTCCTATTGTCCTGCATATGTTACGATTCTTTTGTTGCCCTTGAACACTTAATTCAAGGTGCCATATTGACTTGCAGTTAATAGTTTCTTAATGTCAAAATGGTAAAAAGAAACAACAAACATAGGTTTAAAAAGTGATAATTTTGAATACATATGTTATAGGTATTGACAATTCCACTAGGCACCTTGTCTTGTGCAGCATACGGTAAGAAGGAGATGTCAGGCAATGTCCTCAGATTTGAGGACATTGCCTTGACAGTGTCAATCAATCAATTAAGTAGAATCTGTAATAAAACTGAGACAAATGTAATCAATCCATTTCATTACACAAATGAAACAAAACACCTTAAAATAGCCATATGAACTTATTCAGTAATTTCATTACAGTTATTTAAGGTTAACTGCTAAGTTATAAATGTCAACAATGATTCAACAATTGCAAAAGTTGTTTTCATGTCTAGAATGATTAATACCCAAATAGTAAACAGTGTCCTGAAAAATAACTTTCAATTGTTTATTAAATGCTTTTTATGTTGCAAATGGCATTCATATCTTATGGGAGATGTCAGTTTGTTTTATTGAGATAACAGATTCAGATTTTTAGTATATATAAGGTATATCAACATATTAACAGACTTAAAATTATTTCCCATGAATGAGACATTACCTTCTCTTTGTAATAATAAAAGAAAAATAATTGGTTATTAAAATCAAATTAATCAAAAACCTTAACACAATAGATTAAGCTCACAATTAACTCCAGCTGAACTCACAAGTTTTAAAAGTAGCTTATCTTTAGCTGGATTGTATCCATATTCCAGGATCAGAATCAGAATACATTTGGAAGAGACCATTGAGGTCTTCTAGTCCAGCCCCCTGCTCAAGCAGGAGATCCTATACCATTTAAAACAAGTGACCATCCAATCTCTTCTTAAAACCTCCAGTGATGAAGCACCCACAACTACTGAAGGCAAGTTGATCCACTGGTTGATTGTCCTCACTGTTAGAAAGTTTCTCCTTAATTCGAGGTTGCTTCTCTCCTTGATTAGTTTCTATCCACTGTTTCAGAGGTGGTTCACTGGTTCAGACTGGTTTGGGTGTACCAGTAGCAGCGGCCACTGGTGGCTCGCCGAACTGGTAGCGATGGCTGGCCGGCCACGCCCCTGAACTGGTCCCCCAGTCGCCGCTCACTCACCCTGCAAAGGGATGTCCCGGGGCTCTCGGCCGCCTGCTGCTGCTGCCACTCCTGGATGCCGTCTGCCACCCACTTGCCTCCCTCCCCAGTCCATGGTGACTGCACTCTGGCCCTATCCCAGCCAGCTTGATGTCATACTGGAGCACCAGCAGTCCAATGTGGTGTGCATGTGCAGCAGCCCCAGGACATCTGCTTGCCGTTTCCTGCCTTTTGGGCCTGGTGCACTCAGCTTCCATGGGGCCTTTGGCCAACTGCCGCCTGCTTGCTGTGAGAAATGAATTTATTTTTGTTAAATACGACATGTAATAAGAGCCATAGCGCAACCATTTTGAAAGCTATTTGTAATGGATAAATAATATTGTGTGACAAAATGTATTTTATGGATGTCAGCTCATTTTCACTGTTCTCAGTTACAGGATATGTTTTTACCATTTTGTGGGAACAGAGAGAGAGGAAGGGATGATACGGAAATGTTTTTCTCTTTTGTTATGCAGGGAATGAGCTAATGGGAATGCACAGGTTCACACACAGAGAGAGGAAGTGTGGAGCTGTCAGGATGATGAATATGTTCTGGGTATTTTTCCTATGTTGCAAATATTGTGTTAGGATGTTACATAATGGGAGGTTGGACGATATGATGTGAGGAGAATGGGAGGAGTAAGGTGGAGTCATGTTTTGTATAAATCCATGTTTCTGGATAATGGCTGTGTCTCTATGTGTGTCAGGGATTCTGACCTGTAGAGGCCCTTTGATCAAAGTGAAATAATAAAATCTGTTTATATTGTTATTAATCTGGATTCCTGCTTAATTATTTTTCTCACACTTGCCTTCCCCTCTGCCTTCACTGCCAATGGCGCCGACACTCTCAGACTCAGCCCCATAGCAGCAGCAGCAGAAAGTAAGGCCGATGCTGGCAGTGGGGGGGGGAGGAAGACCCACTGTGCTTGTCTGAGGAGCCGCTTCGGAGGGACATGGCAGGGCTCGCTTGCCTTTTGGGCCTGGCATGCTCGGCTTTTGCTGGGCCTTTGGCCGACTGCTGCCCACTTGCCTTCCCCTCTGCCTCAGGTCTTGAAGGGCAGGGTGTGCTCTGCCGCTGCCGGTGGTGCCAGTACCATGGCCACGCAGGAAAATTCCCCAGCGTGGCACAGTTCCAGGATGGCGGAGAGCCCTGGCAAGCTCTGCCCCTGCTGGTGCCGGCACTGTGGCCACAAAGGAAAATTCCCTGGCGTGGTGCAGTTCCAGGATGGGATCTCCGCCAGGCAAGTTCTGCCCCCGCCGCTAATGCTGGCACCACAGCCCACAGAAAAATTGCCCTGCGGGGGCGCGTCTGCACAGGAGAACTTCCAACTATGTGCCCAGACCAGGAGAGAGAGAGAGAGAGAGAGAGAGAGAGAGAGAGAGAGAGAGAGAGAGAGAGAGAGAGAGAGAGAGAGAGAGAGAGAGAGAGAGAGAGAGAGAGGAGAGAGAGAGAGAGAGAGAGAAAGGAAAGAGAATGAGAATGAGAATGAGAATGAGAATGAGAATGAGAATGAGAATGAGAATGAGAATGAGAATGAGAATGAGAATGAGAATGAGAATGAGAGAAAGAAAGAAAAAAGAAAGAGAAAGAGAAAGAGGAAAGAGAAAGAGAAAGAGAAAGAGAAAGAGAAAGAGAGAGAAGAGAAAGAGAAAGAGAAAGAGAAAGAGAAAGAGAAAGAGAAAGAGAAAGAGAAAGAGAAAGAGAAAGAGAAAGAAAGAATGAAAGAGGAAGGGAGAGAGGGAGAGGGAGAGAGAGAGAGAGAGAAAGAAGGAAGGAAGGAAGGAAGGAAAGAAAGAAAGAAAGAAAGAAAGAAAGAAAGAAAGAAAGAAAGAAAGAAAGAAAGAAAGAAAGAAAGAAAGAAAGAAAGAAAGAAAGAAAGAAAGAATTGAGCCCAAAATTTTGGTTGCTAAGCAAGGGCGTTGTTAAGTGAGTTTCACCACATTTTACAAGTTGGCTACGCCCACCCGGTCACATGCCCACCGAGCATGCCCACCTGGTCACATGACCACCAAGCACCCCCAACAAGTCACCTGACCACCAAACTACACCCACCTGACCACAAAATAAGCCATGCCCACAGAACCGGTAGGGAAAATTTTTTAGATTTCATCACTGTATTGTTTCTTGTCCTGTCCTCTGATGCTTTGGAAAATAAATTGACCCCCTCCTCTTTGTGGCAGCCTCTCAAATATTGGAATACTGTTATCATGCCCCCCCAGCCCTTCTTTTCTCTAAACTAGCCAACCCAAATTCTACAACCGTTCTTCATATGTTTTCATTTCCAGGCCTTTAATCATCTTAGTTGCTTTTCTTTGCACTTTTTCCAAAGTCCCAACATTTTTTTTTGTAATGTGGTGACCAAAACTGGATGCAGTATTCCAGGTGTGTCTTACTAATACTAAGGCTTTATAAAATGATATTAATACTTCACAAGATTTTAATTCTATACCTCTGTTTATACAACCAAGGATTATATTACCGTATTTTTCGGAGTATAAGACACACCTTTTTACCCCCCAAAAGAGGGTGAAAACTTGGGTGTGTCTTATACACCGAATGTAGTCCCACCCACCCAGCAACCCCCCACCCTTTGGCCTCTGTCTTCCAGCAATTTACCTGCTTGCAGGAAAGAGGGAAGAGCCTTTAAAGCCAAGCAAGTCAGTAGCAGTTTCCCCACGAACAGCTGATTAGGTTTGCCACGTGGAAAAATGAAAGTAAAACTAACTGCAAAGAGGCAAATAGCTGGGAGAGATTAGACACGCAGGTTTCTATTTTTGCTGAACTGGCTGCAAAGGGGTAAGTGAATAACTATAAATGTCTGTAGAATGTTCAAATTATTAGACTTATTTTTTAAAGACTGCTTTATTATTGTTCTAGAGCCAGGGGTCTCCAACCTTGGCAACTTTAAGACTTGTGGACTTCAACTCCCAGAATTCAACAGCCAGCTTTGTTAGCTTTCCTGGCTGTGGAATTCTGGGAGTTGAAGTCCACAAGTCTTAAAGTTGCCAAGGTTGGAGATCCCTGTAAATCTAGACAACTTAACAAAATAAAGAAGCTTTTTAAAATAAATGCTTGCTCTGAAGAGGCCCAATGCTATTGTATCTTCTTTTAAATAATAGAGAATAATGTATACTTCCAGAAATTTTAATTAATTTTAACAGCTCTGTACAAGTATAGTATGAAATGTAACAGTGTCCTGTTTAGTATTAGAGTTTAGTTACCTTGGAGTAGATCTATTTAAATAATTGGGAGGAGTTAGTGTGACTACATTTAAGAAAACTTTCTGGCATAATGTACATTTCTCCAATTCTTTGCTATTTCTATGGGTCAGGCACACATGCCCAGAAATACACAGCAAACAGTGTATATCATCTGTGCTGTTTGCTGTTTGCTGTTTGGCAAATTGCTTGGAGGCAGAGGCCTTTTTTCCTTGTTTTCCTCCCCCAAAACTAAGGTGCGTCTTATACTTCGGTGCATCTTATACTCCAAAAAATACGGTAGCTTTTTTGACTGCTGACTTTTGTTTAAGTGGTCCTCCACTAGGACTCCAACATCCCTCTCACAGTTACTGTTTTTGAGCCAGGTTTCGCCTAATCTTGTACTTTTGTACTTTTGGTTTTTCCTGCCCAGGTGTAAAACCTTGCTTTTCTCCACATTAAATTTCATTTTGTTTGATAGGGCTCATTGTTCAAGTCTGTCAAGATCTTTTTGGATCCTGACCTTGTCTTCTGGGGTGTTGGCTACACCTGCCAGTTTAGTGTCATCTGCAAATTTGATGAGTTCCCCTTCTATTCCCTCATCTAAATCATTTATTGAGATATAGAAGAGTACTGGGCGTAAGATGGAGCCTTGTGGTACCCCACTGCTTATTTCCTTCCATGTAGATGTCGTACCATTAAGGACTATTCATTGACTACAATGTAGTACCATTAAGGACTATTCATTGACTACAATGACTACATTGACTCCAGGCTCTTCCGGCAGGCCTGGAACTAATAACCCATAGAAAAAAAGATGTGATTGTAAGGATCTTATAACTGTGATATATTTTAACGTGTTTTTAGATGTTTTAGATGTTTTTATTATGTTTTTGTTGGTTTCTGGTTGTGAGCCGCCCTGAGTCCATGCTGAATTGGGCAGCATATAAGCTAAACCAAATAAATAAATAAAGCAAAACCAAATAAATTTGTCAGCTAGGTATAAATCCATCCAGTGATGAAGCTGTCTATCCCACATTTTTTCAGCTTACCAAGAAGACTTAGTCAAATGCCTTGCTGAATATACTATGTCACTTTGCCAAAAATGAAATAAGATTGATTTGGCATGCTCTTTTTTTAACAATTCTGTGCTGGCTACCAGTTATAACTTTATTTGTTTCTAGATGTTCACAGTTCTGTTTTTTTGATTATTTTTTCCAGTATCTTTCCAAGTATTGACGTTAGTCTGATTGGTCTGTAGTTTTCTGGGTCTGGTTCCCCCCCCTTTTTTTGAAGATGGGAACCACACCAGCTCTTTCCCAATCTTCTGGTGGTTGATGGTGGTCCAAGATTTTTTAAAGATATAATGCAATGGTTCTGAGATAACATCTGCCAGCTCCTTCAGAACTTTAAGATGTAAACCATCAGGTCACATGATTTATATTCATCAAGGTCAGATAGGTGTTCTCTAACCACTTTCTTGCTTATTTTAATTTTTATTTCTAGTCTGTCTTTTACAGTTATGTTTTTGGTAGGTTGGCTGATAGTTTCTTTTTGCATGACAGCTGATGCAAAAAATGAGTTAAGCAGCTCTGCTTTCTCTCTACTGCCTGTTACATCCTTGCCATCTTCTTTCTTCAGTGGACCTACTGTTTCCTTGACATTTTCCTTGTTATTTATATCTTGAAATAATTTTTTTATTATTATCTTTGACTTTTGTTGCAAGTCTTTGTTCATTCTGAGCCTTTGCTTTCCTGACTTCATCTTTGCAGATTTGAGCTGTCTGTATTCTGCCTTAGTTATATGTTCCTCTTTACATTTTTTGTACTTATCCCTTTTTCTTTCAGTTTATCAAAGAGATCTTTGTTCAACCATGCTGGTTTCTTCTTGGATTTCTTGTTTATCTTTTTAAGTGGTATTGTGTTGGATTGGGCTTTTATGATCATATTTTTCAGTGTTGCCCACACTTCTTGGGTTGTTTTTCCCTTTAGGATTTTTATCCATGAAATTTTGCTTAGGCTCTCTCTGAGTTTGTTAAAATCAGCTCTTTTAAAGTTTAAGACACTGGTTGGATTATATTCTATTGCTTGTGTTTGCATTATATTGAATTCCAGTATGAAATGGTCACTCTCACCCAAGGATCAAGCAACTTCAACTCCCTCTATCAATTCTTCTCTATTGGTAAGAATTAGGTCCGGTATAGTTTTTCCTCTAATTCCCTCCTCTACCTTTTGGATGACAAAGTTGTCAGCTAAGTTGGTTAGGAATCGGTTCACTCTCCCACTTGCTGCAGAGAATGTATCCCAATTGATATCAGAGTAGTTAAAGTATCCCATTACTACTGTGGTATGTTTCCTTCATACATTTGTTAATTGATTAGCAAAGAGTTCATCTGTTCCTTCTGCTTGGTTGGGTGGCCTGTAATATCGCCTATAGCAATGTCATTCCCCCCCCCCTTTTTAATATTAACCCATATGGATTCTAGGAGGTTTTCATCCTTGATCTGTGTATTTCTGTAGAGATGTAGTGCTCTTTTATATATAATGCAACTCCATCTGCTCTTTTGTTATGACTGTTTCTTTTGAATAGTTTGTATCCTTCTATCAGTGTATTCCAGTCATGAGTTTCATCCCACCAGGTTTCAGCAATGGCAACTATATCATATCTGCCTTCATGTACTAATATTTCAATTTCACTCTGTTTGTTCCCTAAACTAGTGTATAGGGATTTGAGTCCTTTATGGGTCTTGAGTATGTTTCTTATATCTCTTACTTTGTAACTGGGATTTACATCCTTTCCATCACTCTCCTTCATTATGTTTTTCTTTTTTTAATTTATTTTTTCTCTTTACTCCCTTTTTCCTTATGTGATTAGTTATCTAGTGCTTTTTGCTCGGAATTAGGGTCTAAAAGCTTTGAAGATTGGCCCCTCTCCCCCTCAATTTTAGTTTAAAGCTGTTCATAATCTCTTGTTATTGTTTTCAGATTCATTGTTGTCCCCAGGTGTAGGAAAAGAAAGGGGTAGTAATGTGTTGGGTTGATTATTTTAGGAAGGTACTCAGTTATATCTTTGATTTTTGTTCCAGGCAGACTATATACCTCCCTAGATTGACTGCTGATCTGCAGATTATAGTTTCTGTTCTGCTAAGAATTAGATCTGCTATCACACATTGGCAAAAATAATCAGAACACAAAATATAACTAGATGATCACGACCTTGCTGACGATCCTCACTCAGTAAAGGACCTTGGAGTACTCATCTCTAATGATCTACGTGCCAGAGCCCACTGCAACAACATTGCTAAGAAAGCATTAAGAGTGGTTAACCTAATCCTGTGCAGCTTCTTCTCTGGTAACATTGTACCTCTAAGTAGAGTATATAAAACATTTGCCAGACCAATTCTCAAATACAGCTCATCCGTCTGGAACCTACACTACATATCGGACATTAACACAATTGAGAATGTCCAGATATATTTCACAAGATGAGCACTACAGTCAGGGGCGGGTTCCTAATTTTTTTACTACCACTCTGTGGGCGTGGCTTATTTTTTGGGTGTGGCTTGCCAGCCATGTGACCGGGTGGGCATGGCTTCTCGGACTGCTGAAGGGAGGGGAACTGAGATAGGTCCTGCCGCCCATTCCCCCTCCCCTCAGCAGCTCGAGAAGCCTCAAACGTGCGAAAATGCCTAGGATCATCACCGCGCATTCATGGCTTCTCGGACTCTAAGTGTAGCACACAAAATTATATGCTACAATGTCCTACCTGTCAACAACTACTTCAGCTTCAACCGCAACAATACACAATCTCACAATAGATACAAACTTAATGTAAACCGCTACAGACTTCAGCAACAGAGTGGTCAATGCCTGGAATACATTACCTGACTCTGTAGTTTCTTCCCCAAACCCCCAAAACTTTAACCTTAAACTGTCCACCGTTGACCTCACCCCATTCCTAAGATGTCTGTAAGGGGCATGCATAAACGCACTAGCGTGCCTACCGTCCCTGTCCTAAAGTCCCCATGTATTTCATAAAATATCATGTACTCAAAAGCATCCTTGTGCTTTTATATATGCACATTAATGTATATACTTTGTTTGTATTCATATACACGCTTTACAAAATTAAAAAAATAGATAGTAGGGGTTTTGCTCTTAGTTGCTGTTTTCTTCTAAAAGTGACATTTTTCCATCAGTTTTGCTCTTTAGGTACACATGTAGGCTCATTTTTAATGGAAGCTGTTTGTTCCCTATTGTGTTCAATTTGGGTGTATCAGTTTGCTTCTTTATATTTATATATGGGTTCATAATTATTTTTTAAAGAAGCTGTTTGCTCCCTATTTGTTTTATTTTAGTGTACTCTTATTGTTTTGGTTGGAATTTCTCACTTTGTTCATTGAGTTTCAGAGTAGCTAAAGTTGTCTCTAAACCTTTTACTTTTTCTTCTAATAATTCAAGTAGTTTACATTTGATACATACATAGTTTGGGTCTTCTGTGGGCATAAGCTGAAACATATGGCACACTTTGTAAGTCACTATAGTGTCTTGTCTCTAGTTCCATGACATAAAATATTTTCCCTGTTGTGAAATGTCAGTTTACCAGAGTTTACAAGAGTTCTTGACTTTTTATTCCCTGTCTTGAAAAATTCATCACTATCTTCCCTGTTTTAAGTGTCTATTTCTTTTTCTGTGTTTTTTTCTATTTTTTCCTCTTAGATCATTAAGAATTTAACAATTTCTAAATAATTAAAATAAATAAACTCTTTTTTCAAATGTTTAGTTGAAAAAATAAATTGAAAAATTGAAAAAAATTGAAAAAAGAATGTTAAAATTGAAAAAGATTTAAAAATTGAAAGAAAGAATTCAAAATTCAAAATGATATTTAAGAGTTTAAATATAGAAGATTAAAATTGGAACGAGGAATTTAAAAATAAAAAAGAAATTAAAAAATGAAAAGGATTTTTTCTTAAGAAAGGGAATTTAGAGATTTTAAAAATTTAAGAATTTACAAGAGGTTTTGGCCGTTTATGAAGTGATATGCACTTTTTTTTTTGGAAGTCTCAGGCTATTTCCTAGGAGATTTTTTTGTTCTTAAGCCTCTACTTCCTGCCTTGAATGTTTATCCCTTTCCTCCCTGTCCACAAGTGTCTTGTACTTATCCTTTTTTCACTGCTTTCTTGCCCTTTGGTTGTCTGGTCACTGCCAGGGTTTTCAGGTACAGTGTGCTGATGTGGGCATTCTGAGCTGAAGTGGTGCAGTGGTTAAATGCTGTGACTGCAGGCTGACTGCTAGTTCAGCAGTTTAGCTGTTCAAATCTCACTAGGCTCAAGGTTGACTCAGCCTTCCATCCTTCCGAGGTGGGTAAAATGAGGACCCAGATTGTTGGGGGCAATATGCTGAACTCTGTAAACTGCTTAGAGAGGGCTGTAAAGCACTATGAAGCGGTATATAAGTAAAGTGCTTTTGCTATTCTGCTTAGATGGTCCACCACGCTGCCGCTGATCTGGTACTCTTAGCCACTGCTGTGGGCGCTGTTGCTCAGTTGGTCCTCTGAGCTGCTCTCAGCCACTGCTGGTCCACCGCGCTGCTCTTAGTCACTGCTCAGGGCACTTTGCTCCTCTGCCACGTAGCTCTGCACCACTGCTGCTCAAGGTAAGGTAACAGATTAACAGAGTTGGAAGGGACCTTGCAGGTCATCTAGTCCAACCCCATGCCCAAGCAGGAGACCCTTACATCTGCCTCTTCCTAGGATCAAACTCACAACCTTCTGATTGTGAGGCAAGAGCTCCACCTCTAGGCCACAGCAACTGCTAATATCTCATATGCTGCTCATAGCCGCTGGTCTGCTGCCACCTAGCTCCATTTCACTGCTGCTCAGTGGTCTCCGTTTGCACCACACTGGTTCCGCTCAGGTGTTAGTGGGTTTCTGGGATGCCTCTCTGTCTCTAAGCTTGGCTGTCTCTCCTTCTCTCAGATGCATCATCAGGCCACCTCTCAGTTGGGATATTGGGCTGCCTTTCAGCTGGGCCACCTCTCAGTCACTGACTATTTGTAATCCATAAAAGAAGGTGGAATGACAATTTCAGTTCAGGGTAATAAAAGCAGTTCAAGGAAATTTACGATCTAGGTAATAAAAATTTACAATCTGGTTGTAAAACTTTACAAGTAAACAACTTTTTAAAATATTCACTCAGTTGTCTCAGGATCTACTCAATTCATTCATGATTATTTAGTTGGTATAGACTGGAATCCTTATAAATCCTTATAAATATGCAGAGAGAAAGAGAAAAAGAAAAGGGAAAAAAGAGCACCCTTGCAAAAAGATCTGTACTTCAATCATTAGAGAAAGAGAGAAGGAAAAAGAACACTCATGCAATCAGATCCGTATGTAATTCATTTTGCAATTATGTCTGTGTAAGTACGCCCTGTTAATGGTAAAAAGAAGTATGCAGTCAGTATTGAAGAAAACAGTTAAGTCTATATAAAGAAAATTTGTCAATGCTGAAAAACTTTGTCAATGCTGATATTTTCTCAATGTCATCAGGAGAAAAAAAGAAACAAAGGAACTGCAGTCTGATTACACTACAAGCAGAACTCACCAGAATCAATTCATTTGCATCCAAATAAATGTTTGATTTCCAAGATTTCTCTTCTCTTCAAGTCAGTCTTTTCCTCCATTCACTTTTCTTTCCTGTGGTTACAATTCTATGCATGTTTGGATTTTTCTTTATAGGTTTTTAATTAGATTAATCAGGACTGTCCCACTTCTGCATGTCTGCTTTCTTCAGCAGTTTCTGGAAGTGGAACCAGTTTCAAGAACCTGATAAATCTTTCACAATCCCATAGTCATATACTGTATGTCTCCTGCCACTTTCCATTCTGACATGTATGTTGTTGTTTTTCCTATAGCATTTTTTATTTAGCATCATATAGAAACCCAGGTTTTAGTTCACTCTCAGCCACAGAAACTCAGTGGATTACTTTTGGCTCATCATTTTCTGTCAACCCAACCTATCTCACAGATTGATTAGTGTGGGGATTAATGGTAGGAATAGAGTACTAGGTACTGAATGAAAGGCAGTTTATAAATCGAATAAACAAATGTATTGAAAGACATTATTGATATAATCATTGAACCAGGCAATATATGTTCAGATTCAAAACTGAATATGTCCTTGTACAACTGTCCTTTCAAGCACAGAACTGCTTTAGTTCTGCCTCGATTGTAGAAAGTATGGCTTTAGATATCATATGACAACTATAGACATTTGGTACAAACTACAATGATGGAAAAAGTGATAAAATATATTTTGTGACATTAAGTCAAACTCTGGTTTTCCATACTTGCATTCTAATATCAGATGCAGAATACATAACTCTTTTAGATTTTTTTGTCACAGCATCATCTCACCTCTCTATTCTCTTGCAAATCAATCTTTTAGTGCTTTGCACCCTTTATGGAAAATAGAAATAGTTTCTGCTTTAAGATGGCTGCTGCATGGTAAGAGTTTCTTTTTCTTTTACCAACAATCTTCTGATTTCACCACTAAAACTGGTTCTTTGGCAGTGCTGCTCCCTGGTTTTTAATGGTAGCACTTAGGAGTGAGCCAAGACAACTTTTGGACAATTGTGAACCCAGTGGAGAAGGGCAGGGTTGTCTTGAAGATTCCAATTCCAGACTTCCAGTTTGGCATCGCTGCGGGACAGTTGTGCATAGCGGGGCTCCGCGAACCCAGGCCAAATCCTCATCGTTGGAGAGCCCTAAGGGGCTAAAGTCACCCTGAAGGGGTGACAAAGAAAGGAGGGATGCCTTGCAGGTTGTGGAGAACGGTGGCTCTTCTGCTTGATCTGAGGTTCCCTCCCATCAAACAACAAAGAGGAAAGGTTATGGCCACCGTGAAGCTGGGACAACCAAAGAAAGAAATGTGCTGGAGCGGTTCATGAACAGTGGACTGGAACTGGGTGAGATGATTTTCAACTTCTATACTAGAGTTCCAACCCCAAAGAAAAGAAATTTCGAAAGAAAGATTCTCTAAAATGGTGAAAAAGCAGCAAATAAATACTTAGAGAAAGATTACAGACCCAAAAGAAAGTGAAACCTAAGGGAGAACGCAAAGTTTTAAAATATAGACAGACTGGACTTGAATAGTTTATTGGTAATATTTTGAAAAGGCATTTTAAAATGCTGGGGATATTTGGTTGACAATTGGAAGAAATTGCTTGAAGAAAATCAGAACAGCAATCAACTGTTAGATTTTGTGTACCATTGAAATTTTAGGTAATGGTGCCATCTACTGGTGAAAGAATATATACTATATTTTTACAAGGCTGGGAATAACCTTGAAATAATCTGAGGATTGATTAGACAGAAAAGAGAGTGGAGACACCTGGAAGACTGCCTTTTTACATATGTTTTATATCTACTTGCTTCACGGCTGAGGAGGAACAAATTCTGAGACTTTTGAAGATTTCTAAGTACAGTGGATTATAAATACCTGGAATTATCATTGAAATTAAAGAGTTGACTATGTGGTTTAAGAAGACATAGGGAAATCTGATGGATCATCTAGGATTATAAATGTCTGATAACTGCTTAAGAGATGAAAGAAGAAAAATAAAAACAGACTTTTTGGAAACATGGAAGGAGTAAACTGACCTGTTGAAGATTATAAAAAGCTATAAATATTGTGATCCTGAGAAATAATTTTGTGACTGAGTAAACTGTTTCAATATTGGATATTTGGTGTTATAGATAACTCAGATTTTGGGACTTTGGTAGATTATTGAGTAACTTTTTGACTCATCATAATAAGGCAAAATGCTTCAATGGGGAAAAATAAGTGTATTTCAAAAAGAAATATTATTGATGTTTCAAAGTATTCATGAAACTATAACAGAGAACCACAGGGAGATAAAGGATCTGATACATGATATAGTTGTGAGACCAGAAAATGCTCAGCAAATTAAAATGAAAAATGAACAAGAAACCCAGGAAATAGAGGAGAAAATAGAAAAAACAGAAGAAAGGACAGAGCAGATAAAACAACAAATGAAACAAGAAAAAGAAGGAGAATAAAAAGATAAAACTTATGAAACAGATCAGGAAGATTATATATTAAGAGATCAAAAAATAAAACTGGATAAACAGAAAGACATTCCTGAAGTGAGGATAGAGGCACTGATAGGCGTATTGAAGGTCTGGCAGCAAGAGGTAGAGGTAGAGACAGGAAATATTTAGATCAAATATTAATGATCATGGAGATACAAAATTCCAAGGGAGGAGTATGGGAAACATGCCAAAAAATCAACAAGAATTGAAATACTAAAACAAACAAGAGATGATGGATAGAAATAGAATACCTCTTGATATAAGATTTGGTCTATTAAGAATTAGAATCGAGGTAGATCAGTCTGGATTTTGAGCCTATCTTCTAGGGCAGTGATGGCGAACCTTTTTTCCCTCAGGTGCCGAAAGCACGTGTGCACGCGCTATCACGCATGTGCGAGTGCCCACACCCATAATTCAATGCCTAGGGAGGGCTAAAACGGCCTCCCCTGCCCCCACAGAGGCCCTCTGGAGGCCAGAAACAGCCCATTTCCCGACTTCTGGTGCGCCCGGTAGACCCATTTTCCCCCCTCCCCATGTTCCAGAGGCTTCCCTGGTGCCTGGGGAGGATGAAAATGCCCCCCCGGGGCCCTCTGGAAACCTAAAATGCCCTCCCAGAGCCTCCGTGCCAGCCGAAAATCAGCTGGCCGGCACGCACATGCGCGCTGGAGCTGAGCTAGGGCAACGGCTCGTGTGCCAGCAGATATGGCTCCACGTGCCACCTGTGGCATGCGTGCCATAGGTTCGCCATCACTGTTCTAGGGTGTTAGCTATTCCTGCCAGTTTAGTGTCATCTGCAAATTTGGTAAGTCCCCCTTCTATTCCCTCATCTAAGTCATTTATAAAGGTATTGAAGAGTACTGGGCCTAAGACAGAGTCTTGTGATACTCCACTGCTTACTTCTCTCCATGTGGACTTAGACCCATTAAGGACTACTCATTGAGTATGGTTTGCAAGCCAGTTGTGGATCCATCTGGTGGTGAGGTTGTCTATCCCACTTTTCTCTAGTTTATGAAGAAGTAGTTTATGGTCCACTTTGTCGAATGTCTTGCTGAAGTCTAGGTATATTGTGTCCACAGTGTTTTGCTGGTCTACTAGTTTAGTCACAGTGTTGAAGAATGAAATGAGATTGGTTTGGCATGATCTGTTTTTAACAAACCCGTGCTGGCTGCTAGTTATTACTTTATTCGTTTCTAGGTGTTGGCAGATCTGGTTTTTTAAATTATCTTTTCCAGTATCTTCCCAGGGATTGATGTTAGGCTGATTGGTCTGTAGTTTCCTGTGTTGGTTTTTTTCCTTTTTTGAAGATGGGAACCACATCAGTTCTTTTCCAGTCCTCTGGTAGTTCCCTGGTATTCCAGGATTTTTGAAAGATGTGGTGCAGTGGTTCTGAGATGACATCTGCCAGCTCCTTTAGTACTCTGGGGTGTAATCGATCTGGTCCTGGTGATTTGTATTCATCAAGTTCAGACAGGTGTTCTCTTACTGTTTTTTTGCTTATTTTAATTTTAGTTTCCAGTCTGTTTTTTACACGAAAAATACGGTAAGTACAGCTTAAATACAGCTCTTTAATGGGGTTTAATGGGGTTTAAGTTATTTTCCAAAGCACCTGAGGGCAGCACAAGAAGCAATGGGTGGAAGCTCATCAGAGGGAGATTCAACCTGGAATTAAGGAAGAATTTCCTGATGGTGAGAATAATTAATTCATGGCACTGCTTGCCTCCTGGAGTTGCTGAAGATTTTCAAGAAAAGATTGGAAAACCATTTGGCCAGGAATTATATTCCTTTATAATGCTTTAGTGAATCATTTGGAAGCAGGATTACAGCAACCAAATGTTGATAGTCAATATTTCTGCAGTGAAATATGTACTTGGTTAGCTTGTTATATTCATGATAAAGATGTATCTATTCTTATAGTCTTGTATGAAACTGCATTTTTATTGCTTTTAGATTAATTTTAGTCCATCTGTGGGAATGGATTTCATTTTAAGTGTAATGCACAAGGAACTTTTTCAGTTTTATTTTTCCTGAAAAATTATGTTCTATCCATTATAGACTTTAACAGAAGCATTCCAATTTTCCCAATACCTCTCATCCTACATATTTGGTGAGAAAAAAAAATGGATCAAAATGTTGTTTGAGTAGTAAAGAAAAAGGATTATTATGTCTTAAAAGGAAAATTCCTGTGCAGCTGAAATTAATCTATTAAAAATTCTAATGTCCAGCAGCATTTCCCTTGTGTTCTGGAAATATTAAGAGGTATCTGTTAAGATAGATTCCTTGATCTTGTGAGCATTTTTAAAGGTTGGGCAAGGCATGAAAGGAAAAGGATGGAAAGAAATTCAGTCATGTGAAGGAAATTGGAAATGAACTATTGAGCTTTCTATAATATGAGAAATCAAGGTAAGTTAATGAGATGATTTCATATTAATATAAAGCCAAACAGTATATATAAAGAGTTCATCTTCATTTATCCCTGACTTGCTTCTCAACAATAAATCAGGAGACTCTTATTCAAAAGGAAAACTCATCTAGAATTGCAATATCACTCATTGTCGTTTAGTCTTCCTTTCCCCCTGCCCTCCTTCTCTTCTTCCTCTTCCTCTTTCAGAAGGCTCAAGAATATATATATATATATGCTTCTTTATATATATATAGTTACACACACACACACACACACACTATATATATATTACTATACATTCATTACTGTCTCCTTACCATTATATGCTTTACCATTTTTGTCAGCTGCAAAACCTGACATTTTCTCTATCTGACCTTCTGATTCCTAATACAACAGTAATTATTAATTATTTCAAGCATCATTTGTTTTCTGATAATGTTAATATGTCATACCTGAAGTGTAAAATATGATGTTCAGTTAGGCAAGTAACTTACCCTTCCCGAAATACACTTCCTGGGGAAAATAAAACCATAAAAAACTTAGACACAAAAGAATGCTGATTCAAACTCAAATCTTGGAAATAAGAATACCAGATAATACCCAGAGAAGAGTAACATCTTAATAGAAACATTCTTTGGACCCTTGTGTTTGGCTCAAGGAAGCCATTGTATTCATGCCCCATTATCTCATCATTCCAATCTCATTAACATGTACAAGCTATTATTCAAAAAGTAAATGGTCTACTGATTAAATGTATATTGTAATTGCATATGTCTAGATAGAAGGGTTTCATCCCTATCTTTTAGGCTTGTTCTTTTGCCTCTAGTACCAATTTGTGTTTTAATGGAATTGTGTGCTTACTGCCTAAAAATTCTTCCACATTCTTCATGCAGCAGTATTGGTTCAAATATTCACAATTATGCTTTGCAAGATTGTGTTACCTTTCTTCAAGTCAAAAGAGGATTCTAAGTGTTGCCACCTGATTACAGGAAAGCTAAGAAACTGATAACAGAATGGAAACTATTGTTTCAGAGAATGAAATCTTACACCTATCTACTCAAAGAAAATTCCATTGATTTCAGTGACATTTACTCCCTGAAAAGTGGGCAGGACCATAATTTTAGCTGTATATCAATAGGATCAATATCAAACCATAGTGGCTGAAATTTCCTATATTTTGCTGCTATAAGAATGTTTCCCAACATGGCCTCAGTTCAACAGAAATTCATTTTCAATCTATTTACTTACTAAGGGATCATGTTAATTAATTCTCATTGTTGACTGACTTTCATGTAATATTGATAATCTTTACTTGATCATCTAGGTTCCCGTTTGACATGTGGCTGACCTTTAATTCAGCATTGATATGCAAATTCCGATATTTTTCTCAATCCTCCATCATCCAGAATAACATTATCATTGTTATTGTTGTATGTTTAAATCATTTTGGAGAAGAACTGAATCCTCTCTTTTTTTTGGTGTAACTTCATGCTGTAATTCATTCTAGCATTGGAAATTAAATTAATTAGATAAAATAAAATAAAATAAAATAAAATAAAAAATAAAATAGATGGAAAATAAGGTCTTTTTATGACTTGTGAAGCTAATAAAATTTTATTGTATTAGTATTCATTTTATACATTAGGATTAGTCCTTGGGGTCTTATGAGATTTGAGGATTGTCATTTATGATACTTGTAAGATGGAGAAGAAAGGCTATTCTTTATTGTCTGTTAATTACTTGGTTATTCAGGAGTGTTGCATACTGTTGTTATAAATATATTGTTAGCAATGAAGCTTTTATGAATGCATACTCATACAAAGCTGATAATTTATGTAACATCAACAGTAGCGGCAACAGCTACTGCCCTTGTCACCTCCCACTTGGACTATTGCAACGCGCTCTACATGGGGCTACCCTTGAAGAGTATCCGGAGACTTCAGTTGGTGCAAAATGCGGCTGCGCATGCTGTGGTGGGTGTGCCAAGGTACACCCATGTGACACCTATACTCCGCCAGCTGCATTGGTTGCCCATCGGTCTCCGGGTCCAATTCAAGGTGTTGATCACCATCTTTAAAGCCCTTCATGGCTTAGGACCAGGCTATCTCCAGGACCGCATTCTGCCTCATACTTCCCTTCAACCGGTTAGGGCCCACAGAGTTGGCCTCCTCCAGGTCCTGTCGGCCAAGCAATGCCAGCTGGCGGGCCCTAGGGGGAGGGCCTTCTCTGTGGTGGGCCCCGCGCTCTGGAACCAACTTCCCCCTGAGACCCGAACCATCCCCACTCTGCTGGCCTTCCGAAAGGCCATTAAGACATGGCTTTTCCTGCAGGCTGGGGGTAGAGCCTAATCCACTCGAGCTCACCCCCAAGTATGTATGGTTGTTATATGGTTCTGGACGGTTTTAACATTGTGTTTTTAAATCTTTTATACTTGCTTTTAATGTAATTATTTACTTGGTTATTCTTGTATTTTCTCTGTTGTACGCCGCCCTGAGTCCCTCGGGAGTTGGGCGGCATATAAGAATACCAAAATAAATAAATAAATAAATAAATAAACAGCAAATTTACCTTGGCATATATAAGACAACTGGTGACTGTTCTCTTCCCAGCTGTTTATGACTGAAATCATATATAAATAAATTATATATAAAACACATATGGACACACGGACACACGGACACACGGACACACACACACACACACACACACACTTATGACAATGATGCTGGATTGCTAACCCCAGCAAAAAAAAATTCTTCAGTCCTACTGTAATCAGGTGTCTTGTGGTAGTGATTGTAGGATCTGGGTTAACCAAAAAATAGCAAGAACTGTGCAAATAAATAAAGCTGTGCTATTCGGTTATCAAATTTTGTACTCTCATGTGAATGTCTGGTAGTATAAAAATGAGGCCAACACTGCAAAGGATTATAACAGCAAGAAACAAACAAGACCCCAAACATTCAATCTTCCAATAGCGAAACAGGTAAGTAGATTTGATTTAGTCCTAATCAGAAGATAAACACGAAATCTTAGTAGTGAATAGAAAGCACATATTTTACAACAGTAATTTTGTTCCTTGTTATTTTAAGAGAATAAGATATAGAAAATGCTATATATCAAGTGGCATTGTTGTTATGGTAAATTTAGAAATGAAATGTGAAAACGATTAGGAGCTTTTTCTACAATAAAGATATTTAGAGTCGTACAACTGTAAAAAAGAAGACGTCATATATGAAATTTGGGTTTCTTAATGGATTGATTGTAGAAATGACTTGAGAGAGCTAAGGTAATTTTTTTGGGAGGGGAATGATTTGGTGAATTTAAATAAATCTTAGAAAAAAATGAGCTTTGGATTAATGAAGACCTCCCTCTCCTCCACTTCTATGACAAAGTAGAAATGTACAATAGACGTACTTCTTGACCTAGCAGAAGATTTGGAGATATAGTATATGCAAAAAATCTTTAAAAAGCAGATTTACTCATGTGCAACTATATATTGAGCTTTATTTATTTCCATTTCCATACTTCATTTTTTTCTTTTGTATTGCTTTGGGTCTGAATTTTGTAATCCAAGCAAAATTATTTTATTCTCTGTCACAAAAAGGCTTAACTGAAAAATTACCCCAAAACAAGTTTCCATAAGATGCTCAGAAATTCATAATATCCAACTATCTGACTGACATTAAATAGGACATTAACTCTTGTATTAGTATGGGTATTTAAATCTTATCTTTCTACTACTTGATGTGTATATCAATCATAATATACACATAATATCAATATCAATCATAATATACAAATAGTCTCTTATTTCATATACAGAAATCCTTCATTAGTGTCAAAGGGAGATTTTTTTTTGTTCGTTTGTTTTTTCAGTCCATATAGGTATGAAGCACAGGAGTAGATTGAGTGTTGTTGAGTAACTAGGGAAGGAAGGCTTATTCTGCACATAAAGGTCTCAGATTGAGTAAGTTTCTTCTGCATTCTTCTTCAGATGGTATTATAAAAAACTAAAACAAAAAGACAGCTGTGCACTATATGTTTTATATAATTAACAGGAGTACATGTGTTTAATGTATTATGAATGTTACCCCTCAAATTCTACATTTGCTCCTGGTAACCTTGAGTTGCCACTGTGTCTAATCTCTTTATAAAAATGCAATCAGTGTAATATGACCGCCTCTCATAACCAATACATCTCTTTTTCATTTTACTTGAAATAGATTTAAAATTCACATTTATAGAATAGATTACAAAATTGATTTCTCCCTTTATATGACATTTCTCTGTTATGTGTGAATTGCAACTGCAGTGATAGTAACCATTTCTTACAGAGTGCAATCTATTGTAAAAGTTTTATTCTGAACTCAGTGTTGCCTGTCTCCTCACAGTATTTAATTTGCTTTTAGTTTTTCTCCTGACTGAACTTCTTAAATTTTTCTAATGATGATAAGCATTTTATTTCAGCATAGTCAGACCAGTTGTTTAGATAAAATCAGGCAAATTAAACATTATGAAGAAAATAAAAGCCCACTGTGGTCCATTGGACAGTTTGAATAAGATAGGAGTGAGAAAAATATAATGCTCAAATTGCAGTTTAGGCATAAATCCATGGTGACCTTGGAATAACTTTCAACCAAGCAATTATATCTGTAGTGTACATACTCTGAGATATCATACCAAAACATGGGAAAAAATATGGATAAGACTCACTGGCCAAAAAAAATCATACCTACAGCACCACAGCCTGCTCTTAATGGGATCCCTTGCCCTCCAGAGCCGCTCTTACCAAAGTCACCAACCACTTTCTGCCACCCTTGCTTCTTTGTGCACAGCAGGCAGCCTCAGTGCCCCTTCCTGAAATACAAGAGCAAGGACTTCATGCCTCTATCTCAGGATCATGCTGAACATTTTCTTCGGGAGGACAATCAAATATCCCAGTGCCATATTACTTTTGTGTTATGGTATTTTCATATTATATGTAGGAGTCTGGATCTTATGGAATATCCAGTTTATTTAATGTTTTGTTCTCTTTGTTACAAAGAATAATCTCAAGAGTATAAAACTGGATTTTATACAAAATAAATAATGCATACAGAATAGTTGCCTGTGTACCATGTTTTTCTAGCAGCTAGGATTTCCCTGCCAGACTTTTGCTAAAGTTTTGCTAAAGATTCTGGTTTAAAGTTAAATATTTCTGTCTCTCTTTGTGTTTTTGTGCGTTACTACATACACAGAAATATACAGAAGAGTAAAGACTAGCAGCTGCATCTACTTAAAATTCTGGAGTTGCAAGTTTCAATTGTCAACCAAAGGGTCTTTAATTGTTTTGGAATTCCCTGGAATATAAAGTTTTCATGTAGAATTGGTATGTCATTAAATCTTTATCAATTACTTATGAGTAATTTTTCTGTGCATAATAGCTTTCTCTTACTATCATGTGCTTCAGATGTACTATATTACAATGATTGCATGTGGAATGTGCTTTTCCTTACAATTACAAAAACCAAACATCCAAATGTCATTCTGCTGATAGGATGATAACAAAGAAGGACATCTTCTTTATTGTCATTGCAACAGTGGTAAGCTTTTATCTCAATTAAGTTTGTTGATTTTTAATATTTATATCCCATCTTTCAGCCCAGAACAAATCAAAAGGAATGTTAGCCTTTTAAAAACAGATACCGTATGTTCCAGTGTATAAAATGACTTTTTACCCCTTGAAAATCTTCTCAAAAGTCGGGGGTCGTCTTATACGCCGGGTACTGAAACTTCCGAGCCGGGGGAAGCTCAAAAACGGCCGCGGCTGCATCCCTGCCATTCTCCAGCCAAGCGGCCAAAGACGCCCCAGAGCCCCGACGCTGCCCTGCATCTCGGTCTCCTGCTGCCACCGCCATCGCAGCCTTCCCAGCAGGTGGGCACGTGCGGGAGGGACCACGGAGCAGAGGCAAGAGGCAAGAAGCAGGCGGGAGACGCGGGCAGGAGCCTGCTGCTGCCGATGCCACTTCTGGCATCCCTGCGCCTCTCGCACAGCTCGCCGGGCGCCTCTGCTCCACGGTCCCTCCCGCACACGCCCACCTGCTGGGAAGGCTGGTGGTGGTGGCAGGAGACTGAGACGCAGGGCAGCGTCGGGGCTCCAGGGCTCCTTCGGCCGCTTGGCTTGAGAATGGCAGGGATGCAGCCGCGGCCGTTTTTGAGCTCCCCCGGCTCAGAAGTTTCAGTACAATAGCAGCAGCTGCGGCGGTAGCACATTCTCTCCTTCCCTCCCATGCGCGTTAACCCTGCTGGCACCGTGGTTGGGGACTCAGTTGGGTGGCTGGAGTCCCGCGGGAGACGGCAACAGAGGCTCCTTCTTCCTCCGAGGGGAGGGGAGGGGAGCAACCCACCCACCTACCTTGCTTCCACTTGGCGTCTTGGAAGAGGGCTGGGCGAGGGAGAAAGGAGCCACGGTGGGGATTGGTTTGCAGGGAGAAAGAAAGAAAGAAAGAAAGAAAGAAAGAAAGAAAGAAAGAAAGAAAGAAAGAAAGAAAGAAAGAAAGAAAGAAAGAAATGAGGGAGGGAGGGAGGGAGGGAGGGAGGGAAGGAAGGAAGGAAGAAGAAAGAAAGAAAGAAAGAAAGAAAGAAAGAAAGAAAGAAAGAAAGAAAGAAAGAAAGAAAGAAAGAAAGAAAGAAAGAAAGAAGAAGAAAGGTAGGAAGACAGACAGACAAACAGACAGACAGAGACAGAAAGAAAGAAAGAAAGAAAGAAAGAAAGAAAGAAAGAAAGAAAGAAAGAAAGAAAGAAAGAAAGAAAGAAGTTAGGAAGGAAGGAAGGAAGGAAGATGGATGGACGGAAGGAAGGAAGGAAGGAAGGAAGGAAGGAAGGAAGAAAGAAAGAAAGAAAGAAAGAAAGAAAGAAAGAAAGAAAGAAAGAAAGAAAGAAAGAAAAAGAAAGAAAGATGTTAGGAAGGAAGAAAGACAGAAAGAAAAAGAAAGATGGTAGGAGGGGTAGTCTTATATGGCGAGTATATCCCAAACTCTATATTTTAACTGGAAAAGTTGGGGGTCGTCTTATACGCCCAGTCATCTTATATGCCGGAACATACGGTATTAAACAAGCTCATCTGACTTTTTTTGTCCATCAATGCATTCTTAATGCAATCATGTGTAAATAAAATACAAGGTGCATAAAAATTTTCACCAAAAGTTTTGATGGTGTAATTTTGGAGAACTCTGGACATTATACAATTATGAATGCAACTGGCTATAGATTTTCTGCACCTGAGCTAAATGCTTTGTTGCTTTCTGCCATTAATAAAAACATGGTACTTAAAGTCTACACAACAGGAAAAGTCAAGTAGCAATGTGCTGATCATATAATATCACAGATAAGCCAAGATGTTAATTGTATCAGTAGATTTAGAAGCTATAAAATGTTTAAGATTATTACCAGCCCTCTAACACCAGAAAAATATTAATACCCATATTTTCTCATATTTATTGAATCAAATTTAAAGCAACCTTTTTCAAGAAAAATAAATAGGAAAAAAGAATAAACCTAAACAAATAATGTCCAACATTTGTTGCTATAAGACCTGAAAATATTGACAAAAATAGTAGTCAATAACTATGTGCAAGTGTGTATATTAACCTGCTAAAAGTGATATTGTCAAGGTTCAACTGCTTTTGAACCGTTTATTGCTATTCAACTTGCCAAAGAACTGGGGGGGGGGGAAGGGTAGAAAGAATGCAATGCTCCAGAGACAGACCATGAGAGCCAAGATCCCACCAAGGCCACTGATGCAGGTGTCTGACAGAGAAGTGAACTGTTCTCAAAACAATAGGACGATTCATAATTGGACAGTGTGACCACCACCGGGTGGGGAGAAAGAGAAACTATTGTTTTAACTATACAATCATTGCTCAGGAAAAACCAAAGTTTGTTTTGATTCTTCAGTGGTGAACTGGTGTATCCAATAAAGTTTTGCTTTTGAGATTTACAAGTTCCTGAGAGTGTCTACTTTTCTTGGGTTTGCTAGTCGGACCGTTGACAGATATACAAAAATTTCAAGACTAGAAATACAAGCAACTACTGGTTAAACAATTGCAATTACAATAAGTTATCTCCATTAATTGATTCACATTTGCATACATGAATCATTGTTTTTTTTCCTCACACAATTCACTGTCATATGGAGAAGCATACAAGTATATGCATATAACTTGGAATGTCCTGTGCCTTTCAGAAAAATCAGGAGAAAAAGAAGAAAGAAAAAGTTTGGTTAAGAGGAATAGGAGAAAAGGTCCAAACTTAAGAGTTTTGAAAATGAAATGTTCTGACTCTGTTTTTTTTAAAGGACTGGATACAGAGTATTTATAAACAAAAAGCCATACTACTAGTAAATGGCTTTTTATCACAACAATGCACTATACAGAGACAAGACAAAATGGTCTCTTTTCTCCTTCTTTATTTATACAGGCATTACTGCCATTAACTGTGAAAATACACCAGGAAAATAACCTTTCAGGAATTAAATTAGCAATTCAAAAATATACATTGAAATATACAGTGATAATGCTGTTCTGACAATTACCCAAACAAAAGGTTCTTTAATACTGTTAATATATTCAGTAATAAGTTTTTGTGGCAGATTATCTGATAAATAAAAAACCCTCAAATGTTGGCATCAAAGTTAACAAAGAAAAACAATATCTGTTCTTAATATTACTGTTTAACTTTGTAAAAAAGGTTAAGTACTTAGGAATATACTTTGTTGACAAAAAATAATAGGGATTTATTGAAAAACAAGTACTTTTCCAAATTAGAAAGTATAACAGTAGATGTCTCAAGATGGAAAACATTGTATCTTTCTTAGCTGGTAAGTTAAGTATCAGTTGTTAAGATGACTTGTTTTAACAAGACTTACCGTATTTTTCGGAGTATAAGACACACTTCCCCCCCCAAAAAAAGTGGGTAGAAATGTCTGTGCATCTTATACAGCAAATGTTGCTGAAGCCCTGCCCACCTGCCACCCACCACCCTTCGGCCATTTTCAGCTTCCATGTGTCGTGTTTTCTGCCTCTGCATGTTGTGTTTTTGGCCTCATGCCCCATTTTAGACCTGTTCCAGGCTGCAGGGATCGCCACAGCACATCGCCATTAATTGCCGCCTCTGCATGTCACGTTTTCAGCCTCTGCGCCTCGCATTTTCGGCATTCACACACCCCATTTTTGGCGTCCGTGTGTAAATGTGACATGGAGAGGCCAAAAATTGGCCATGTGAAGGCCGAAAACACAATACGTGGAGGCCAAAAAAGTGACACGCAGAGGCGGCAATAGGCGGTGATGTGCTGTAGCAATCCCCGCAGCCTGGAATGGGTCTAAAATGGAGCATGCAGAGACCAAAAATGCAACACACAGAGGCCAAAAATGCGACGCACTGAGGCAGTGATGGGCTGTGGTGATCCCCGCAGCCTGGAACAGCTAATTGGTGGTATTATGGGAGGCCGATCTAACTGCCAATCAGCTGCTCATGCTGAATCAGGCTGAGATAACGTGCTGAAGCTGACCAGGCTGTTTGCTGTTTGCTGCAGGAACGCTAGCCAGATGAATACTGATGGATGCTGGTAGGCAGAGGGAGAATTTTTTTTCTTGTTTTCCTCCCCAAAACTAATGTGCGTCTTATACTCTAGAGCATCTCATACTCTGAAAAATATGGTAATTTTCTTTTGTAAATCATTCCTGTACATACTGAAAATGGGATATTAAATGGTTGCATAAGTAAGTAATGAACTTACTGAAGACAACAAAACATATGTGCACACTTCAAACCCAAAAATACAGAAGCTTGTCTATTCCAAGGATAAAACACCCAGACACAAACTGAGCAATGTAGTATATGCAGTACAATGCAGTGAGACGTGCAGATCTGTACATTGGGGAAACAAAACAACCACTTCATAAATGCATGGCACAACATAGGAGAACAAGCTGATCAGGCCAAGATTCAGCAATCCATCTTCATTTAAAAGACAATTTTTTAAAGACAGTAAAAGTCCAGATCCAAAGGATCACTATATTGCTATATAAATGCATGAAACCAAAGACAAAAACCTCATAGAATGCATATGAGTCAATATAAAAGAAAAAAATGACATTGCCATAGGTGTATACTACAGGCCACCCAACCAAGCAGAAAAAATAAATGTACTTTTTGCTAACCAATTAACAAATATATGTAGAAAAACACTACAATAGTAATGGCAATAGCAATTACCCTGACATGAAGTGGAAGACTAATTCTGCACCAAGTGAGAAATCGAACAGATTCCCGACCAACCTAGCTGACAACTTTGTTGTCCAAAAGGTAGAGGAGGGAACTAGAGGGACAGCCATACTGGATTTAATTCTTACAAACAGAGAAGAAATGATAGAGGGAGTTGAAACTGCAGGAACCTTGGATGGGAGTGACCATGTCATACTAGAATTCAACATAATGCAAACACAAGCAATGGAACATCATGATACCAGAGTCTTGGATTTTAAATGAGCTGATTTTAACAAACTCAGAGAGAACTTGAGAAAGATTCCTTGGATGAAATCCTAAAAGGGAAAACAACTCAAGAAGCTTGGGAAACTCTGACAAATATGATCATAAAAGCCCATACCATCACAATACCACTGAAAAAGAAAAACAAGACATTCAAAAAGTAACAGGAAACAGAGAGAAAGCAGAGTCACTTAACTCATTCTTTGCATTGGTCTTTATGCAAAAAGAAACTATAGCCCAACCAACAAAAATATGTCATGGCCCTGTCATAGACTGAGTCTGAGGACGAGGACAAGACAGAACTAGGGCCAATGGAGGAATGGCCAGAGGAACAGGATGAGGCAGTCCGAGGTCCCTCAGGCCTGGGAAGGGTCTCCAGCAAGGGAGAGGGGGTGCAGGAGGACCAGGCGAGGGGGAGAACAGGGCAGGCAGTGGAACAGAAGAACAATGGAGCTCTGGTGGTGAGCAATTACCTCCCCCCCCCCAATTCCCCGAGCACAAAGAATGGAGAGGAGGCAGGATCAGCACAGGGCAACTTGGGAGGAGGGCGTCCCGTCCCTCTTCACAAGGCTCACCTGGAAAATGAGATTTAAAGAGACACTGTTGAGAGGGTTGTTTGTCGGGAATCCGTGGAGCCTCACATGCAGTTGCTGATGTCTGGATTTTGCTGTGCTTTGTCTTGCGTGCCTTGCCCGGTTTGCCTGCCTCACTGGACTTCTCACCTTGATTGCTGCCTTGCTAACTTTGCTTATTGGACTTCTTACCTTGTTTGCTGCCTTGTTAACTTCTTCAGCTCTGACTAGATGGTGGGGAATGGAAGGATTTATACTCCTTGCTTGAGCAGGAAGTTGGAGTAGAAGACCTCCGAGATTCCTTCAATTCTATTATTCTATGTTCTATGTTCTAAGATTTTGGACAGAGAAGACCGCTGGTTGGAAAGAGGGGTCAAAGATGCCATCTATGTCAAAATTCTCAACAGAGAGGGAAGGATATGACATCATCTATCTCCAGTCTACAACACAGTTCTTTCAGCAGTTCCAAGATGACTTCACATTTGCGCTACTCAGGTGAGGACAGAGATAAACCTCCAAGATAAACCTCAATGATTCTCTAAAAGAATGCACATGATCAGCTGTCTGCAAGGAGTATAAATCCTTCCATTCCCCACCATCCAGTCAGAGCTGAAGAAGCTTCTTGGATGAGAAGCGAAACATCTTCAAAGAAAAACAAGAAAGTCCTGTTGCCGCTTGAAAAAAACACCTTTTGGTATATCTATAGAAGCAGAGGCCTTTCAGACAGTCTGCATCTTCATTGACATATACAATCTTTAAGACATGATGCAATAACAGGCAATTCATTGAGTATGTGGGATCAATGTGGAAAATAACCTACATATCTTCTCTCTCACATTATTTTTTATACAGCAGAAGGTACCTATAAATTTGTTCAATAAATTTGTTCAGATTGCAAGATTTAATTACATGTAGTTCAGCTGTTGTAAAAATTTTTACAATGTTTTATTGAAAACATTAAATTACAACAGCAATTGAGGATGGAACTTCCATTGCTAAGCAATGTGGTCATAAATTGGCTGTATTGCTTAGTGATGGTAATCCCTGCAATCCTCATTGATATCATAAAGTGAGGATCATGAATTGTTAAGTGAGCACCTTTTCACAACTTTCTGCCTGCATCAAACAAACAAGTCAGTGGGAATGCTGGCAGGAAGTTGCAAGTCCCAGGTAGCTTGCAAGTAAATGGCAAGCTCTTGTCAAGTGGGTGCACAGAGAGACATATTATGAGTACAATAGGGCTCGGGATGGTTTCTGCCTGAGCGGAGGGGAGGGGCGGACACAGAAGGATGCATGAGTGGAGAGGGAGGTGTGGCATGAATGTGGCAGAATTTAGAGTGGGAGAGGATGCATGAGAGTGCATGAGTGGCTGGGGAAGCATGGTGTGAGCATAGACAGTATTATGATACAGTATATGTATTATAAATATAAGTATTATACAGTACTTATTGCACTCTGAAATTCTATTTGATTATATATATTTATATATTTAGTCATTAAAAATGACTAAAAAAAGTTTTTAAAAAGTGTCAACAGCATATTATTTGCACTATCTCTAAAAACATTAAATAACAACCATAAATTAATTGAGTAGATTCATATATGACCAGACATTACAATTTTTCCTTTGTTTCATGACAACTGGCTCTTTATCAATATTGGAAGGTAAAATAAGAAATGCCAATTAAATGCCAATGGTCTTTGCAATTTCAAATACAATTCTACCTTTACAAGAACTGTGGTTGCAGAATCTATACTTAGAATAGAATGAGCTGGAAGGGACCTTGTAGGTCTTCTAGTCCAGCCCCCTGCTCAAGAAGGAGAACTTAAGTCAAGAAGAAAATACATTGAATTGCATTGAGCAGTGAAGAAGCAGAATATAGGTTCAATATTCTGAACAATATTGCAACGAAAAAAATAATGAAGAAAATAAACTTGTTCTTGGTATCTAAAATACTCAAAACTCTGGAAAAACCTAGTATTTGCTTCAGTTCAAGGCTATACTTCATGGTAGAACAAACAGCTGCTTATCTACTTATGAAAATTTCTATATAGAAGAAAAACAGGCAAAACAAGGATGAGATATAGAAATTGTTTTTTTATTATTGAAAAAGTTTTATGCGTACAAAGTACAAACATTTTTGTTGTTTTCTCCCCCCTCCCTCCCTCCCCCCTCCCTCCCCCCAACTCCCCCTCCCCCCTCCCTGGACTTCCCAGAACATACACAGGGTATAATATAGTTTACACAAATATAAAACTAAAATATACTAACAAATTATTAACTTCCAAATAACATAAAATCTTAACTCCTTATACTGTAAATTAAACAAAAAGTTACATTGAAATATGTCCTTCACAATCTGTTTTGATCTTCTTAGTCTAATACTTGATTTAAATATGATCCGTCCATCTTCTCCATTATCGAGTATATCATTTAAATAGCCTTTAAAATGTTCTAAAATTTTTGCCCTTTCTGCCAAATACAATATTGATTTTAGATGAATCTTCCTCTTCCAATTTTGTACCACCAGCAACCTGGCCGCAATTGTTAAATTCAAAACCCACTTAAACCATATCTGAAAATACTTAACAACTTCACATTCATTTAATCTCTGTTACATTAGATTGCAATCTATACTTATTCCCACCTATTCTCTACCAATTTAGTCTCTATTACATTACATTACCTTCTATACTTATTCCCCAAGGTAATATTAATTTAATCTTGTTATTTAAAACCAATTTAATCTCTATTACATCACTTTACCATCTATAATTAATCCCCATAGATAATCTTGTAATCTAATTCCTCTAACCTTATACAACCTCATATATACATTTAAGTTTTATTCTTATTTATTTTGCCTTATCCTACTATTACTAAAACATCAATTTTTAATTCCTCTCACTTTCAAATCTGCAGCCTTCAATATTTCTTTAAGTTGGCATCTGAAAATATGTCGATTTAATCTTGCTTCACTTCGAGGAGTTGAGGACTGGAGTAGATAATTTGATTCTTCTTCACTTTCGACAATTACTTCTCTAATCTGTCTTAAGTCCTTTGTTTCTTCTTGACTATTCAAAGTTCCTTTCTGTTGTACAATACACAAATCTTCTTTTCCCTCTTTTTTAACTTCCTCATTTCCTTTGTCTTCTAGTGGTTTTGGTCTCCCCACCTTTAACACATTGGCAAAAAAATCTTTCGCTTTACAAATCGTATTGAGTCTGTATCTTTCTCCCCTATAAGTAACCGATAGTCCAGCCGGGATTCCCCATGTGTATCTTATCTGTTGCTTTTTCAATTCTGCCACCAGAAAGGTATAATCTTTACGTGCTTTCAGTATTTTTGGAGGAATTTCCTTAAATGTCTAAACCTCTTGTTCTTCCACCTTAAGTTTGTTTTTATAAGTCGCCTGTAAGATTCGATTTCACAATGTCTTTGTAGTAAAATATATTACAATGTCTCTTGGCAAATGATTTTGTCTGGCAAACCAGGAATTGACACGGTATACTTTTTCAATCTGCCAGCCCAATTCCGCTTTTGTTTCCCCCAAAATCTGCACCAATGCATCCAAAATGTTTTCCTTTAAATTCTCTTGTTCATTTTCTTTTACCCCTCTTAGTCGTAAAGCAAATTCCATATCCTTATACTGGATCATCATTAGTTCTGCCTCAGCTCCTTCAATTTTATTCTGAATCTCAGTTACCTTTTCACCCAAAGTCACTGTAGTCTGTTTAATTTCAGCCACATCTTGTTCCAATAATTCCATGTTAACTGCCACAGCTTTAAATACAGATTCCACATTGTCTCTGGTTTGTTGAGTCTGAGATGAAAACTCCTCTGAGACAGCTTGTATTTTTCCATTAATTTCAGTAATTTTTCCATTAATTTCTTTAATTTTTTTATTAACTACTGAAGCAATTTCTTTCTGCATATCTTTCATGGCTTGCTGCCACTTTTCAAACGTAAAAGTCTGTGTTGGGGGGGCAAAATCTTGCAGATTAGCAATATGAGTAGGGAGACTTTCAACTCTTCCTGTTCCTTTAAAAGGAACAGTCTTTGCCAGTTTTAAAGACATCTTCAATTTATATTAATTCTTGTATATTTATTAAAAAACCAAAAAACAAAGTTCATCAAGGTAAAGAGTAAAAAATAAGAAAGATTTCTTACAAGCGTCTATTAGGAAACAGAACTCTCACTAGCTTTCAGTAGCTTTCACTTTCTCCACGCCCTTTCAAATTCCAAGTGCCATCTTTAGCTACTTTGTTACTTCCAAAAAATCCAAAAAACAACACCGGAGTTAAGTTAAGTTAAGTCTGCTACTTTGTTTAAAATATTAAAATCCATTTGTTTCAAGCAGAGATGGTCGTGGCTTCTTGCTCCGCTAAAAAGAAGCGGAGGCATTCCAGGTCCAGAGCTGGTGACAGGCTTCTAGGGAGCCCTCACCCTTCGCACCCCAGAGCTTCTTCTGGGGTGCTAGGGGGGGCTCTACCTCAGCCCATCTGCTCTTCTCCCCTCCCTTTGCCCGGGATGGGAGTTTCCAAGCCGCCAGACAGCTGATACGGCTTATCCGGCGGCTTTTACAGAACCTGGGATCGGACGCCCATAAAGAGCATCCAACGAAGCTCGCGGAGCCACCGGAAGACCTCAGGATATTGTTAATACAATGGTTAAAAAGCATTTTTTTAAAAAAAATTGAAATACCACAGCTGCTTATAAAGAGGCATTGATGCATTAATTTCTCTGTTCATAGGAATAACATTATAACATAATAAATTCTCATCAAAACTGATTGTTATCTCATTTATATCCTGAACAGCACATTCTGTAACTAGTTGCACCTCTATTTTCTTTCCTTATTTTTATTTATTTCTTTTCATTATTTTATTTTTCCAATGACAGTACAACAAAACCTAAATGACAAGTGATTATTTGCGGACAGGAAAAAGAAGATTCCTATCTTCCTATTAGATAAATATACATCTTCCTATTAGATAAATGTACATCATTGGCATATGATGGCAGTTGCGACTGGAATTTTTATCACTAAGTTATGCAGTTATAGAGTGTAGAGTGATCATTTAGGTAGGGGAACAAAAAGACTCTTATCCTACTACTATGCAGATAGTCCTTGACCTATGACTGCAATTGGGATCCGAATTTCCATCACTAAAGCAATGTGATTATAAAGTGCATGGGAGTGCATAAATGGATATAAAGAAGCAAAACATAGCCATAAACACATAAAATGAGTACATACAAATGGGTACAGAAGGACAGGGACGGTAGGCATGTTGGTGCGCTTATGCATGCCCCCTTAGGGACCTCTTAAGAAACATGTAAGGTCCACTGTAGACAGTTTAAAGTAAAAGGTATGGGGGTTAGAGAAACTAACAACAGGATCAGGTAAAGTGTTCCAGACATTTGCTACTCTATTGCAGAAGTCGTATTTTCTGCAATCAAGATTAGAGCGGAATACATTTAGTTTGTATCTATTGATAGCCCTAGTGTTATTGCAGTTGAAATTAAAGTAGTCGTTAACAGGTAGGACATTAAGGTAGATGATCTTGTGTACTAAGCTTAGGTCGGAACGTAGATGGCGTAGTTAAAGGTTATCCAGGCCTAAAATTTCAAGTCTACTGGAATAAGGAATTTTTTTGCAAGCAGAGGAGTTGAGTACTCTTCTTGTAAAATACCTCTGGATCCTCTCTAATGTATTAATGTCCGAAATACAGTGTGGATTCCAGGCAGGTGAGCAGTATTCAAGGATAGGTCTCGCAAAGGTTTTGTATGCCCTAGTTAGAAGTATAACGTTATCAGAGAGAAAACTTCGTAAAATAAGGTTGACAACTCTTAATGCCTTTTTAGGATTGTTGTTACAGTGAGCTCTGGGGCTTAGATCTTTTGAAATTAGTACACCAAGGTCCTTGACAGAGTGTGGGTCATCTTTTAGATTGCTTCCGTCCAGCTTCTGATTTTTATTGCCAATGTGCAGGAATGAACAGTTGTTAGCAGAGATTTGGAGTTGCCAATTGTTTGACCATTCAGATACACAGTCTAGGTCGTTTTGTAGGGTAGTAGAATTGTCTGTGGTGTTAAATAGTTTTACATAATTGGCAAAGAGGACGCAGCTGCTTACAATATGATCACAAAGGTCATTTATATAAAGCAGAAAGAGTGTTGGTCCTAGAACGCTGCCTTGGGGAACACCACTATTAACTGGTGCTGGGTTTGATATAGCATTTCCAATTTTAACTATTTGTTGCCTGTTTGATAGGAATGCAGCTATCCATTTGTGCAAGGATCCAGAAATGCCGTAAGAACTTAGTTTTAACAGAAGTTTGTCATGTACCACATTCTCTGTCATCCCTTCTTCTTTTGCCCTCAATCTTTCCCAGCATTAGGCTCTTCTCCAGTGAAAATAATAATTATAATAGTTTTCATTGTTTTTTCACTGACGTTTCTTATTAGTGTCCAAGATATGTAATATAATAATTTTGTTGAACCTGTATATTTAGATTTCCGCTGATATTTATGTACTGGACATTCCGATTATAGTAGTTATTGCATACATCCATATACTTGTGGACATCTAACTTAATGTATTCCAGTAGCAGTTTTTAATGGTCTCTATAAACTTATTATTTTGTAAAAGTATATTAAATCTGTCAGACTTCTCATCCAGAGTGAACAGTAAATCAGACATTTAATATTAAAATCAGCTTTCAACTACACTTGGCATAAGACTTCTAGTTATGCCTTGGCTAATTTAATATCTTTTTTGAGGACAGCAAATAAACTTCAGTTGATTGGAGAAGTTGCTTGTAAAGGGATGCATAAGGGAGGCGTATTTCTTAAAATTCTGGATCATATCAGACAGCAGAGCTTCCAAAGTGAACCCAGATCCATCAGCTTGTATAACTAATGGGGGGTAAAGTGGGATCTGGATGACGGACTGAATGTCTATGTTATTGAATAAAGATTAATTAGGTTTAGAACCCAAGGGGGAAAACATTTTTTTTAGCAAAATAACTCAACAGCAAAATAACTCAATAGTGTAGCAAAATAGGCTATAAACATAGAGTGAAATGTAACACATACAAATATGAAGTGTGCCAGAATCTTTTAAGACCTGCATATTTATTTCAGGACTAATGTGGATTATTCAATAAAATGAATAACTTAATATTCTTGTGAAGCTCTTCATGTGTGGACACTACTCAGTTTTTGGTTGCCCTAGCCTCTGATTCCTTGGAGAGTGAGACCATCAATATTTTCTGTCAGATTTGGAGCATGTAAGGCAGGGGTGTCAAGCTGGCAGCCCACAGGCTGGATGCATCACACACAGGCCACGCCCATCCTGGCTCTGCAAAGACAAAAAAAGGTCATGTGACATGATTGAGTTTGACAGCCATGATGCTTCCAAAATATCCATTCGTCACAAAAACAAAACTGTGTTGAAACTTCAGAAGGATAGGAAGGAATCTATGTGCAAAGTAGATAGATTTTGCACATTCTAGCTACAGATCTTGCCACAGAGGTGGTTTCCTTCCGGTTCGGACCAGTTCTATAGAACCTGTAGTGAGAATTTCCCCCTTCTCATCGAACCGGCAGCGATGGCCGGCTGGACATGCCCCTGAACCAGCTCTTTCGGCAGCGCCCTGGGCACCGCCATCTTGTTTTTCACTTCTGCGCATACGCAGAAGCAGTTTTTTGCTTCTGCGCATTCACAGAAGCTGGGTTTTTAGCACTGTGCATGCGCGCATGCCCACGCAGCATGTGAGGAAGCAAACCGGCAGCGAGGTAAGCCAGAACCCACCCCTGTTTTGCCAGCATAGCTTTTCTCTGATAGATGATTTGCTCTACAGGAAATCCTTGACTTATGATCAGTAATGAAATTATGAAATTACAATGGGCAGGAAACAGGATGTTTATGACCTGTAAAGTACCTCTTAAGTGTTGTGACCCCCCCCCCAAAATAGTTATGTGACTGCATTTCTGGTACTTTGTAATTGGCTCACCTTTACAACCAATTGCAGCATCCTGTGGTCATGTGACCATGATTTTTTTAAAAAATTGGCCAATTTTCAGCAAAAACACATTTGAAAGAATAGGTTCACACTTATGACTGTGGAATTCACTTAACAAACATGGATTTGCTAACTTCTATGGTGATTCATTTAAAAACTATAGCAAAAAATGTTGTAAAATTGGGGCCATTCATGTGGCTGCCTCAACTTACAACTGAAAATGCAGTCACAATTGCATTTGTAAGTTGAGGATACTCTATACTAGTTCTTAGTTCACGGGTTCAATGTCCAGAGTCTAAGATATGCAGCTGGAGAGGAGAGGAAGAAAAAAAGAAAATTATTGCAGTATGTTCCTTGAGTGATCTTTATCAATGACCAAGCAGAACTGGAATTTCACTCTCATGATCTTTGTCTAGAAGCTTTGATTAATGAGTTTATCTCACATTTTTGAACTGGTCAGTTATCACTTATTCAGTCCAATCCAAATCTTGACTTAACAGCTGAAATTTAGCAATATATTTATTCACTAAACACTTAGCCTATGATATGTTGTAGAAGTCACTTTGCTTGACAGGATCTTTGAAGTTAAGTTTTAGAGTTTACTACAAGGTACATAATGTTATATAAATCTGGGTTGTGGAGTTTCCCACTCAGCAGTTTCCCTGGTCATGGGAATGATAAATCTTACTTGGATTCAGTTGCAAATAAAGTAATATGGTCTTACATATATATATTATAATGTAATTCATACAGAGCAAGGATGGTTTATAATTGAATTTATTAGACAATGAGGTAGGTATTCAGCATTTGAGACATGTGGCTACTCTAGTTAACAATATGTGTCATCACTTTGTTCTAATACTTGAACAAAGCATTAGTAACTTGAGTAACAGTTGGCTTATTGCTAAAGATTTGATGAAAGAAAGAGTAAATAATCAAATTGTCAGCCTTCACGCTAAGCTTGGCTATGTTTGGCTAAACTTGTAGAAGATATAGACAGAACTTAGCTATATAGCATTTTTATTGTGAAAATAATGAAGCCTGAAACACAATAATTAATTGCCCATTGCAGTGTAAAATAAATATATATTTTTAATCAAAGGCCAATCATATCAATGCTCCAGAGTTTAAACTAGGATTTTTCCTCCCATCCTTCTAAATTAAGAGATACAGTATCAGGCAGGTGTTCTTGGTGGCCTTGGGAAGCAGCTGAGGTATGTTTAAATAATGGCTCCTCTAGTTTAGGAACCTTGGATTTTCACATTGCCATCTGCCTTTATATTTTCAGCCTTTAGAATTTCTAAACATGTCTAAATACTGCAAGAAAAAAAGATAAAAAAATAGCAGCCTGGGCACAGCTGTCAAAATATCTGCCACATAATGTGACATTATGTGCTAAAGAGGATTTGCCATCTTTACATTTTTATAGTAAATTATATAATTATTTACACAGTAAAACCTTTGAGCTTGGTTGTTTTCTTGCAGATGTTTCATTCCCCAAAGACAAAAAAAAGGAATAATCTACAACATGGGTGTCTAACTCACAGTGTCACATTGCCATCACGTGATGTATTGCGATGTTTTCCCCCTTCGCGGAGCTGGGGTGGGTATGGCCTACGCGTGACTCATCTGGCCTGCTGGCCGCCACCTTGACACCCCTGATCTACAACATAGAATGTAAAGACTGAACCAGCCATTATGTAGGACAAACAGGCAGAAGACTAGCAGACAGCATTTATGAATACTAACTAGCAGTCAAAAGACATGATAAAAAAAACTCTTTAATTTCACAACATATGAACATACTTAGCTATAATTTCAACTGGGATACTGTGACCATCCTGGACCAAGCCAAGTCCAAAAGCTCTAGAGAATTCCTGGAAGCCTGGCCATCAATAGACACATAGACATAAACAACATCTACATACTGTGCAAAAGTGACAATAAACAAGACAAAAATGGAACAAAAAGACCAAAACAACTCCCACCAGCCATCAACATCCAGTTGAGCATAGATTAACATCAAGACTAACATCAGACCAACAATCAAGAAATGAACAAGGAACTGCAAAATAAGCTAACAGTAAACAACCCAACCAAAGAACCACCAAGACCACTCCCACCAACACTGTTAGGGAAAGCCACTAAAATATAAACTAAGAATAAACCCCACTCCTTACTAGCATGCATGATGTTCCCTAGTTTGGGTAATGAAATGTCTGCAAGAAAACAACTAAGACAACACCAAGCACCCCACATTTCAATCCTGAGATATAAATACTCTCCTTTATCAGTTAAACCTTTATCTGACCAAACAATGTTGGATTAATTTCTTTTCCCCTTTATCCCTTGATTCTACCAAATTATCCTTGTTGTGACAATGTAACCAGAACACTTTTAAAATTCTTGTGAAGAACAAACTTTTGACTTAATAGGTTCAAAGTTGAAAGTAATAAATCACTTTCTTTTCCCAAATTCTTTATAACATAAGTTTTGAAAGAAAAAGAAGGAAGGTACAGTAGATATTCTATGTATTTTTATTCTATTTTAGAAAGATGCCAATATAATGCTGCTCACAGACTAGACAAGACTGAACAAAGGTGACATTCACAATATTAGTGTGGGTGTTGGTAAGTATTCAGGAAATAAAAGTTCATTTTTCTCTACAAAAATGAAGAAAAATAGAATGGTTACACAACACATACACAGATGAGATGAGATGAGGTATAAAATATGTATTAATTTATGAACTTCTTAACCCAATTAGAATCATATAGAATAACACATTTCTTAGGTTTACTTGTTCTTCATATTCCTCCACAGTTCAGAGATAAATTTCTTCTATGTCATATCTGAGGTCAAGGCAACATTTTGCAGGCTCTATTATGGCAAGTGGGAATAATCTCAAAAGCTTTCAAGACATGACAACAAATCTGTTGTGTTGCTAAAATTCAGAATCATAATGTAGCACTTTACAGACTGGAAGATTCATTATGGAAGAAACCCTTGTCTTTGGTGTATTAGTATATGGAAATGATCAGCTGAAATGTTTTCCAAGTTGGCTCATGTGAATTAAATACAATAAGTTTATCAGTTTGTGTATATTTTTTCCTCATATTTCTGTGATCTGTCTATTTCACTGAATGGGAGATACAGGATTTTTGCTAAGAAATTTGACTCCCAATTATGAATACAGCCTACTAGTTGTATTGATTACATAGTTTTCTGAATCAGTCAAATTTATTGTCTTGCCTTGACCACTCAGTGATTGACCCAATGATCTTTAAGACAACAAATGTTTGACCTTGCTTCTTCTATGCAAGTCTCAATACCTGTACCAACATTGTAAGTATATAGTTGGAAAGCTCCATACAGTTTTATGCTATCAGGATCCATTAGCTTCCTTCCTTCCTTCCTTCCTTCCTTCCTTCCTTCCTTCCTTCCTTCCTTCCTTCCTTCCTTCCTTCCTTCCTTCCTTCCTTCCTTCCTTCCTTCCTTCCTTCCTTCCTTCCTTCTTCTGTCCATCTCAGCAAAATCAATTCTAGGCAGTGCATAGCAACCATGCTTGATTTATCTCCTATTGCTGTTGATGACTATAAAAATATCAAAGTGTGTGTGTGTGTGTGTGTGTATGTGTATATGTGTGTGTGTGTACACACACACACACACACACACACACACACACACACAGCTAATTGTCCTAAAATGTGAGTTCCAGGTGTAATTATAGAAGAAACAACAGACATCACGGTCTCCGGAACTTTTAAAAATTTATTTACTAAGCTTTCGTTAGCCCCTGTTAACATCATCAGAGTGTAAAATCACCATTGAAGAGATGCTTACTTTTATGTGTTACTGATCAATTTAGTCATTGTGCACGTGATGGGTCCATACCCTTGCCTCCCCCCTGTAATTAGCTTTGTTGTTTTTGCCCTAGTCATGCTGACCAATGGAGGTGTGGCTTCTGTTACCTCCTTCCCTACTATGTATTACTTGGGCTTTCTCTCCCCGGGGGGTGATGCCGAGCTGTCAAGTATTACCTTGAAGGCATTTTCCCCAGCTCCCTCCCCCTCCTCACTACTCCTCTCCCTCCCAGGCACACTCGTTGCATCCACCAAGTTCATTTGTTTGGCCCATGATCTTGTAACTGGTCTGCGTTGTTCCTCACCCCCCCCCCCCCCGACCATCCTATTCTGATGCTGCTCTGCCGGGGTCTCTTGCACTCGGTCCAGGTTTGCCATGCCTTCATTGGGCCAATCTCTATGCCTAAAGGGGGGGGGAAAGGGTGTGATCGCTATCAAGGAATGGAGATTGGGGGCACCCTTCCCCCTTTAGGCATAGAGATTGGCCCAATGAAGGCATCCTGGACATAAACTTTTTCAACTTCTTCCCTCAAGACAACACTATAGGGCAATACATACAAAAACAACCCAACATCAAGACAGTTTCCACCACCACCACCCATGCTACCACTAATTGGTTAAACAACCAATTCCCACAACACAGTCTATGCCCTGGAATGTCAAACCTCCTAGTAGGGCTGTATTACTTAATATCCAGGTCCAGTTTTAGTTTCCAAACATTGCTGGCAAAATCCTGTGAATTGTTGATGTGATGGGTGGTGTTGCCAACTATAGGAGCTAATAAGGTGGTTAGATGTTTTGCAATGTTGTAGGTGACAAAGTTGACACTGCTGACAATTGGTCAGAATGCATTTCCATCTTTGTGGATTTTGGGGAGTCCATATATGCATGGCATGACTTCCCCAGGGTAAAGATGATAATATACAAAGATGGTAGTATCTAACCACCTTATTAGTTTCTCTAGTTGGCAACACCACAACATTATATGATATGACTTTCCTCTTCACCTGCATTCCAACAACTGAAGCTGTCACAGTAGTGAAGAAATGACTGTTACAAGATAGCACCTTAGGTGACAGAACCAACCTCAGCCCAGACCACATATGTGCCATGCAGTCATTCTGCATGGCACAGTCCAATACTTCCTTGATTTAATTGTTGGTTTTATGGTTTTAAGCCTTTGTCTATATAAGCAGGACCTGACCACTACCTATTTTAAATACCATGATGTTTTCTACAGACAAAAACACAGCTGTGCCATGTTGTGTCCCCCATTGTGACCAATCTCTACATGGAAGAGGTAGAAACCAAAACCCTAAACTCCTTTACAGGAATTTCACCCACTCACTGATATAGGTATGTAGACAATACTTGGGTCAAGATCAAAACGTAGGAATTGGAAGCATTCACCAAACATATCAACTATGTGGACAGATACATCAAATTCACATGGGAAGATGTTAAGGAAAATAGTCTAGCCTTCCTGGACTGTGCAGTTCACATTAAGGAAGACAGAAGTCTTAACACTGAAGTTTACAGAAAACCTACACACAGAGATCAATATTTACATTTTTATTCTTACCACTCACTAGAACACAAAATGGGAGTTATCAGAACCCTACATTCTGAACCGAAGGTCTGCCTACCAGCAAAAATGGGAAAGAAAAAGAACTAAAGCACATCAAGGAAGCCCTCAGAAAGTGCGACTATCCCAAGGGGGTCTTCATCAAATCCCCCCCCCCAAATAAGACCCAGCATAACAGGCAAAGAAGAGAACAATAAACAAAGCAATGTTGTCATTCCATAGGTTACAGGATATCCAAAAAGTTCAGGAGAATCTTCAGCCAAAACAACATACATACACACTTTAAACCCAAGAATACACTAAGGCAGAAGCTTGTCCATCCCAAGAATAAAACACCCAGACACAAACTGAGCAACATGGTATATGGTGGGTGGCCCCGGAGCTGTCCCACTGCTGTGGCTCCCTGTTGGCTGAACCCACCACTGGCTGGCCCCTCCCAGTCACCCCTCGCCTGGCCTGAGAAGGTAAGGGTGATGGTGGGGGATGGAGACTCGCTCCATATTCCAGAGCAGGAACGAAGCGCCCCTGTACCTGCTTCATCTCTCAGGTGCTTCTTCTGGCCCTTGTTGGTGCTGCGCGCACCTCGGTCACTCAGGGAGATGCATGACTTGCTATCACTCCGAGACACTAGCCTGGCCTGGCTGCAGCCGATGCTCTGCGTCGTAATGGGCTCCAGGAGGAGGAGGGGATGCCGTCTCCCCCATTGTGAAGTGCGCTAAATTTAACTGTGCTGCACAAGGCACTGTGAGAGCAGTGGGTAGGCCATGGAGGCAGCAACAGCAGCGACATCGGCTGCAGCCAGGCCAGGCCAGGCCAGTGTCTCGGGGCAGACAGCAAGTCACGCATCTCCCCGAACGACCGAGGTGCATGCAGCACCAACAAGGGCTGGAAGAAGCGCCCATGAGATGAGGCAAGTACAGGGATGCTTCGCTCCTGCTCTGGAATATGGAATGAGTCTCCATCCCCCGCCATCGCCCTTACCTTCTCAGGCCAGACGAGGAGTGATTGGGAGGGGAGGACGAGGGGTGGAGCCAGCCAGTGGTGGGTTCAGCCGACAGGGAGCCACAGCAGGGGGACGAAAGAGCTTCATTTATCTGGGAACCTGAAATTACTCTTGATTTAAATCATATGGTAAGAAGCACCCAAAGAAGAAGAAAGAACATCAGCAAAAAACAAAAACAAAAAAAACCCCAATCCTCGCCTGTTTTTGGAAATTGTTCAAGAGGGAACACACACACCAGAGGTGGGTTCCTCCCAGTTCAGACCAGTTCGCCCGAACCGGCAGCGACCCGCTGGTGACATCACAATAGTTTCACCCAGTCTATATATGTACTTTTGGTTTTTCTTGCCCAAGTGTAAGACTTTACTTTTTTCTACATTGAATTTCATTTTGTTAGATAGGGCCCAGTGTTCAGGTCTGTCAAGATCTATCTGGATCTTGACCCTATCATCTAGGACCGTGATGGCGAACCTATGGCACGGGTGCCACAAGTGGCACGCGGAGCCATATCAGTGGGCACGGGAGCTCAGGTCCAGCGCGCATGTGCGCACTGGCCGGCTGATTTTCGGGCCTTCTGGACCCACTGGGAGTCAGGAAACAAGCTTCTTTCCAGCCTCCAGAGGGGGTGGGGAAGGCCATTTTCGCCCTCCCCAGGCTCCTAGAAGCCTGGAGAGAGCAAAAAATGGGTGTGCCATTGCATGCTGGGAGTGGGGGGGTCATACGCGCATGCACAGGGGTGCATGGAATTATGGGTGTGGGCACGCACACACGTGATCCCACGCATCCCCCCCTTTTTGGCACGCGAACCAAAAAAGGTTCGCCATCACTGATCTAGGATGTTGGCCATTTCTGCCAGATTAGTATCATCTGAAAATTTGGTAAGTTCCCCTTCTATTCCCTCATCTAAGTTGTTTATGAAGATATTGAAGAGTACTGGGCCTAAGACGGAACCTTGTGGTACTCCACTGCTTACTTCCCTCCATGTAGATGTAGTACCATTAAGGATTATTCTTTAAGTATGGTTTGTTAGCCAGTTACAAATCCATCTGATGGTGATGTTATCTATCCCACTTTTTTCTACCTTACCAAGAAGTAGGTTGTGGTCTACTTTGTCAAATGCCTTGCTGACGTCTAAGTATATTATGTCCACAGTATTTCGCTGGTCTACTAATTTAGTCACTATGTTGAAAAATGAAATAAGATTGGTTTGGCATGATCTGTTTTTAACAAACTTATGCTGACTTCTAATTATTACTTTACTAATTTCTAGATGTTGGCAGATCTGGGTTTTTGGGTTTTTTTGGTTATCTTTTCCAGTATCTTCCCGGGTATTGATGTTAGGCTGATTGGTCTGTAGTTTCCTGGGTCTATTTTCCCCCTTTTTTTGAAGATGGGAACCACATTAGCTCTTTTCCAATCCTCAGGTACTTCCCCGGTGCTTCAGGATTTTTGAAAGATGTGGTACAGTGGTTCTGAGATGACATCTGCCAGCTCCTTTAGAACTCTGGGATGTAATCCATCAGGTCCCGGTGTTCTCTTACCATATTTTTGGCTTATTTTAATTTTATTTCTAGTTTGTGTTTTACAGTTATGTTTTTGGTAGATTGGACTATTGTTTCTTTTTTAAAATATTTCAAATTATTTCAAACATTTTAAGCTTACATCTTGAAATAGAGATGGAGCAAAACAAGAGCTAAGGAGTCACATATGCCATAAATAGCAAGTAGAAAGACGGGGTATTTTTTTTTTTCTGGTACATAAATTATGTTGTTAATTGAGTACACTGGGTACATTGCCATTGAGGCAAACCACCAGTAACATATATCCACAGGCATGTTCTAGCATATTTGTTATATTCTTATCCCACTCATTTTTGTACTTCCAAATTCCAGCAGTATCAGAATTTTATATATTTAAAATCTACAGCATTTATTTATTTTTGCATTATTTTTATATAGACTTTATATACATTATACATTACAATATACAATATACATTAACTATGTAAATTATTATATTATGAAAAATGTCTTATCACCTTATGCTGTACACTTTCTTTAATCTTCTGTTTGCAATAATACTTAAGAAATTTAATTGCCAGAGTACAATCAAATTCAATGTAGATGTTATGTAATTAAAGAGGTCACTTAATTCCTAGACTTGAGTACACTATATATTTACTTGTACATAAATTTCATACTATTAAATGGAGTTTGTTCACTAATAAGTATGCCTAAATTTGTTACACAAAGAATTTATCTTTTTTCAACTATTGAAAACCTTATCTTACTGAAATCTATTTTGTTCACAAAAACTTGAAGTTACTTGTTTTGAATACCATGTATGATTTTCCCATATCTGGCCTGATGTTTGATCTCACTTTTTTTTAATTTAGTTTAGTTTAGTTTACTTTATTGTCATTGCACATGGTAAAAGAAATTAAATGCCGTCTTCAGTGTACATTATAACTAAAAATAAAAACACAAACATACACCCTTTACATTCTGTATAACTGAAATTGAAAACCGATATTGCACTATACCATAGAATTCAGTATGGTTATTGCCCTGGGATAGAAGCTGTTTTTCAGCCTATTTGTCCTTGTTTTTATTATCCTGTACTGTCTGCCAGATGGTAATAGTTCAAAAAAAGGGTGCCCAGGATGAGATGGATCTTTAAGAATGTTTTGAACTTTCTTAAGGCAGTGGGAGCTATAAAGCTCTTCCAAAGAAGGGAGAGGGCAACCAATGATCCTCTGGGCAATGATGTTTACCCTCTGGAGTGTTGTCCTATCTGCCACTGTGCAATTGGCAAACCATACACAGATGCAGTAAGTTAAAATACTCTCTATGGTGCAGCGGTAGAAGGCCACCAGCAGTTTTTTATTCAGTTGTTGTTTCCTGAGAAGTCTCAGGTAGTATAATCTCTGCTGGATCCTTTTGACCAGTGCTGAAATGTGAGTGCCCCAGGTCAGGTCCTCTTTTATGATAACACCCAGAAACTTAAAACTGGTCACTTGCTCCACTCGGTCTCCATTGATAAGCAAGGGTTGGATGTCTGATCTATTCCTTCTATAGTCCACTATAACCTCCTTGGTCTTATTTGTGTTAAGGACCAAGTTATTGTCTCCGCACTATGAAAGCAACCGTTCCATCTCATCTCAATAGGCAGACTCATCCCACCCACCCACCCCCGGAGATCAGTCCCACCACTGTTGTATCATCTGCAAATTTAGTAATAGTATTACTAGCATGAGTGGAAATGCAGTCATGCACATAAAGAGTATAGAGTAAGGGACTCAACACACAACCCTGTGGTGTACCAGTGTTAAAAATAAGGGCTGAAGAGATATGATTACCTAATCTGACCCTCTGAGAGTGGCCAGACAGGAAATCCATAATCCAAAGGCAGATTGAATAAGAAAGCCCAAGATCCATGTTTAGACACTAGTCTATGTGGAATTATTGTGTTAAATGCAGAGCTAAAATCTACAAAAAGCATCCTCATATAGCCTCCCTGCTGTTCCAAATGAGTCAGAGCAGTGCGAAGAGTGATGACTATAGCATCCTCTGTAGATCTATTTCTTCTGTATGCAAACTGGTGTTTATCAAATGTATGCGGAAGACCAGAAATGATGTGCCAGCAGACCAATTTCTCAAAGCACTTCATGATGATAGGAGTGAGTACCACTGGTCTGTAATCATTGAGGTTATTGATAGGGAATTTCTTTGGCAGTGGAACAATGGTGGAAGCCTTTAAACAAGATGGACTGGGACTTTAAACAAGTGGACTGGGATAAAGACCAATTGAAGATTCTGGTAAAGACTCCAGGCAACTGATCAGCACAGTCTTTAAGCACTTGGTCAGAGATACCATCAGGACCGGCAGCCTTTCTAGGGTCCACAGCCTTCAGAATGCTCCTCACCTCCTGTTCCTCCACAATGAGGTGGGGGCTACAATGGGCTGGTGGCTGTATTTTAGCTGTCTCTGATGTCTCCATTTCAAAGCGAGCAAAGAAATGATTAAACTCTTCTACCAACGAAGCATCCCCCTCAGCAGGGATGACATTGGTCGTTTGATGGTTGGTAATTTGTTGAATTCCTCGCCACACCTGCCTCATGTTATTGCTATAAAAATTATCCTTAATCTTCCTCTTATAATCAGTCTTGGCCTGCCAAATACCTTTCTTCAGACTAGCTCTGGCAACACTGGATATTGCCCCATCACCAGACCTAAAGGTCTTGGTCCTGTCACGCAAGAGGCACTAGATTTCCTTGGTCATCCAGGGCTTCTGATTGGGATAGATTCTAATATACTTCTGCTGATTACTAACAATGTTGTACAAGAATCCCAAAGCTATGGTAGTATTGTCATCAGGTGGGATATAGACTGCAGTAATCAAAACCACTCTGAACTCCCGTGGAAGATATATGGGTCTACATTTAAGAGTCATATACTCCAGATCCATGGAGCAGTGGCTGTCTACAGTCTTTATATTGATACATCAGCTTTTGTTCACATAAAGGTTTAAACCAGGGGTGAAATGCTCCCGGTTCGGGCGGGCCGGTCGGTTGTCGTAGATCGCAGCGCAAGGCGTCCCCCACCCGCCGGGACGCCGCCATTTGGGTTCTTTTATCCTCTGCGCATGCACAAAGCATTCTCCACATGCGCAGTAAAAGAACCCAAATGGCGGCATCCCGGCAGGTGCAGGAAGCCTTGCGCTGCGATCGCTATCGGCTCTATCGCCCAAACCGGGAGCATTTCACCGCTGGTTTAAACCTCCCCTTTTTGCTCTTGCCGGATTCTCTACTCCTGTCCTGCAGGTGAGTTATGTAGCCTTCCAGCTCAACAGCTTCATCAGGAATGACTGAATGAAGCCAAGTTTCTGTGATTAGCAATACACAGCAGTTCTTGATGAATTTAGTCTTTGCAATCCGTAGCCTTAATTCATCCATTTTGTTAATAAGAGATCTTGCATTGGTAAGAAACATACTTGTAAATGAAGGCTTGTGTGGAAACTTACTCAGCTTAAAAAGAATGCCTGCGCGACATCCTCTCTTTCTCTTCCTGTCCCTCCATTTTCTCCGTCTCCTCCTTTCTGCAATAATCCATGGCTTCCCCAGGGGCCTAGCTGCCTCCTCCTGTATGTCTGTAATAGCCTTCTCACATTTCAGTCCAATTTGTAACAAGGCTTACTGACTATAGATGCCCCTTGCCCCACAGGGTTCAATCAAGGGGAAAAAATCCAATCCACACTATACACTGAAAAAAGGAGTGCCCAGCCACAGCATCCATGTGTGCAGCCATCTTGAATCTATCTTATCTATCTTTGTTCTATTGTTCTAGATTTTCATGCCCAAGTTGAAAAAATTGCATGTTCATATGGATCTGAGATTGTTTTAAATTCTTATATAATTATTTTATTTGTCAGCCAGGACCTAACATATCAAATTCTTCTAGTTCACACCATTTTCCAACTGTAGTATACAGCAATGTACAATCCATTATTTTAGAATTTACTGCAAGGTTGCTTCAGTACTTTGACTTACTGTTGACACAGTGAGGTTCTGAACTTGTGACCCCAGACCTTTCTCAAGTAGCAGTCCCCTTTTCTTTGAATGCTTTATTGCTTAATTGCAAAATAGAAAGCTTTTTGTGATTTTTTTCTGACTGAATCAGCAGCCTTCTATGTTTTTCACTTGATTTATTATATGTTCAAAATCAGGATCAAAAGTCTTATCCTTCCTCTAAGGAAGAAGACACTTGAGCTGGCAGAAAAATCAATCACCTTTTAGTCCAGATCCAAAGAAAAAGAAAATACATTCAATTTCTTTACCATTTAAAAATTCTTTTTCATAGAATCATAATATAAGTGTTGAAAAGGATTCTAGATGTCTTCTAGTCCTCCCCAGCTTAGTGAAAGAAGCTACTACCATCCCTGACAGATGGTCATATAGCCTACATCTAAATGCCTCCAGGGAAGGATGGCCCACTAGTTCATGAGGCCATCTGTTGACTATTGTTCTTATCATTATGATTTTTTCTCTATATCCAACCAAATATTGTTTCCTTATTTTTTTATCATTTATCATTTTTATTTTATTATATAAAATACAAAGAAGAGAAGAAAAAATGTGAAATTAAGGGAAGGAAAGGGAGCGGGGGAAAGGGAATGTGAGATATAAGGGGAAAGAGAAAAGGAAAGAAAAGGGGGCATTGATTTCCAACTCTTCTTAGCACAGTACAAGATAAACACACTCCAACCTCAACTTTTTGCTTTTACACATTAATATGTAACTAGCCATTCCTATAACACCAAATCTTTCTAATCAACAAAACCAAGGTCAAAGTTCAATTTTTTTTCTTCACAAGCACAAATTCCAGAAGTGATATCCAAATAAGAACATATTTTCCTCTTTAAATAAAATAATCAATTTAACCATTCCTGCTTTATCTTCCTTGCTTCCTTATAATGTAACCTTGTTGTTTTCTCTCTTGGAACAAGTCTAACCAATACCCTTCTCTATGATATTTCAGATACATGAAGATATTCCTCTTTGAAATCTTTTCTGTCCTAAATTAAACATATCCAATACATTTCTAACCATTGAGCTGCGGTGGCGCAGTGGTTACAATGCAGTACTGCAGCTACTTCTGCTGAAAGCCGGCTGCCTGCAATTTGGCAGATCGAATCTCACCAGGCTCAAGGTTGACTCAGCCTTCCATCCTTCTGAGGTGGGTAAAAAGAGGACCCAGATTGTTGGGGGAAATATGCTGACTCTGTAAACTGCTTAGAGAGGGCTGTAAAAGCACTGTGAAGCGGTATATAAGTCTAAGTGCTATTGCTATTCTTCTTAAGTCTATCCTTCCAGGGTTTTTTTTTAATCATCTTAGTGGATTTTCTGTAGACATACTCCAGTTTGACAATGACTTTCCTAAAATGTGGTGCTCTCTACTGAATGCAATATTCAACAAGTGGTCTGATAGCACAGAAAAGAGAGGAACGACCTCTGGATTTTGGCACTATACTTTTGTTGATACACCTTCCTTCGTTCCTTCCTTTCCATGAGGCTGCCTCTGAAGATCACTTGGAAACTGTAACTGGAGGAACATGTGTGGCCTGTATATTAATGAATCAGGTTTGCTATAGCCACATAGCACTTTTTAAATGGTTGCTGGCTACTTGTACATTTCTGGGTACACTTCAAAGTGCTGATGTTCACCTACATAGCTGTATATAGATTGGAACTGAAGTACTTGCAAGATAGTCTTTTCCACTTGTCCATTGCAGTCCATCCACCAATAGCTTTTAATGGTCTTCCATGCAGGAGAAGAGAGAGGGGAATGGGCTTTGCAGCAATGTTTTCCAATATAGTCCCCATACTATGAAAAAGCCACTCCATTCTAACTCCTTATCCTTCAAACATTGCCAATTTTCTTTCAGCTGGAACCATTTATATGTCACCTCTTGCCAGAAAGAAAGAAATAATCTCCCTAGTGATGACTTTTTTTTTAAAGCAAAGAGAAAGTTATAGAAAGTTTTACATCAGTGCTGATGCTAAAGATAACCCATAATACAGGTACTCCTTGACTTACAACCATAATAGAGCCCAGAATTTAGGCCATAAGTCAGGGCAGTAATTAAGCAAATTACCATGTGACCTCACCTGATTTTACAACAGATTTGTGGAGGTTGTTAAGTGAACTCTATAGTCATTAAGTGAACATTGCAGTTGTTAAGCAAATAAGACCATCATTAAGTGAAACCGTCAAAGTAAATTGCCAGTTTCTAGCAAATAACATAGCAAATTGTGGTCACATGACCTTGGAACTTCAAACAGCCGTGAATACAGGCTGGTTGAATACAGGGCCCAAAATCCAATCACATGACCATGGGGGTGGCCATTAACACTTCAAAACATGGTTGCAAGTAGCTCTAGGGAGGTCTGCAGTAACTTTGAATGGTCACTGAAGGTCGTAAGTTGAGAACTATATGTATACAGCAAAATCCGTATCAGTTTTAGTTTACACTAGTGAAATGTTATAGAACTCTCAATTTAAATCATCTCAAAGATTCACACTAAATGATGTATAACAGCCTTTTCATATTTGTATTCTAGGATCAAGGTATATTTAAATTATGTTTTGCCATATAAATGAATATGGTAATTTTGAAATCTGCCATGCCTAATATATGACCTCTCATTTTCACTTCCACTTTGACTAATTCTGATGCATACAAAAGAATAAAGTATAGTCAAGGAATATAACCAGATTTAAAAAACAATAGGTTACTATACACTTTGTGGCAAATTATAAATCTTTCAAACGGAAGGTATATCAAATAGTAAAGGGATTTATCTTTAAAGGATAATAATAATCAAGAATGTGTAAATGCTCAAGTTGATATGACTATTAGAGAAGAATATTTTGAGTTCTTTATTTATGATAAGTATCACATTGCTTAATTGCATACTGTTCCTACATGCAAACTAGATTCTCAGCATAAGAAGCCTGAAAATGCTAGACACTAATCAAGTAAACAACAGTAAGTGGTGAAACCTTTTAATTCTGTTGGTTAAAATTCTGGCACAAAGACAAGTAAATGAGCTACACAGTAATTATCAGCAGCTTTTGTACCTGGGTTTACTGCTTGAACTACATTGAATTAAATCACATAAGTATGATAAGAAATTAACTTGTATCAAAGCTCAAGCACTGGCGTATTGTATTATTAGATATCAAAGTTGTTTTACTCAATGTCTTTGGGCAGGGCATGTAAAGCCTTTCTATCAGCAAGTGTATCAGCTTGGATAAATTAAACAGCCAAGTAGCCATCAGAATTCATTATTAAGATATTTATTGTAAAGCCAGCTGTTTCAACAAAGATTATTTAATACTAAGTGCACATTAAATGCAAGCACTGCCAATGTTTCAGATATGCTGAGCTCAGTAGTGGGTTCTAAATCCCATCGCTACCAGTTTGTGCGCACCCGCGCACGTGCAACGCTTCTGCGCATGCATGCGCAGAAGCGTCCCGGGCGGGTGGGCAGAGCCATTACCGGTTTGCTGAACTGGGCCGAACTGGGAGCAACCCACTGCTGGCTGAGCTTTCAGCTGTATTCCAGGTCTTTTAAAACTAGAATATTCTAAGTCTTTTAAAACTACTGTGTATTTGAAAGTTATAATTGCCTCTTATAGATATATTCAAAATTTCACTAATATATTTAGCTACTCAAACGTTTAGGGATTACAGGTAGCTTCAAAAACATAGTTGATCTTATATGTAATACCATTGTTTCCTACCAGCGTGCTTCAGGGGTGGGTTCTAACTTCTAACTTACCTCGCTGCAGGTTCACTTCCTCCTGCGCCGCATGGCATGCTCAGTTGAAAAGCCATTTGAGAAAAAACTGGGAACTCTCATGGTTTTGGCTTTTGTCTACTATAACCAAATGATAATACCTTAAATCTAAGGCAGACACAGAGTCATATTTATTGCAAATTGATTAATACAACTCAGATAACATAATAAAAATGAAATATGCTGTAGGCTATGTTAGAAATAGTATTTGTATAAAAGATGTGCACATACTAATTTCAAAAGCCTTTTTTTGCAAGAATCTACCCTGTTCTCCAAAACATTTTAAGCAAATAACAAGTAGATAATGCAGAGAGCAAATCAGTGATAGAAAAGTCTGTTTTTCCCATCTTTTCTGCTCTTTTGTGTGCATTTTCAAAGTTTAATTTAAAGAAATATTAAAGGACACAACCATCAAATATAGAAATGTAAAGGGCATCTGAAGATGCAATGCAATATAAATCCACATAAAGTGGAAGGTGCCAAAACTATAATAACTTTGAAGATTAGAGGTTCTGTAGCCAAAAGAATTGAAAATGCCCTAAACGAAATATCATTTTTTACAGCAAAGCAATTGCTTACATATGACCTGGAAAGTACCCTTTTTCTACTCAAGTAAAATTGTAATTAATAAAAACAAGATAAAGACTTGGGGTAATTTGAAGGATAAGTTACATAAAAAAGAAACTCCCAGCCTTCCCCAAAAAGCCTGAGCCATAGACCCTGTTTTATCTGAAATTTTACAGTTACCTATGAGATGAAAATAGAGTGTAAAAAATGTAGTGTGAAATTAGGGACCATTAAATGTCAGAGCTGGACAAATACAATCAGAAGATAGAGAGAAAAATTACAGGAAGAGAAGACACAAGGAAAATGAATGAGACTTAGCACTAGGGATTCAAGTCCTGAAGCAAAAAGAAAGAGAGAAAAAGAAAGAAAGAAAGAAAGAAAGAAAGAAAGAAAGAAAGAAAGAAAGAAAGAAAGAAAGAAAGAAAGAAAGAAAGAAAGAAAGGAAAGAAGGAAGGAAGGAAGGAAGGAAGGAAAGAAAGAAAGAAAGAAAGAAAGAAAGAAAGAAAGAAAGAAAGGAGTGAGTGAGTGAGTGAGTGAGGGAGGGAGGGAGGAAGGAAGGAAGGAAGGAAGGAAGGAAGGAAGGAAGGAAGGAAGGAAGGAAGGAAGGAAGGAAGGAAGGAAGGAAGGAAGGAAGGAAGGAAGGAAAATAAAAGAACCCAACCACAAAAAGGGCGTTGTTACTTACCTGAACGCCCATTCTCGTAGGGTGGAGCTAGCGTCCAAGATTTGGATGACCTCATCCATCAGCCAATCAGGACTGAGTCTGACCTCATATAAAAGCTGTCGTCCTGTCATAATCCCCCTCTTGAGAAGAAGGACTAGGTCAGACCCATAGTTTACTCCCCACGCACACCTTCAATACAGAAATATAAGAAAGGGAGGGACTTGGAGGCTAGCTCCACCCTACGAGAATGGGCGTTCAGGTAAGTAACAACGCCCTTTCTCCATAGTGGGTGGAGCTAGCCTCCAAGATTGGGACATACCAAAGCAGTATCGTCCCCTAGGGAGGGTTGTCACAAAGGTCATTGACCTCCACAGGCGACATCACAGTCTGTAAGACCCTGCGCCCAAAGTCTGCTTCAGCAGAGGCAAAGGAGTCCACTTTGTAATGCCTAATAAAAGGCAATGGAGAGGACCACGTTGCCGTGCAGCACACCTCTTCAATGGAGACATTAGTCGTCCAAGCTGCCGTGGTGGCAGCACTCCGTGTCGAGTGTGCCGTCAGACGTGATGGACGTGGAAGATCCTGTTGATGGTAAACGTCCGCGATAGCAGCGCGGATCCAGCGACCGATCGTCGCTGCAGATGCCTTGCGGCCCAGCGATGTATGGTGGAATCCTACAAACAAGGATTCAGAGAGTTGAAATGGCGTCGTGCGAACGTTGTAGATCTTGATTGCCCGCCTCACGTCGACGGTGTGCCACTGTTGCTCGGTCGTCGTAGAAGGCGGGGAGCAAAAGGAAGGGAGGATCACTTCCTGAGACCGATGGAAGTACGTGTTGACCTTCGGCAGGAACGTTGGGTCCAGGCAGAGCACCACTCGGTCAGGATGAAACACACAAAGATCTTCCCGTACGGATAGAGCCGCCAGCTCGGATATTCTGCGAGCTGAAGTAATCGCCACCAAGAAGGCAACCTTGTGTGTAAGATGCTGCAGAGATGTAGTCCACAGCGGTTCATATGGAGCCCCGGTGAGAGCCAGAAGAACCTTCTGTAAGTCCCAGGTGGGGTACCTGTGCACCACCGGGGGCGAAATGTTGACAGCCACCTTCAGGAAACGGATGATCAAGGAATGTGCCGACAGCGGCTCGGAGGAGCGGCAGGAAAGAACCGTTGAGAGCGCGGCCACCTGACGGCGCAAGGTGCTGGGCGACAGACCCCTGTCCAGGCCCACTTGCAGAAATTGCAGGACGTGTATGACAGAGAGGTCAATCGGACTAAGGCTGGCGTCTACACACCATTCGCAGAACACTCGCCAGGTTGAGTTGTAAATACGAATGGTGGATGCCTGACAAGAGGACAGAAGCATGCGGATGATGGTGTCAGGGACTCCGCGTAGTGTTAGGGTGCGCCGCTCAAGCGCCAGGTGGTCAGTTGGAGCCACTGCGGATCCGGGTGCCACACTGACCCCTGAGAGAGCGACGATGTGGTCATCAGGATTCTCCATGACGGGCCGGTCGACAGCGACTTGAGGTCCGCCAACCAGGCCCGTCGCGGCCAATGAGGGGCCAACAGGATTAGCTCCGCCTGTTCGGCCAGCATCTTCCGAATTACTCATGGAATGAGAGGGAGTGGCGGGAAGGCGTAGAGGAGGCCCCTCGGCCAGGGGCAACAGAGGGCGTCCGTGTCCTCTGCGCCGTACGTCCGATACCGAGTGAACAAGCGCGGGAGCTTGGTGTTCAGCGGGGTCGCGAACAGATCGGCCACCGGGGTTCCGAATCGGGCCGTCAGTTCCTGAAAGATGTCCAGGTGCAGGGCCCATTCCGCCGTGTCCACGTCGTGCCGGCTGAGCCAATCCGCCGTGCGGTTCGACACCCCCGATATGTGCTCTGCTCGGAGAGACAGAAGGTGCCATTCCGCCCAGAGACCCAACTCTTTGGCCTCGGATAAGAGACGGTGAGAAACCGTACCCCCCTGTCTGTTGACGTTGGCTTTGGTGGTAACATTGTCCGTCAACAGTAGGACGTGCTGCCCGGTCAGGACGTGTTGGAATTGTTGAAGAGCCAGGGACGCCACTCGGAGCTCCAGGAAATTGATGCTGTTTGATGACTCCGACGCGCTCCAGGTACCCTGGGCCACGTGCGATGATGTGTGGGCACCCCACCCGTAGAGGCTGGCATCCGAAGTCACCGTCACCCGGTGTGGCTCGATGAAGCTGGAGCCCTTGGTGATCGCCAGGGACCGCCACCACTGCAGAGATCGATGGACTGCGGACGGAAGCTGGACCTTGGTCGAGGAGTTGGATTTGTTCGCCCGCTGAAAAGGTAAAAGAAACCATTGGAGGTCTCTGGAGTGCAGTTGTGCCCAAGGTGTTATGCGTATCGCGGATATCATCTTTCCCAACAGGGAAGACAGGAGGCTCAATGGTATCCGCCCCTGTCCAAGAACCTGCTGGGTCAGAGAGGAGAGACTGTGTTGTCTGTCTAACAAGAGATACACCCTGCACTCCAGAGAGTCCACAATGGCCCCCAAATGAGTGATGTGGGTAGAAGGGTTCAAGTGGCTCTTCTCCAGGTTGAGGGAGAAGCCATGGAATTGGAGGGCGTCCATGGTGGCCTGTAGGTCCAGCGTAGCCTGGGGCAGGGAGGACGACTGAATCAAGATGTCATCCAGATAGCACTGGATTCTTATTGGGGCTGCCTGCAAGTGCGCTGCCAAGGCGGCCAAGATCTTCGTGAAGACCCTGGGAGCCGAGGAGAGGCCGAAGGGAAGGGCCGAGTACTGGTAGTGCTCGTTGAGGTATGAGAATCGAAAGTACTTTTGGTGGGAGGGCCGAATCGGGACATGAAGGTAGGCCTCTGTGAGGTCGATCGAGCACATAAAGTCACCCTTACGTATGCCGTCCAATATGGACTGCAGCGTATGTATCTTAAATTTCTTGTACACCAAGAACTTGTTGAGGCGCTTTAGGTCTAAGACCGCCCTCCACCCACCCGACGATTTCTCCACGAGGAATAAGTTGGAATAGAATCCTTGCCCCCGTTGGTCCTCCGGGACCCGCTGGATGGCCTCAATCTCCAACAGATGCTGGATGGCTTCCAGCATTAAGGCCTGTTTCTGCGGGTTGGAGGACTGGGAGCACCTCATGAAGGAATCAGGGGGAGTGGAGAGGAAGTCCAACGCGAGCCCGAGTGTTAGGGACTCGCGGACCCAAGCGTCCGTGGTAATCTCCTCCCACCGCCTGGCGAAAAAGCGCAGACGGCCCCCAATGGGAGAATCTGGGTCTTCTATTTGTAACGGCGGAAGGGGCGACCACCTGCCTTCCGAAAAGGGCGCTTTGAGGACTGGTTGGATGTATTTCTGTCCTGGCCCTGGTTTTGTCGGGGCGCAGCCCTCTGCCTGTTTTGGTTGTACGAGGGTGCCCTGTACGGGCGTCTGGGGAACGCCGTGGCGGGGGCTTGCAGCTTGGTCTGAGCCTTTCTAGTAGAATTGGGCAAGACCTTGCGCTTGTCCTTAGTCTCTATTAGGTAGGGGTCTAGTGCCTCACCGAAGAGTGACTGGTTCTTTACCGGTGCCCCGGCTAGACGCCACTTATGTCGGCAGTCGGCGGGCCAGCTCCTCAGCCAGTGCATTCGGCGTGCCACCACGGATGTTCCCATGGCCCGGGCCACGAAACGGGTGGCCTGGAGAATGGCGTCCGAAGTAAATTGCGAGGCTGCGATGAGTTTGTTAATGTCCTGCCTCGCTCGGACGTCTGACGAGGGCAGGTGCTCCTGCAGGGCCTTCAGCCAGCGAATGGATGTCCGGCAGAAAAATGATGCCGTAGCAGAAGCTTTGACGGACCACGCGGCAGCCTGGTGGGTTTTCTGGAGCGCCTGCTCGGTGCGCCTGTCCTCCGGTCATAGTAGCTCCTCAGAGTCACCTGGCATTTGTGCCGAGGAGTACAACGCCTTGATGGCCGGTTCCACCGGAGGTACCGGTAGATGTTGCGCCAGAGCGGTAGAAACATTGAAAAACCGCTTGTCTGCTGCAGAAGGAGCAACGCCGGCCGATGGGAGGCCCACTGTTTGAGGACAGATTCCACAAACAGCTTAGGAGCTGGCACCACTTCCACATGAGAGGTGGTTTCCTCGAAGAGGGGGTCCTCAGGCTCATCCCCGGTTGGTGCCTGCTCCTTTGAGGAAAACTTGGCCGTGGCCTTGGCCTTGTGGAGCAGTGACTTGAATAGGGCGGGGTTAAACAATCCGGTAACCACCGGGGCCTCAGGAGCGAGGTCCTCATCCTCTGAGAGTTCCAAGTCCTGCGGCTGGTCGTCCTGCCCGTGAAGCGACAATGGAGATCCCTGATCGGCATCTGCTGGGAGCGGCGGCGGTTCGGTGGTTGCAATGGCCGGCGGGCGGGGCCGAAGCAGCTGGGTGGCCGGCGAGGGAGGTGGCACCGTGTTGGCAACGTGTCTCATACCTGCCTCTATGCCTTGAGCGATGGCCGCCTGTATCAGCGCCTGCACCTCTGGGCTGTAGAATTGAGAGTGCGTAGCTGTGGGCAGGCGGACCTCAGTGGTGCTGCTACCGGGTCTGGGGTCTTCCCAGATATCATCCTCCCCCAGGCACAGATCTGGATTGTCCACCGAGAGGGTGCCTGAGGAGCACCGGTCCCTCTGGGCGGAGTTGCAAGAGGGCTCATGGTGCGCAGGGGAGGCTGCAACAGCAGGGGGCAGCGTGGTGCGCTCCGGATCCTTGGGGGCCTTGTCTTTGTCCCTGCTAGAGCGACTGCTCTTGGAGGAGGCTTTGGCCCTTTCAGGTTCATGTCTGAGGGGGGAGCGGTCCCGATGGCCTGCTGGAGGGGGTGGTGATTTGGCAGCCCCACCCTCCTTTTCCCTGGCCTGCCTGGGCTTATTCCTGCCCGAGGTGGCCTTATCAGACATGCTGGCGAAGGCTGGTGTCTGCTGCGGATGGTTAATCGGCAAATGGGCGCTTTTACGGCCCGACGAAGGCCCAGCTGTCCCTGGTCATGGGGGTGTTGTCTGCAGGAGCTCGCGGTCACGGGAGGTGCTGCTGCTGCTGCCTAAAAGCCCCCTGGCCTCGCTCGGTGACGCTGGAAGGCGAGAGCGGCGGTTGCGGCAAGAAAACGCTCCGCTCGGGAGCCGCGGCTCAGCTGGAGTAACGACGCGTCACAGGGAGTTCCCCCATGATGTGGGCCGACGAACTGCGGCTGCGCCGAGGCCCGGAGCCTGCCTCGGCCGAAGATCGGATCTGCCAGAGAGGGAAGCCTCGTGGAAGTGCGCCTACGCGGTGAGCTGGTCACAGAAACAGCTGAGGGGCGGGTGAGCCGCTCCTCCGGGCGCGAAATGTACCAAACGAAGAGGCGGCCTCACAGTCGAAATCACTGCTGAGGAGGCCGCTGCTCACCCAACGAGGCCTAATTAGGCCCGAACACAGGCCCAAGGCCTTGAGAGGCTTCTAGAGGGCGGCGATGATCCGGCTGCCCCCCAGTGAGGAGGGGCGGTCGCGCAGGCCGATGTGCCGCCGAGTGGACCACCAACGCTTGCCCTTACTGAGGGTCGCTCCCAAGGGGCAGACAGAGGTTTGTGGGCCCAGTTAGGGGAGCGGAACGGAGAGGAGACCAGGGCCGCTCAAGCGCTAGGCTTCTGCGGTGGTAATTATTACTACAGGGGTCTCTCTCCTGCGGAAGTGGCAAAGGCCACCCTGGCTGCTGGTCACCCAAGCGCCTGGCTTCTGTGACAGATGGATAACAGGAATGCCAGGCCGCAATGTGAGGATAGCAGCCAGCCACCTAAGGTGGCAGTAGGCCGTGGACTAGGCCGAAGCCTGCCCGGGAGTTCCCAGCACCACCGATGGATAGGGCAGGTGGGGAATCACTCACATTCAATAATTCTTGATAGTTGATCTCGAAACAGTAGAAGGTGATAGAAACTGCTAAGCTGGGGAGAAACAATCCTAGGCCTAGGACTGAGTTGAAAGAGGGGGATTATGACAGGACGACAGCTTTTATATGAGGTCAGACTCAGTCCTGATTGGCTGATGGATAAGGTCATCCCAGTCTTGGAGGCTAGCTCCACCCACTATGGAGAACTCCCTGAACAATGATTTATCCCAATGTAATCATAGTGTTACAGCATCAAGAAAGCATCAAGTTGAGTTTCTTTAGTCAAAGATGACTAATTCCTACTTGATTTGCAAGTAATCTTCTTCCCCAAGGCAGCATACTAGGACCAACACTCTTTATACTTTATATAAATGACCTTTGCGATCACATTACAAGCAACTGTGTTCTCTTCACCAATGATGTAAAACTCTTCAACACCACCGACAACACTGCTATCCTCCAAAAAGACCTAGACTTTTTGTCAGAATGGTCAAACATCTGGCAACTCCAAATCTCAACCAACAAATGCTCTGTCCTACACATTGGCAAAAAAAATTAGAACACCAAATACAAGCTGAACAGACAAGACCTTGCAGACGACCCTCACCCTATCAAAGACCTTGGAATACTCATATCAAATGACCTAAGTGCCAAAGCCCACTGCAACAATATCGCCAAAAAGGCTTCCAGAACTGTTAACCTAATCTTACGTAGCTTCTTCTCCGGTAATATCACACTACTAACCAGAGCATACAAAACATTTGCCAGACCAATCCTTGAATACAGCTCATCTGTCTGGAACCCACACCGCATATCAGACATAAATGCATTAGAAAGTGTCCAGAGATACTTTACAAGAAGAGTCCTCCACTCCTCTACTCGCAACAGAATACCTTACGCAACCAGACTTGAAATCCTGTGCTTAGAAAGCTTAGAACTACATTGCCTTCGGCACGACCTAAGCATAGCTCATAAAATTATCTGCTACAACGTCCTTCCTGTCAACGACTACTTCAGCTTCAACCACAACAATACACGAGCACACAACAGATACAAACTCAAAGTGAACCGCTCCAAACTTGACTGTAGAAAATACGACTTTAGAAACAGAGTGGTAAATGCCTGGAACTCACTACCTGACTCTGTGGTTTCGTCACCAAATCCCCAAAACTTTACCCTTAGACTGTCCACTGTTGACCTCACCCGATTCCTAAGAGGTTAGTAAGGGGCGTGCATAAGTGCACCAGCCTGCCTACCGTCCCTGTCCTAATGTTCCCTCTTATCAGTACCCATCTTATGTATATAAACAATGTTATATCTATGTATATTACCAACACATACTTGACAAAAATAAATAAATAAATAAATAAATAAAAATATTTATAGTATTATAAAAAAAATGCAATTGTAAATATAGTCCTGTAGATGGTTATATAGAAAAACAAAGTTGTCTTCCATTCACTGAAGCCACTAAGACATTGTTTCTAAGACAGGTAGATATATCCAAGCCAGACATTTCCCATTAAATAAATTGAGGAAGCTAAAAGAAAAGTAACTTGCACAATAAGTTAGGTATGAAGTTAAAGTTAGAATAGCATACAAATCACTCTTTTGAAACTACAGTTTTCTGCTCAATTTTACAAAATGGATGAGCTTTAGAGATAAGTAACTTGGACAAGAAACAGATTAATAACAAAAAAATGGAGTAAGAACCTGAAATGGTGAGGTATATATTTGTAGGTTACCAACCTGCCTGGAATTATTATAATTCTATCTTGTGACCATATCTCAGTAATTGAACAATCACAAGATAGTATTGGCAAAAGACAGAGCCAAGTGTCAGATAAAATCATAGCGCAATAAAAGCCATGTTAGCGAGATCAAACTCTGAGCTAGTAATACAAAATTAGAGAAGAAATCAATGATGTAACTATATTTATGATATTTGGAATATTTATCACATTTCAAGAAGTTTCTACCTTCCCTCTCACTGTATCAACATATGAACAAGAATTCTGTTTTTTAAAATTCAAAAATTCAAAAATATTTTATTATAGTTCATCTAAATTTCTGCAAAAGTTTAAAACAATATGCTAATAATTTATACTTTTTTTTACAAATTCTCAATACATTTGTTTCATTAGTTTTACAACACATTACATGAGTTATGCATTCTGAGAATCACTTATACCTAAAAATCATGATATCAAACCTGAGCTCATTGATAACATGCATTTTAAATCTTCCTTTACTTCTGACTCAAGTTGCCCACATTTTGATTCATGTGACTTTTTCTTTCAAGAAATGTAACTATATTATGCATAATCCATTATATTATGTAACCATGAATAAATGCTTTGAACATTTCTCAAATAATCCTAAAGTAAAACGTCTCTGTGACAAAAACAAGTCTATATTTTGTTGCTGTTTTTCAACAAATAGTGTTTCAGCAACAAAATATTAAAACACCATCTTTCAATAATTTAATATTTTTAATCCAAACTTATTACAGTAATGCTGGTCATAAACTAAAATTGATGTAAAAGGCAAAAAATGTAGACAGATTGACAAGAAGATTTTGAAATTGAAAGATTTATATGATTTGATAAAAAACTAGAACAAAAGCTTTTCTTTTTTTTCTCTTTTTCTCAGCCAACAAATAATGGAAGTTTTGGCACTTATCTCAGAGTTTTAAATTCTTAATTACATTGTTAAAATAATAAAGTATACTTATATGTAATTTAATGTTGGGTCATCCTTCAGATAAACCGAATGACCATGACAAGCAAAAAAGTACTGGGAGGGAGAGTGACTTTTCTTGTGGGAAGCTGAACAGAAGTGTCAGAAACCACAATCACACGATTGCCGCTGACTGCAGCTGATCTGCAGTGCCTCACAACTTTGCCAATACAACTCATTTGAAGATGCTTGAAATTTCAGTCTCATGGGAGCAATGAGTCCGGGATTTCAGATGCATTATTTTAGTTAGCCCATTTGAGGTACCTTTTTTTTTTTGCACTACTATGCACCATTTCACCCAATTAAAGATTTCAAGCAGACAAACAAACAGGACAGTTTTAGCAGTATATGGAAGATATATTTGCATCAATTATTTTTCTTTTTCTATTTCTTCTTTTGCTTGCTTTTTTGCCTTTTTAAAAAAAATGATAAATAAGTAAAAATTTAAATTGAAGCAATATTACAATCTTCAATTAAACTGAACATTAGTGATATTAGAAAAAAAAGAAAAATGGCTCTTTGTACCAATCCCTAATCTTTAATTCTTTATGAAATTGTCATCTATTTTCACACATAAATTGTTTCTTTTAAACGTATTTATTTATTATGCTTGTAAACTGAATATAGGTAAAATTCTGTGTTCAATCAGTAGAATGAAATAGTTTCCTTCCTTTCAGCACAAAAAGTCCACATTAGACATTTTACTGCCAATTATCAAATCTATTTCAAGCTTCTCCCATTTTCAAGTGCCAGAGACCTCTTAGGTGGTTTTTAACATTTTACTCTTTACCACTACTTATCTACCCCTCTCTCCTACAAAGTCTATTTCCTTTCAAAACAAAACAACACCTATTCTCAGCATTTTATCAATAAAACAATACAATCTGTTTTGTTGGGAATCTTCATGAATTTACTGAAATCTGAAAAGTCAGCATGATGCAGTGACTAAAGGCAGGTTCATCACAAGCAAATATGTGATTACAATCAGAACAATTAGAAGCAATGTTCTCAATTATAAATTGAGAATGCCCATGAGTGAAAATATGGTTATTATGCTTATGGAAATCTAGTTTTGTGAGAAAAAGGTAAATGGAAATGGATCAGTGGTGTTAGGCATGAATGGAAGTTGAATATACAATATCCAAGAGTTAATAGTAGATCTATATAATGACTGCCTTACTTCTCCCCCTCTCTGTCTTTCTCTCTCTTTCCCCCCCTCTCTGTGTATGTGTGTATGTTTATGCACATGCATGTATGCTTTCATATATACATACACAATACAAATATACAGGATGTGTGTGTACAGATATGCAAGGATGCACAAATTACTCCAATAAAATAAATTACTACTAACAGTGCAGCAGTGCAGCAGTCATGACTGCCATTGTATTTGTTGTCTCTATATTTATGATGGTGAAAAATATTTACTATAATCTTGTACCGGCATTTTCTGGCCCCTGAAGTAGAAAACAGATAGCCAGTAATGAATGTAGTTTGTCATTATGTATAAATAGTTTCTCTGACTTCATTGACATTTACATTACATGATGAAAAACAAAGAGAGAAGCTCTCAGGCAGAGGAGGCTATAAATTTAAGTGAAGTCATTAAAAACTGCATTTCGATTTTAGAGACAATCCATAAAATCTTAACAATGCGATTTCATATGTCAGATGTAGAAGTTTCCTGAAAGAATTATATTCATATTTAGTTTTTCCAGCTAAAACTAAGAATGAAACTGGCTCATAATTCAATGAAAAGAGGGAGATTAGAAATAAATAGCCTGCCCTCAGGCTTTCAGAATCTTACTTCCTCCATATATATGATAACTTTAGGAAACCTCTACCCAGTCATCCAGCAGACTTCAAACACTGCCGTAAGACAGAAGCAGAATGATTTACAGATGTGCCAGACAAATCCACATTTGTTTATCCTTTATAAAAGGCTTGAGAATTTCTCATTAAAGTTCATTTACAAATTTTGGATTACTCTAAGAGCAAAAAACACCTACCCTTGAAGGGAAAAATTTTTGAAATAAAAAATGGCCAGGGAGAAAAAGCTCTTTTCATACTCACTTGTTATTTATTTCACTTTGGATAAAACTATATATGACCCTGAAAAGCATACAGTTTACACTATACCAATTACAGGTAGTTCTCAACTTATAACCATTTGTTTAGTGACCATTCAAAGTGACAACGGTACCTTCCAACTCTGTTACTGTGTTAAAAGCACATTAATTCAAGAAGATTTGGGAACCTTGGGTGATATGGGCTACTATTGGAGATAATTTTGATTCTATTATATGGAAAACATGTATGTTTGATATTATCAAAGTGCGTACATAAATCCTTCCAAATCCATTCCAGTACTTTGAGTAATCTGAATTAAAAAATCGTTTTTATTTAGTGAATAATTTATTTTCTGCAATGAAATACAGAATCCAACTTAGTTGTTTTTCAAAGTTTTGACTTTCTTAACACTGATGGAGCCGTACAAATATGATTATTTTGTGACATGACTTGATGTGATTAAATCAAATTGTCAAGCATAGTGGATTTAACTAAAAAATGAAAATTATAAAATTTCAGAGAAATATAAATAGCAGTTTTTAATCATTGATTTTATTTTGCAATATGCATTAACAAAATTCATAGTTAATGTAACAATTTAATAATTATTTATTAAATTTATATATTGTATGCCACCAATTCTCAGCATCATTGGGTGTTTTACAAATTGTTAAAAGCATTTAAGACCAAAGAAACAACAAAAACCACAGAATAAAAATGGCAGCTATAACATAACTACATAAACACACACATACAAAGGGGGCAAAGCGGTAGGACCCTTTGAAACACCAGTAGGATGAGAGTCGTTTGAATCTCAGGGGGAAACCTAATTCCAGAGAGCAGCAAAGAAAGCAACAAAGAAGGTGCACTTCCTGTGTGCTGACAAATGACATTTTTTAAACAAAGGAACCTGGAATGCATCCCGTCAGCTCAATCAAAACCAATATTTCACAAAGGTTAGTGTAGATTAGAAAGATATCAAAAATGAAAGTGGATTCTCTCTACTTGCCACTTTGTGAAGTATCACAAATTTTCCAACACTTTTTTTCATCCTTGAGAAATATATTAGAAATATAAACAGTGTAAATTCTTTGTATGCTACATCTACAGGTAGTTCTTAATTTATAATCACAACTGTGATGGGAATTTCAGTTGCTAAGTGATGTGGCTGAAGAGAAGTTGTCATGTGACTGGATCCAATTTTATGATCACTTTTACCATGCTTTTACCATGCTTGTTAAGAGAATCCAGCTTCCCTAATTTACATTGCTTGTCAGATAATGTCAGCAGCCAGCTGAGAAGGTTGAAAATCACAATCACAAGATCACGAGACACTGCAACTTTCATAAATACAAGCTGGTTGCCAAGCACCTGAATTGCAATCACGTGACCACAGGAATCTGTGATGGTCATAACTTGGAGGACAGGTTGTAAGTCACTTTTTATGAGGCTACCATAACTTTGTTCAAATGGTGGTAAGTCAAGACTACCTGCACAAATAACAATCAAACAAGATATACATTGCTAAGCACGTGGGCACTAATATGCACAGAAAAGCAAAAGTGTACAAAGGGCACTTTTCCCAACAAACTTCCTGTTTTAGCTAATTTTATTTATTTGTTTGGTGTTTAAAAAAAAACACCTTTCCAGATAGTTTATTTAATTTCAACCATACAGTATGTTGTATTATCAACAATGCCAGTATGCTTTATATCAGAGATATAAAACTCAAGGCCTGCAGGCCGGATCTGGCCGGCGGGATGCTTAGATCTGGTCCGTGGGACCACCCTGGAAACAGCAAAGGACCGGCCTGCAGTGCCTCTGCCAGCGAAAATGAAGCTCGGGGGGACGTGCGTGGCCCTCCCAATCTCTGTTTTCGCTGACAGAGTGCTCAGGCCACCACAGGCACTCCCAGTACAAGTGACATCAAGCTAGCCCTGCCCACCTTGGCCATGGCTATCCCCCCCCCCCAGATCAAACACAACCCTGATGCAGCCCTCAATGAAATTGAGTTTGACACCCCTGCTTTATATGATCCCAATCAAATTTTAAACAATAAAATGGTGTGTTTATTTGTATTTGTTTATTTGTCAAGCATATATGATTATAAGCAAAGTATAAACAGTAAAACATGATTGAATATATATGTAATAGTACAAGCATGAATAAGAGTAAAAGAGGTATGAATATATGGGTACATTAGGACAGGAATGGTAGGCACCATTGTGCGCTTATGCACGCCTCTTACCGACCTCTTAGGAATGGGGTGAGGTCGATGGTAGATAATCTGAGGTTGAAGTTTTTGGGGTTTGGGGAAGAAACTACTGAGTCAGGTAAAGTGTTCCAGGCGTTGACAACTCTGTTGTTGAAGTGGAATTTTTGCAATCAAGTCTGGAGCGGTTTACATTAAGTTTGTATCTATTGTGAGCTCGTGTATTATTGCGGTTGAAGCTGAAGTAGTCGTTAACAGGTAGGACATTGAGGCAGATAATTTTGTGAGCTACACTTAGGTCAGATCGAAGGCGGCGGAGTTCTAAATTTTGAAGTCCCAAAATTTCAAGTCTGGTTTCATAAGGAATTCTGTTGTGAACAGAGGAATGTAATACTCTTCTTGTGAAGTATCGCTGGACATTCTCAATTGTGTTAATGTCTGTTGTGTTAATGTGTGTTAATGTTAATGTTCTCAATTGTGTTAATGTGTGTTGCTGCAGCATAGCCTTCTGTTTGTATTCTGATATTTGAGTATTTTGTGATTAGTCACACCGTGGTAGCCACAGTTTAGTATGACATGTTTGCACAATTTCAGCTGATACAATGATATAAAAAGTTTGGTAATTCCTCTTTTTATAAAAATATCAGTAGGTACGTTAAGGAACTTGCTTTATTTTGCATTTCTAAATGCTGATAAAACCTAGAGTTATTATTACAAATAAAATAAAATAAAAATTTATAGTACAATATAGTAGTGTGTGTGTGTGCGTATGTATGTTATAGAATCATATGGATCCATTCAAATCCATTCAAATAAATCAATTTGCCTATTACTTAAAAGACCATTTTCAGTTCTGTTTTCATCTTAGTGTTCTTTTATATTTTGCTGGTCAATGACCAAATAAATATTATTGATTGATTAATTACTGTGTTGTATTGTTTTGTTTTTAATATATGGATCATATATTTGATGTGCCATTTTAAAATCGAATAAGCAAATAAATAATAAATAAATATAAACAGTTCTAGTAAATACATAACAACAAAAGTGATATTTTATTCATTTTTAATGCTTCATAACTTCACTGTAATAGCCTGTCCACATCTCCATTATTGTGTTCTTTTCCCTGCCTGATGCTTAAAAATATGATATCTTAATTGTACAATTAGCATATCTTCCTCATCATTAATCTGTCACTTTATCCCTTTTCCACAGCACTCATGGCAAGAATGAAGATTATGGGTATAGATCAATTTACAGAACATAAGAAATGTTTGGAAGACAGAGTGAGGAAAGAGTGCATCAAAAAGATCTCAACAGGAAAAAAAGACATTATTATCAGCTTTTAAGGAAAGTAGATTTCATTGTTTATTCTCTGTTTCCAAAAAATCAATACAGTCATTGAAGATTGCTAATTGCAAGCAGAGTAAATTAATATCTGGTTTGAATAAAAAGGCACAGCTTTGCAAGTAAAAATAAAACAGATCCTTTTTAGGGGAAAATATTGGGGACATATCAGCTGTTCTTCCTGTCCAATTTTCAACTGTTTGTGCAGACCACATTGTGACCACTGAATCCAACGTCTCTTTGTAGTCAATGAAAGTCATTCATAGAGGCATGGTGTACTGGTTGTGCCTTTCAATAAGTTGCTGAACAACCTGCCTGCTCCTTTGTCTGTGCATCATTTAATGTTCTCAATATTCTTTTTGTTATTATCTTGGTGAAAACCTTGTAGATAACTGAAAGAAGGCTTATTGGGCAATAGTTCTTTAAACCATCTTGGGCCCCTTTCCTGTCTATAAGAATAATTTCAGCATTTTTCCATGCATTGGATATTTTTTATTCTCTAGGGCAGGGCTGTCAAACTCCCAGCCCGTGGGCGAGATGCGTCATGCGCTGGCCACACACACGCCCAGTTTAGCAAAGAGGGAAAAAGTCCCGATATGTCACGTGATGACGGCGTGACGACATGAGTTTCACACCCCTGCTCTAGGGCATCTTGAATATAGTTTTGCTAGTATCTTGTGTAAACTGTGACTACCAGCTTTCATCATTTCAACCATAACAGTCATTTCCTGAAGGTTTGCCATTTTTCATTTTTCTTGCTCTCACTGCATAAATCTGTTTTTATTTGTAATTTGTATTTTCTTGTTCAAGAAACTGTGAAATAAACGATACAGACCTTATTTATCTCCCTAAAACTGATTTTCAAAATTGTTGGCTGTTTGGCAATCTTATTAGAGATGGTAGTTTCTTTCAGTGTTGTCACATTTCATCCAATAATCCTTAGATATAGTCACTTTCTTTGCTAAAGGAATTGGGTGTAATACCATTAATGTATTAATTTCAAAAACATTCCTCAATTTTTTTCCAGAGGCAGATTTTAATGGAGTTTGTTCCAAAAAAAAGTTCTATATTTTTATGAAGCTCCAATTTTCTTTAATACTTTTTTACACTATCTATTTTATACTTTCTTCTACTTCAAGAATTATTATTTTGAAAAAGTAAAATGTCATAAAGCACTTTTTCTTACACATTATTCTTTAATGAAATGTATTTTATCCAATATCACTCCTCTTATTTTTCTCAAGGCAACAAGCCCTGAAGTTAATTGAGTTGAGAGAGAATAACTGGCCCAAAGTCAGTCACTGATTATCCATGACTGAGGGTGGACTTCTAATTCCAGTATTTAAGAGATGTCATGTTAAGCTACATAAGGAGAATCGTATCATTTGATAAAGATATATTAGATTGGGGAATATAATCAATTTTAAGGATTAAATTTTCTTTAAAAGTTATGTTTAACAGGTGCCATAATTTAAGATTATATTTAATTTTATGCTTAACAGATTATAATTTAATGTACACACTTAGGAAATACTTTTGGAAATTAACATTCCAAGATACTTTGTACACCATTATGTCCCACTGTTTTGGCCAGTTTCACTAGGAACTAGCAGGGAGTGCATGCTCCAGGTCCCTTCCATCAAACAATGCCTTCTTGTTGAAGTCCTGACCTGCATGGATGTGTCTAACCTGTGGAAAAGCATCCCCCCAAAATATCAGATGGTCCTGAACCTCTTGGCATTTCATAAGGTACTGAAAACTCGGCTGTTCCCCAAGCATTTGGGCCAGGAAATTAGATGGGTCATGTTGATGATATAGCTTCTTCTGGGTCATTGTTTGAATTAGATTATCATGGGTTATATAATGTTATGATGGTTTTATTTTTGCATGCCATACAGAGCCACAGCTATGAGATGAGCAACTCTATAAATAACATTAAATAAATAGCAATAGCACATGGACTTATACACAGCTTCATAGTGCTTTACAGTCCTCTCTAAATGGTTTAAAGAGTCAGCATATTGCCCCTAACAATCTGGATCCTCATTTTGCCGTCCTCGGAAGGATGGAAGGCTTAGTCAACCTTCAGCACGTCAGGATTGAACTGCTGGCATTCAGCAGAATTAGCCAGTAATACCGCATTCTAACCACTGCACCACCATGGCTCTTAAATAATTAATTAAGTAAGTAAGTAAGTACTGTCATTTTTGGGCTATAAGATGCACCAGAGTATAAGACGCACCAAGCTTTCGAAGAGGTAAACAAGAAAAATATTTTTTGCCCTCCTCGCCCCCCAGGAGGCCTCCCAAACCCTCTGTGCCAGAGGTGGGTTCCTTCTGGTTCGGACCAGTTCACCCGAACTGGTAGTGACCTGCTGGTGATGTCATGATGATGTCACGGAACCAGTTTGGTTGGTGCCGGTCCGTGGGCACCCCCATCTTTTTTTTGAATTTTTTTTGAATTTTTGCTGGTTTTTTCTTTTTCTGCACATGGGCAGAAGCTGAGTTTCTGGCACTGCACATGTGTCACCATCTTGTTTTTAGCTATTTTTTTAAAAAATTGTATTTGTCTCCACTGTGCATTTCCCACCCACCCCGCCTGCCCGATGCTCGTTCGCCCGGCCCAGCCACTACTTGCAGAATCGTACTTCTGCTCACTGCTGCTGGCAAAGGTAAGGCAGAAGGGCATGGGCCGGCGGGTGGGTGGGTGTGGGGTGGGACAGCTGGCGGAAGTGGACTGATGCATGCATGCAGGGAGGGGAACATGCGGGAGATCGATGCAAGTAAACTGCAGCTAAGATCTCCCACGTGCTTCCCTTGCAGGCCAGGCCAGCTGGGGGAAACCCATGGGAAGGGCTCCGGGGCTCCGAGAAGGAGAGTTGGTGGAGGGGTAATGCCAGCAGCGGGTGGACCGAGGGAGGCGGGGAGGGAGGCGGGGATGGGGGAGGGAGGGAGGGGAGAACACGGGAGATCATCATGAGTAAACTGCAGCTAGGATCTCCAGCGCGCTGCTCTCCCTCCCCAAACGCATTGGTCCATCCGCTGCTGGTATCACCCCTCTGCCAGCTCTCCCTCCCTCTCTCTCCTGCCGCTCTTGCTGCCCGCTTCCTTCCTTCTCCTGTCACGAAACAAAAGCGAATGGCGGCAGGGCTGCTTTGGAAGGGCAGGTGGATGTCTGCAGCCAGACAGGGAGGGGGGGTAGCGAGAGTGGCCCTCTCCCCATGTGGGGGGGCTGCTGCCCATGGGGCCACCAGCGGCTTCTGCTCTGTACTTGTAGTTTTGTGGCCAGCCGGATTAAGAGGCATGCTGGGGATGCCTTGCCCGCCACCTCCATGCGCTGTGCTTGGCAGGAAGAGGAGACAGGCGAGGCAGGTGGGCGGGAGGCGGATAAGCATGTGGGGCTTGGCTCAGCCGCTGAGCATGTGGGGCACCCTCCCGGCTCTCGGGCTGCTTCCCGCTGCCGCGCAAAGTTTGGCGTGCCAGGCTGGCAGAGGAAGAGGCTCTCGATAGGCACCGAGGCGGCGGTGGTTTACCTGTTGAGGCTCAGAGAAGGAAGTTGGTTGCTCACCTGAGGAAGCCTCCTTCATGCCCGGCCCTTCTCTGAGTGACCAACGTCCCTTTGCAGCGAGCCACGTTCTGGCCAGCCGCGTTCTGAGTCAGCATCTCACAATGACCAGCACCTTTCCATCCAGGCTGCAGCTGCCCATGGGCTCAGCAAAGCAGAAGATGCAGGATTGTGCAGCTCTTCCTCAGCCAAGCAAGTAGAAAAAAGGACTCCCAAACTGGTCTGAGGTCCTTGTCCCTGCCAAAAATCAACAGGCTGGCTTGCTTCTTGCTAGCCCGGCACCTTCTGGCATACTCCTTATAGCAGAGGTAGCAGATCACATGAAGATACATATGAATAAAATTCACTTAAATAAATCAGCAGGGCTCATATAGGGTATTAAGAAAGAGAAAGAGAGAGAGACAAGAAAGAAAGAGAAAGAGACAAAGTAACCCTGGGAGTTGGGCAGCATACAAATCTATTTAAATAAATAAATAAATAAATAAACCCACCCAATCACATGATCACCCAGCTACTCCCACCCAGTCACATGACCATGAAGCCACACCCATTGAGTCACATGACCATGAAGCTACGCCATGCCTACCAGTCACATGACCATGAAGCCATGCCTACCATCACATGACAATTAAGCCATGCCCACAAAATAAGCCACGCCCACAGAACCAGTAGTAAAATAATTGAGAACTCACCCCTGCTCTATGTGTCCCATTTTTGCGAAATCAGGACGCAGAGAGGGTTTGGGAAGCCTGCAGAGTGCTCCTAGAGGCTGGGGACGGCAAAAACGCAACAGGTGGGGGGTTTGGGAAGCATAAAATGGGCCCATTTTTCCCAAAAACAGAGCATGCAGAGGCTTTGGGAGGCATGCACAGTGCTCCTGGGGGCTGGGGAGTGCAAAAACGCAATGCGTGTGGGGTTTGAGAGGTGAAAAATGGGCCTATTTTTCACGAAAACAGGCCCGTTTTTCATGAAAACGGGGCATGCAGAGGTTTTGAGAGGCCTGCAGAGTGCTCCTGGGGGCTGGGGAGGGCAAAAACACCTCCATTTTTGTGAAAAATGGGCCCTTTTTTCACCTCCCAAAACCCCCACGTGTCGCGTTTTTGCTCTCCCCAGGCCCCAGGAACACTCTGCAGGCCTCCCAAACTCTCGGCGCCCCCCCGTTTTTGCAAAAAACCTGGCCTGTTTTTGGCAAAAAGGGACATATGGGGCGGGGTTTTGGGAGGCCAAAAACTGCTGTATTCGGTGTATAAGATGCACCAACATTTCTATCTTCTTTTAGGGGGGGAAGTGTGTCTTATACTCAGAAAAGTACAGTAAGTAAGTAAGCAAATAAGTAAGCAAATAAGTAAGTACCGGTAAATAAATAAATAAATAAATATTTAAGGCAAATACATTCTGTAAAGATTTGGAACTATGTTGATAGGCAAAGCCTTTTAAATTATTATTATTTTATTTTTTAAACTGCTACCATCTCATATATTAATACTTTCATTGTGATGAAAGAGAAATTCTAATTTTACTTAGGCAACACCAGAATAGTGTCATTTGCAAAGGCATTAAGAAGTTGTTTGCCTATGGGACTATCATTCCACCAATGATTGAGTTATTCTGTATATTCAACTTCTTTTCAAATCTTTCTCATTATGTGTGGGATGTTAAAGACAGAAAAAGAAAAGCAATTCAAATTTCCAGTCCTAAAGATAAGACAAAGGTAAGAAGGCAGTATCCTTATTTCAGTATGTTAAAGGAAAATGTTGTCAACTTGGCATGATCTTCTTTCTCAGCAGAGAAACTTGTCCTTTAGTTAATGTGGTTGTTTAGTTTTTGCCATTGCTCCAAGGCATGCACTTACATAAAATTACATTTAAAACATGTATTTACAAGTGAATACAAAAGCTGACAATATTTAAAAACCCCACTATGCATGCTAATGAAATTGTATATGGCAATTAAGTAGAGTCCTGCACATTGACTCTCTAAATTTCAATCATTCATTTTTTTTTAGTCTTCAGACACATACTCCTGGCATTCACTGCTCAGGCAATTTAATCAATGTAGTTTGAAAATGTCAAACACAATGAAAATTATTGAAAAAGCTCCAAATACTTAGCAGTAGAATAGTGAAAGAAATTTGCATATATTTTCAAGTTTGAGTCACTGCACTCTTACATAAAAATAGAGAAGCAAATGGACAATAAATAATCCTTACAATAATATTTAGGATTCAATAGGCTGTCCAAAAAAAATGATAGTATGCATTTGTGTACTTTGTTATTTGATTGTATATAATTTTTTTGCTATATAGCAATTTTTATTGCATTAGCAATAATTATCACATAATTTTCCATAGAAGATGTGACTGACAATAAAAATTAATACTGGTCATGTTGAGGTTATTAATAATATTTCACTTTCTTATCATATACAGTATTCCAAAATGGAGAGCAAACAAAACTTTTTGCAAACATTTACACAATTATCTCATGCATTCATAGGAGCTGTTAGAAAATATTCAGCCATAATTTCCTGTATTACATTTACTAGAAACAATCTATATATTTACAAATATGCTAGATTTATAAGCAGCAGCAGCCCATTTTCATGAATAGGATTATTGTTGATGATGGTGGTAATAATTTTGAACACAATGGTAAGACTAATATTATCACATTCTAAAATTTATAATGCTAAGAATGTTAACATATTAAGAAAACAGTATTAAAGTAATAACTGCAGCATTCCAGGGAACTTAATTTATTTTATTTATTTTTATCTCCTGGTTTGATTATTGAAACATGCTTTACAAGGGGCTACCCTTGAAGAATATTCAGAAACTACAATTGGGTCAGAATTCAGGGGCGTGGACAATTTAAGAGGCCTCTAGGTTGTATCATCTCTGGTATGTGAGCTGAACTGGATGCCGATCTGCTTCTGGGAATTTCAGTTGGTGGGATCCAGGAAAAGAGCCTTTTCCGCCATGGCTCCCACCCTTGGAACATCTTGCCACAGGAGATAAGATCTGCCCTTCTCTTTTAGCTGTCATGCCAGCTAGCATGGGGTCCTGAAGGAGGATTTGTTGGCTGGAGGTGGTTGGTGCATTAACAGAGATCTTTTCCTTCCAAACCCATGTTTTTAGTTTTTTATTTTTTTGTAATTTTAATCTGTTTTTATATTTATAATTATGAGATGTTTGTGTTTTATTTTGTTGTAAATCATTCAGAGTCACCTTGAACCATTAGATGGGTGGCACATAATTTTGATAATAATAATTGTCACACACATGCACATATACATCAGGGGTGGGATTCAAATTGTTTTACTACCAGTTCTGTGGGCGTGCCTTGGTGGGCATGCCTTGGTGGGGGTCATGTGACTGAGTGGGTGTGGCAACTTGATATCACCACGCCCACTCAGTCACATTACCCCACCAAGCCACACCCACCAAGCCATGCCCACAGAACCAGCAGAAAAGTTCGGCCAAGTCTTCTAGCATTCAACCTGGCTGCTTCTCTCTGCCGCAGCGTTCAACCTGGCTGCTTCTCTCCTCCTTCTCGGCCTCATACACATAGAGCAAACAGGCATACATCTCATGGCCCTGGAGGGACTCGCCTATGCACCATCTCCTCACAGAAGGTCCTGGCGCCGTGAAATGTGTGCATGCTCTGTGTGTATGCCTGAGGAGGAGGAAAAGACTTGGCAAAACTTTTCTGGCTCCCTTCATAGCAGACTTCTTGGAAAGCAGCTCCTGCGGCCTGTCCCTTTATGGTCCCCCCTCCCGCCCATGTCAAAGTACCTTAAAGGGACAGACTGTGGTGGCTGCCTTCCGAGCAGCTCTGCTGCGACACTGTCCCTCCAGTGCAGCAGGCCATTTTCCTGGCCGGGTCTGGCAATGGGTTGCGGCCACATACGTGCACAAGCAGGCAATGGTGTGTGCGTGCATGGCCAGCACGAAGAACAGGGAAGCAATGGTGGACAGGACTTCAGGCCTCTTTTTCAGCCTGTAGTTTTCGGTAGTTTTTGGTGCAAGAAACCTGCAGCCGCCACCTCTTTTTCGGTGCGAGAAGCCCTCACACCGAAAAAGAGGTGGTGGCTGCAGGTTTCTTGCACCAAAAACTACTGAAAACTACAAGCTGAAAAAGAGTCCCATTGCCGCCGTTGCTGCCCTGTTCTTTGCGCCGGCCACGCATGCGCACCACATTGCCTGCTGGTGCCACTCGCGGCCAGGAGGATGGCCAGCTGCACTGGAGGGATGGCGTCACAGCAGAGCTGCTCGGAAGGCAGCCAAAAACTACTGGCAGCTGGAGGCTTCTTGCGAAAGGCGGCCGAGTCTTGCCATGTCCCCCCCCCATCAAGGCGCAGATGAAGGTGAGCAAGGCAGAGGGCAAGTGGGAGGCATGCGGGCAGAGGCCCCGGGGGAAGCCAGAGCTGGGAAATGGCGCCAGCCAAGGTGAATGGTGAGCTGGCGGAGGCTCCGTAGCAAGGCCAGAGCGGGGGAATGGCGTGTTCCCCGACCTGGCTGAGGCAAATGGTGAGCAGGCAGAGGTTCCTGGGCAAGGCCGGAGCCAGGGAATGGCGTGTCCTTGGGCCCCAACCCAAGGCAAAGGCAAGCGGGTGGCATGCTTACCTTTGGTGAGCAGAGCGTGCGTGGCGCGGCGCGGAGATTAGCTGGGCCGCGTGGCGAAGGCAACATATATAGGGTGAGGTGGGGTGGGGCGGAGTGGGGTGAGTGGCAGGTGGGCAGAGCGAGCAGCAAGCGGGTGGGCAGAGGCGGGGCCAGGCAGTGGTGGTATTTGCTGAACTACTCAAAATTTTCATTACCGGTTCACCCGAACCGGTCAGAACCTGCTAAATACCACCTCTGATATACATACACATAAATATATGTTCCCCTCTAACACCAATGGGTGGTATCTATCTTCGTGTCTTCTTCATTCTTGGGTCCTCTACCAGAAGCCTGGGAGTTCTGTGCAGTATCTTAGCCGTTCCTAGCACTGCACTATTCTGGACAGAGAATTCTGATGTTGTTTCTGCAATCTGCTTTTGAGGCCATGTTGACGCCTACAAATCCCTGCAGTTTTCTTGCTAGGTTTTTCAGAAGTGATTTGCCATTTCCTCCTTCCTAGCTCTGAGAAAGAGTAACTGGCCCAAGGTTAGCTTATTACCTAAGGCGGAACTAGAACTCCTGCTCTCCTAATTTCTCATCTAGAGCCTAAATCACTACATGAAACTGGTTTGCTTATGGTTAAACTGGTTATTTTTATATAGATTCCACGAAATTGTTTGTAAATGCTTTATATTAGCTTGTAGTGTGATTCAAAATTCCAAGGGAAAAAACTTTTTATGAAAACAGTGAACATATAGCATTCTCTGCAATTGCTTATAGCAGCTGTGTCTTTTGGGGGTTCATGCTGTACCTGTAAAAGAATCCCAGAAAAAGATACTGTTGCTTTAAGGAATTGCATTTTCCTCTTTAATGTTTTCTACATTGGAGCTCCGGTCTCAACTATCAGCAATACATCATATTTGCATATTCTATAAATTTTAAATTGAATTTGATCATAGTAATCATTCTTCTTCTGCCTCAGTGGTTGGAACATAAACTTGATGGCAGTCAGGAAGCAAAAAGAAATGGGATGTTTTCTGGAACCCTGACACCTGAATGATTGTCTTATTAAAAGTTTATTGTTCATGAGGTTTAATAAATAATAAATAATATTTAATAAATATTATTTGTTCAATAGTTGCATTATAGCCAAGTATAGTTCTAGCTATACTCCTAACTATAAAATCAACAACTCTCCTTTGATTTTCATGTCCTCAGTAATAAATAGTGTGATCTTTGACTGAGAGTATCCCATCCCACTCCATCTTAATTTGCTGATACTTAAGAGGTCACTTTGACAAGAAATTCCTCTTTCACTGTTTTGAGCTTTCCCATGTTCATGTTTCTTTCATTCCATATTTTACTGTAATTCTGCCTTTATAGATTTGGGTTTTCTTTTCCTGTATGCATAACTAGGCATCCCAAATGCTTTAATCTAAACGCATAATAAATACCATTAGTATTCCAAAAGATCCTCAGCTTTTCCTCAGCATCATGTTGTGTGCAATCTGACTTCAGGGACCCAACATTTAGCATTATATCAAACATTTTATAATTTTGAACGGTTATGGTAATACAGGAATGGCTTACATTTCCTTCTCCTGCACAGTATGAATTGATGCCTTTATCATTATCACTAAAGAGGTCACCTACTCCAGCATCTTCCTATATAATTGCTGGTCCATATACTGTAGTTTTCTGCTTGCTTGCACTAGGCAGCTGTAATAACCTTCACACCTTGGGTGATCTTGCTGGGAAATACAGTATATACTCTTGGTATATACTAACGCTCTTCACTCATCCTACCTGGAACACCCCCCCCCCCATGATCAAGCAGCACAGTAGGACTTGAGGCTTTTTTTTTACACACCTTATAATATACACTGGTAGCTATCAAAGCCATTCTTACAAATTATCCATATGCAACTTGCCTCTTTCAAACTACCATTGAAAAATATTTTCAAAGCATCCAGCTAATTCATTCTATCAAGACTATTAATAAGATCCTGCTGACAACCATATTTCAAAAGGACTGTCTTTATAGTAATAAAAGTCCAGCTAATTGGCAGTTCTATTAATTTTCTTTACTCTTTAAAAGCCTAGTGAGAGCTGCTAATGTAATAGTTAAGGGAAAGAACTCTAATTGGGAAAATCACTAGTTCACATCTCACTTTAAACATTAATTCATCAATAGGCTTTGTTAACATGTTCCATAGTTAGTAGCACTTTTGAGCTAAAGCGGAAATCATTCTCTCCCTGCATTGCCCACAAGTGCTACACTTTATTTCATTATTTAAACTATTACTAACCTGCCAGTTATTCAGAAGATTTCATTTATTTACTGGATATATTAGTCAACTAAAACGTAATCTTTTTTTTAAATTCAAAAAGTTTTATAAGTACAAAGTACAAACATTTTTCTCTTTTCTCCCCCCCTCCCCCCCTCCCCTCTCCCCCCCGGCTTCCCAGAGAAAGTACAGGGCATAATATTCAATAAAATAAATTTAAATTAAGTTAACAAGAAATTTTTGACTTCCACATTTCTTTGAGTCTTTAACTCCTAATTATTCAAAACTTTTTAAAACATAATCAAAAGTGAAAAAAAGCAAGCGTATTACTAACCCAACACCATTCAATATCTCAGGCTGGTAATTTACACCACTAAACATCTATCCTTTATATAATCTATATATAATCTAGTAAAAATAGAAAACAATAAAAATAAGAAAAAGAGAAAAATAAAAATAAGAAAAAGAGAGAATCATTTCAATCAGTTACAACACACTACATTCCCTCAAAATTAAATAAAACCTAAATAAATATTACGTAGTTTATGAATAAACATGAAGTATTTATGCCTATTCAAAATACCTAAATATTTAAAATATCTATCAGGTTGTTAATTCCCGTATTTTAAAATTTCTAACCCCTTATACCTCAAAGACCTTAAACTTAATCATAAAATCAGACACGATATTAATAACATAATATTACAATATATCAAATCATTATTATTAATAATAATAATAATAAAAGAAATAGAAAAAAGGAAAAACAAACATATTAGTCTCTCCATCCATCCTATAAATTTCAATACTAACACCAAACTTTAACCAGTCCTTCCTCTCAATCAAATTTTTAATTCTAATTATTACAGCCTTTTAAAGCTTGATGATTTTAACTTTGTCAGCTCGCCTCCCTTCTGACTTTGATCTTTTGTCTCCTTTTCCATGTTATACACATCTGTCTGGCTCTGCAAATCACCTTGAATCTTCAAAGCACTTTCGGTTTGGACAAATATAGATGGCTTTTCCTTCTCCTCCTCTGTTACTTTCCTGCTTCTTTCCTCTGGAATTTTAGATGTATCAGCCTTTAAAACGTTGACATAAAAATCAGTAGCTTTCTTTGTCGTATTAAGCCAGTATCTTTTTCCCAAAAATTTGACCACTATTCCTGTTGGTGCATCCCATTTATACTGCAGGTTTCGTCTTTTAAACTCTTCTACCAAGAAGGTGTAATCTTTTCTGGCTTTAAGCATTTTAGAAGGAATTTCTTTCAGTATCATTATTTCCTGGCCATTTACCTGAAGATTATTCTTAAACGTTGCCTGTATAATTCTATTCCGTAAAGTCCTTGTGGTAAAATATATTACAATGTCCCTTGGCAGGTGTTTTTGTTTTGCAAACCATGAGTTGACTCTGTATATCTTATCAATTTGCATAGCCAGTTCCTCTCTGAGCATTCCAGACACCTGCTCCAAAACCTCCACCATCCTTCCTTTCAGATCTTCATATTTTCCCTTTTTCAGGCCCTCACCCTTATAGCAAATTCCATGCTTCTGAATTGAGTCATTAACACCTCTGTTTCAAGATTTGCAATGTCATTTTGAGTTTTGTCTATATTTTCCCCCGAGGTTATAAAAGCTTGTTTAGTTATTTCCAAATTATTCTCCAAGACTTCCGTATTTACTGCTAATCCTTTGCAAACCTCCAACACATCTTCCCTCATTTGTTGATCCATCCTCTTTAAAGCAGCCTGCATTTTTTTATCTATTTCATTGATTTTTAAGTTAAATTCCATAACCAGTTCATCTTTCATAACTTTTAAAGTGTTAAATAACTTTTCAGGTGTTAAAAACTGTGGAGGTGTTAAATCAGAAGTAAGTTGCATTCTTGAAATATGACCAGAGGAATATCCAGTTCTTTTATTCAAAACAGTCTTTCCAGATTTAGAAGCCATTTCCATATTTCCAGAAGAGTACAAAGAAAAACCCAAGCCTCTAATTGCCAAAATTCTTTCCAGATACAAAACCAGTTAGTCTTTTATTTTTTAAAAAAATATAAGTTATTATTTTAATCCATAGTCAGAAAACAAGAAGAAAAAAGCCAGTTCTCAGGATCAAAAGTTTCCATTTAAAAAGCTGCTAGCAAAACGAAACTTAATTACTTTCACTTCCACACCCATGATCTCCAATTGCCATTTTATTGCTTGTTACTTTTTAGCGCTTCTTTGTTACTTCCGAAGTGAAAGTCAGCGGTGGAGTTAAAGATTTTGATACTTGCCCTCAGGACTCCTGCCTTTCTCTGTCTGCTTTCTTTAGTCTTTGAAGAAATTATAGATCCCATTTTGAAAGCAGTGGTGGTCGCGGCATCTTGCTCTGCATAAGCGGAGGCTTCCGAACTCCTGGAGCAGGAGACAGGCTACCTGGGGAGCCCTCACCCTTCGCGCCCCTGGTTGACTCCTAGGGCACTAGGGGGGCTCTACCCCACCTGTCAAGCTCTCATCTCTCCCCTACGCCCGGGGAGAAGATTTTCAAGCCGCCAGACAGCTGATCTGGTGGCTTTTACCGGAGTTCGGAAGAGGCGCCCGGGAAGGAACGTCCGCAATGCCTGCGGAGCCAAACCGGAAGCCTATTACTAAACTATTACTAAACTATTACTAAAACGTAATCTTGATTACATGAACAAGCAAAATGTTTATTAATCATTAACACTATTTCATTTTTAAGGCACCAAATCAAATTGTATCAGTTATACTATTCTATCATCCCAGCTCAGGAGAATGCAATCCGGATGAATTATAGCTCCCAGCATCCATCACCATGGATATCAGCATTGTATTTCAGGAGTACCTGGATGACCATAATATCCCCATCTCTGTCTTCATCTAGTATAGCATATGAAGGACAGAGAGAAAGTTTTATGTGACTAACTTTTTAACTTTTTTTCTCATTAAGCTGGTGGTTTATAGGACTGAAAGTAGAAACTTATCTATGCAAAGCAGTTGCTCTTATCTTGATTAGAATGCCTTAACTTATCACAGAATAGTTAAAAATTATTAATTGCAGGCAAATATGTATATATGCACATTTCAACAAATATAAGCCTCATTTATTTTGTCTCCTTAATGCCTTTTACTTGTTAGAATATATTGCACTAAGGTTTGTTTATATTGATTCTTGTTTCCAGCAATTACACATAGAAGCTTTAACTGGTTAGGTAGGTCTTTTACCATATTTCAAATAGGTAACAATCTGCAAATTAAGTTTTATACTTGTGCATTGATTCTTATATATATATATATATATATATATATATATATATATATATATATATATATATATATATATATATATATATATATATATATATATATATATATATATATATATATATATATATATATATATATATATATATATATATATATATATATATATATATATATATATATAAAACCTGGGAACAAAGGGCATGTCAACCATAATCCTAGCATGAGTTTGCTACAAATTATGGATAAGCTGAGAGAATAGGAGGCTTTGAATTCAGTGGATCAAGTTTTATCTGTCTCAGCCAGGGGTGAAATTCAGCAGGTTCTGACAGGTTCTGGAGAACTGGTAGTGGAGAACCAGCAAATACCACCTCTGGCTGGCCCCAAAGTGGGGTGGGAATGGAGATTTTGCAATATCCTTCTCCCAGGAGTGGGGAGGGAATGGGGATTTTGCAGTATCCTTCCCCTGGAGTGGGGTAGGAATGGAGATTTTGCAGTATCCTTCCCCTGCCACGCCCACCAAGCCATGCCCACAGAACAGATAGGGAAATTTTTTGAATGTCACCCCTGGTCTCAGCCCCTTTCTTTTGTTAGCTCTGAGTTTAGAAAGCGAACTTTAGGATAATATCCTGGAGAAAGAAGTAGATAGGTTTTGGATTCCAATGAAACTTGTCCTTTTCTTAGACTGAAAAAACACTTTTCTAAGATTGAAAAAACATTTACTTCTGGGAGTGTGGAACATCTAACTCAGATCTTTTTTTCTAAGAATCCTCTTTAAATATATTTTCCTAGGGATCTTTTTTAACTTTGGCTGTAGGAAATGAAGATGTATCCTCACCAAAGAGGTGCTTTCCAAGGACCATATAAACTTAAAAAAGCATTATAATAGTTTTAATCTCTGGGAGAGATAGCATATATCCTTATTTCTTCTACCAAGATTGTAAATAAACAGTTGACAAATTTGTGTAATACAATAATCAGTTTGTATTAAGGTAATCATTTGCCCTTGATATCTTTTTCCCTGGATTTGCATTAACATTAACAGTATTTTATTTCTCCAGTCACCTCTTACAAACAATTTTTCTGTTACCTAAGGATAAAATATTGGTTAGTGAATAAATAATATTTATTGTCTGTAGCATCAATTATATGTTTATTACTAACGTAGTTAATAATAACATACACATTCTTCAATTTCAATAGTTTAATAGCAATCTAGTATAATCATTTCACCATTCTTGTTCTCATAATTTTTAAAAAAATTCTTAAAATAATCAAGTTAAATAGAAATCTTATTGAAATACATTGCCTCATAATATTTTTCCATAAAACCAAAGTTTATGAAGGAGATATGGGTGGAAGTATTATTATACATCTACCATTTTATCATTTGGTATAACATGCTTTTATCAACATTGTGTATTTTTATTAAGATTTTTATTATTATAATAATCTAATACAAACTAAACTTAAAGAAATAAATGAGTATAGAGAGAAGCAATAAAAAAATGAAAGAAAAAAGAAAAGAATAAATAGAAAATATATACAGAAGTGACTTCCAACCTTCATCACAGTAAGTACAAATACATTTGCCAACTCTACATTTCTATACAGTTACAAACAGATATCTTTTTATTCCATATCCCATCCCTCACTTATAAACAAATTCATATATCAGTATATTTTCAGTTCTGGTGTCAACAAAAAGTTGGATTGGGAGGCTCTCCTCACAGTCACTCATGCCCTTATCACCTCACGGTTGGATTATTGCAATGCACTCTACATGGGGCTACCCCTGAAGAGTGTTTGGAAACTACAATTAGTCCAGAATGCAGCTGCGCGAGTGGTTGTGGGTGCACCTAGGTACACCCACATTACACCAATCCTCTGCAAGCTGCACTGGCTTCCTATTGGTCTCCGGGCTCAATTCAAGGTGTTGGTTATTTATTTATTTATTTTATTTAAAAGTTCTTATAGGCCACCCAATCCCGTAGGACTCAGGGCAGCGTACAACAAAGAAGTTATCACCTTTAAAGCCCTATATGGCTCAGGGCCAGGTTATCTTCGAGACCGCCTTCTACCTCATAGTTCCCAGCAACCGGTAAGATCCCACAGAGTTGGTCTCCTCCAGGTCCCGTCAGCTAAGCAGTGTCAGCTGGTGGGCCCACGGGGAAGGGCCTTCTCTGTGGCTGGCCCAGCTCTCTGGAACCAACTACCCCTTGAGATCCGGACTGCCCCCACTCTATTGGCCTTCCGGAAAGCGTTGAAGACCTGGCTTTTCCAGCAGGCTTGGGGCCGCTGATCTCGCAATTTACAAGGTCCGGCCTTGAATGATATGTATGTATGTGATTTTTAACTGTTTTTTAAATCTTTTATGATGTTTTTAAATGTATTTTCTATATCCTGTTGTAAGCCGTCCAGAGTCCTTCGGGAGTTGGGTGGCATAGAAATGCAATAAATTAAATAAAAGAAAAGAAAAGAAAAAAAAGAAAGCCAGAAGTAACAATATCTTATTTTAACCTTGATCAACTAAACCAACTTTATATTTCCTTCCCTTTACTTCTAACAATCATGGGATTTCTCTTCATTTCTTCTTTGTCCCATTGCACAAAGGTCTCGGCACAAATAGAGCCGAGGTGGTGCGGTGGTTAAAGTGCAGCACTGCAGTTCAGCAGTTCAGCTGTTCAAATCTCACCGGCTCAAGGTTGACTCAGCCTTCCATCCTTCTGAGGTCGGTAAAATGAGGACCCAGATTGTTGGGGGCAATATGCTGAACTCTGTAAACCGCTTAGAGAGGGCTGTAAAGCACTATGAAGCGGTATATAAGTCTAAGTGCTATTGCTATTGAAGATTTTAACAAGTCTCTTCTATAAATCCAGTGAAAAAAGATTATCTAGGTTACTATCTTGATTTGACACTTGACTCTTTAAAATTTTAATACATCAGCCAATTTCTTTTGTAGATCTATTCAAGTTTCACCATTCCAATTTTATCTGTATCCACAGTCCATTTATAACTTTCTGGGATGAAAAAATTATTTAGCTTTTTGTTATTTATTTCAGATTCTTTAAATTATTAAACTTGTAATTAAAATTTATTTCATTCAGGATTAAAGATAAACTCAGTATTTTCAATCTTGTCATTCTAAAGGTCTCTAATGTTTCCTATCTGGTCTATCTCATAAGGCTGAGATGGGCTGACTCAACAAAATTTAGGGAATCAGATTAAAGTCCCTGTAGGTGAAACAATATTAATAATATTCCTTATTAAAAATAAAGATTGATTTTGAAAAGTATATTATATCTTCATTCATCATATATATAAACTTATTAAAATAAACCATCCTATACAATCCAATTTCAGCATTACTTCTCAATATTTACATAGTCTTGAAGAAAACTAAATGTTTTAAAAGTAATTAAATAGCAACCATTCTAAAATATTTTATATTTTGAGCCTTCTAGTCCAAAACTGAATCAGAACTGATTGCAGTTGAGTTCATTTAGCAAGTAGGCCTATAAATGATATATTTACCAAGAAATAAATTCCATTTAATTCATTGCTGCTTATTTCTAAGTAGACATTTTTTGGATTATAAATTCTCAATACTGCCTATGAAGTTTCCTGGTTCTCATTTTATGCCTGCAACTAGAGTTAGCTAATGATTGAACTAAGGCCATTCAATAAACTTCATGATTCAGTAGATCTAAATCTAAACTTTTCCATGTATTCTCAACCTGCCTACAGGCAAGAAAAATTTCACTCCTATATTGTACTTACTTGTACCTATATTGTTCAGAGTAACTGCTAGTAAACCAAAGATTCACATTCAAAGATATGAAATATATTGAAACTCACAACACACCATGAATGTGTTTTCAAGACGAGAGAGAGAGAGAGAGAGAGAGAGAGAGAGAGAGAGAGAGAGAGAGAGAGAGAGAGAGAGAGAGAGAGAGAGAGAGAGAGAGAGAGAGAGAGAGAGAGAGAGAGAGTTATTTTGTTGCTCTAATATTTTAAGTGCAATGAATGTAAACAAACATTTTAAAAAGACCCTTAAAATTTATCAGTGGCTGTATTTTCTCCCATAAAAGAAGACTATTGGGAATTACTGAAAGTTAAATATTATTTGTAGGTGATGTACCCTAACAATGCATAAATAAAAATACTGGTATATTACATACAGCACATAGTTTGATTACTAATAACATTTTGAACACTAAATGTAGTAAATGTTGACTGGAACTCAGAAATGACTAAAAGTTGGTTTCTGCTTTGTAAATATCAGGTCATGGGACTGTCTGAAAAGAATTTTTTAAATTTTATTTGTTTTGTCAAGCATGTATAAGATAAAAGATATAGGTATATACAAGATTATGAATACATGAAATGGATACGAATAAATGGGGTCATTAGGACAGGGACGGTAGGCAGTAGTGGTCTGAGGCTAAGGGAATAGAAATATTTCAATGCTAAGGGGAGGAAAACAGGCATTACTTGAAAGGTGTGCAGGAAAAAAGTCAGTGCTATGTTCTTCCTGATTTAGAGTACAATGGTCAGAAATGAACTCATGAGAATTGTATTCCTATACGGGTCTAGGACAGTTCGCCTCCTCCACTCTGCCACACCTGTTTTGTCCCCAGCCTTCCGCCCCCAAACAATCCGGCTCTGCCTTTTCTCCTTGGCCCCTTAGCCTAACGGGCCAAAAAGCCAGTTCACCCCGGGCTTTTGGGCGCACGGGACACTTTGCCCCCAGCCAATCAGAGGAGCAAGAATCCCACCCCCTTGGAAGCAGCCTTTTTAGGAGAAGGAACGGGGGACAAGTCTTCCCTCTCTTGCTTAAAAGAGACACGTTTTTCAGATGGTCCCAATGAAGGAAAGGGGAGGGAGGAAGAGTGCTTCTAGCTGGACTCAATGAGATTCCCTCTCTTGCTTAAAAGAGACACGTTTTTCAGAGGGTCCCAATGAAAGAAAGGGGAGGGAAGAAGAGTGCTTCTAGCTGGACTCAATGAGATTCCCTCTCTTGCTTAAAAGAGACACGTTTTTCAGAGGGTCCCAATGAAGGAAAGGGGAGGGAGGAACAGTGTTCCTCTCTCTGTTCGTTTAGAAGCAATAATAGAAAGCTTAGATATTAATATTCAATCATGTTAATAGATTAACACAAGATGGTAATTATTCCATTGCATTGAGTCAGACAAGGCTACTGTTTTTGAACTGTGGTGATTTAGATAAATTAAGAAGAGTTGTTTATGAACAACTGTTATCAGGAGTAATTCTCTCTCTCTCTCTCTCTCTCTCTCACCCTCCCTCCCTCCCTCCCTCCCTCCCTCTCTCATCCTCGCACTCCCTAGCTCTCTCTCTCTCCCATTCCCTCTCTCTCTCATTCTCTCTCTCATAGGAAGGAAGGAAGGAAGGAAGGAAGGAAGAGAGGGAGGGAGGGGCAGCAAAAAAGAGATATTGAATCAAATCTGGTGCAAAAAAAACTAAAGCTCCTGGTAAGCTGATTTAGGTATAGTGAGAATCACAGCTGGCATCGGGGTTTGCAAGGGATGATTGCCTGGCTCAAGGGAATTCAAGACAGGAACCAGGAACCTCGATCAAAGGGATCGAAAATGTGGGGAGAAAAACGGAAGCCCCTCTCATACACACACAATGAAGGGGAAAATATAGAAACCACTGTTCCTGACTGGTTCCCCCCAAAGCACTCTTCCTCCCTCCCCTTTCCTTCATTGGGACCATCTGAAAAACGTGTCTCTTTTAAGCAAGAGAGGGAATCTCATTGAGTCCAGCTAGAAGCACTCTTCCTCCCTCCCCTTTCCTTCATTGGGACCCTCTGAAAAATGTGTCTCTTTTAAGCAAGAGAGGGAGTCCAGCTAGAAGCACTCTTCCTCCCTCCCCTTTCCTTCATTGGGACCATCTGAAAAACGTGTCTCTTTTAAGCAAGAGAGGGAATCTCATTGAGTCCAGCTAGAAGCACTCTTCCTCCCTCCCCTTTCCTTCATTGGGACCCTCTGAAAAATGTGTCTCTTTTAAGCAAGAGAGGGAGTCCAGCTAGAAGCACTCTTCCTCCCTCCCCTTTCCTTCATTGGGACCATCTGAAAAACGTGTCTCTTTTAAGCAAGAGAGGGAGTCCAGCTAGAAGCACTCTTCCTCCCTCCCCTTTCCTTCATTGGGACCATCTGAAAAACGTGTCTCTTTTAAGCAAGAGAGGGAGTCCAGCTAGAAGCACTCTTCCTCCCTCCCCTTTCCTTCATTGGGACCATCTGAAAAACGTGTCTCTTTTAAGCAAGAGAGGGAATCTCATTGAGTCCAGCTAGAAGCACTCTTCCTCCCTCCCCTTTCCTTCATTGGGACCATCTGAAAAACGTGTCTCTTTTAAGCAAGAGAGGGAGTCCAGCTAGAAGCACTCTTCCTCCCTCCTCTTTCCTTCATTGGGACCATCTGAAAAACGTGTCTCTTTTAAGCAAGAGAGGGAATCTCATTGAGTCCAGCTAGAAGCACTCTTCCTCCCTCCCCTTTCCTTCATTGGGACCATCTGAAAAATGTGTCTCTTTTAAGCAAGAGAGGGAGTCCAGCTAGAAGCACTCTTCCTCCCTCCCCTTTCCTTCATTGGGACCATCTGAAAAACGTGTCTCTTTTAAGCAAGAGAGGGAATCTCATTGAGTCCAGCTAGAAGCACTCTTCCTCCCTCCCCTTTCCTTCATTGGGACCATCTGAAAAACGTGTCTCTTTTAAGCAAGAGAGGGAGTCCAGCTAGAAGCACTCTTCCTCCCTCCCCTTTCCTTCATTGGGACCATCTGAAAAACGTGTCTCTTTTAAGCAAGAGAGGGAATCTCATTGAGTCCAGCTGGAAGCACTGTTCCTCCCTCCCCTTTCCTTCATTGGGACCCTCTGAAAAACGTGTCTCTTTTAAGCAAGAGAGGGAATCTCATTGAGTCCAGCTGGAAGCACTGTTCCTCCTTCCCCTTTCTTTCATTGGGAGCCTATGAAAAACGTGTCTCTTTTAAGCAAGAGAGGGAATCTCATTGAGTCCAGCTGGAAGCACTGTTCCTCCCTCCCCTTTCCTTCATTGGGACCCTCTGAAAAACGTGTCTCTTTTAAGCAAGAGAGGGAAGACTTGTCCCCCGTTCCTTCTCCTAAAAAGGCTGCTTCCAAGGGGGTGGGATTCTTGCTCCTCTGATTGGCTGGGAGCAAAGTGTCCCATGCGCCCAAAAGCCCGGGGTGAACTGGCTTTTTGGCCCGTTAGGCTAAGGGGCCAAGGAGAAAAGGCAGAGCCGGATTGTTTGGGGGGCGGAAGGCTGGGGACAAAACAGGTGGGGCAGAGTGGAGGAGGTGAACAGTCCCATTTCGTCCTATACATGCCTCCTATACCAGGGGTTGATTTTCTTGGGCACTTTGCAGCTTCACCCTAATTCATTCATACGTGACAGAGAAAGGCCATAGACAGACTAGAAGAGAGATGAAAGGATCCCTCGTGTAGAGTATCAATGTTCAGTTTAGATTTCTAACAAGGAAGAAAAAAATGTGTAGTGGTGAATAAAAATGAATGCAGTAACAGAAATAAGAAATGGTCTGTAAATGATAAGTTCATAAGTCTGACAAAAACATGTAGTTCTGACCCATGAAACCTTTGGGTAGGTAGATACCTCTGTCTTTACTTTATTAAGAAGAGGCTTAGCTTTGCAGAAGCCATGTTGATTCCTGTTTTGCAAGGGTTATTCTTTATGTTCCATATTTTTCTCTTTAATAATACTTCCTGCCATATTATTAAAATAGATATTAACCTAATAGATGTAAATGAAACCTGAATGCTGTCACACACCTTAGATGGCAACTGTGGTTATTGAAACTAAATGAAAAGTATTATGTGGTCATTTGTGATCTCTTATATAGTAAATTGATGAACAGAAGTCTGTCAAAGCAATGTGTTATTGCTTATCAGCACAGGGCTATCTGGAAAATTTGGTTACCCATTGATAGGTAACCTCCTGTGTTCGTAGTTATAATAGTGGATTATCTCCAACAAAATTAGCAAGATAGCATACAGCATTTATTTCACTGGTAAAGCTGCTAATGTTATGGAATAGTCTTTAGCTTGCCAAGTGCAACCAGTTTGGAAGCACACAACAACTAACGTTTCTTTTTCCTAATTTATTTGTGAGATTTATTTATTTATTTATAACTAATCCTGGTTAATATTCATTTGCTCTATAGTTTGTATGCTTTACATTCTAGATTTCTTAAAATAAAATGAAACAAAAACTGTTTACCCTGAAATAATAAAGATAAGGATAATATGAAAGCATTTTGATATAGCTATTAAAGCATTAGGCTAGAAACTGGGAGATGGAGTTCTAGCTCCACTTCAGGCATCAAGCCAGATGGATGACCTTGGGTGTGACACTTTCTCTCAGTCCTAGTAAGTAGGCAATGGCAAACCACTTCTGAAAATCTTGTAAGAGTTACTTGATAATGAGATGAGTGGCATATAACTTTAATAAATAAACATCATTTGGATTATCAGCTAACAAGATTGCATTATCTGCATATGAAAGCTAATGCACTCAATCAACATTAGAAGAAATATTCCTTAGATATTTATTCATAAATCCATTAAACAACCAAATAAACACCAGACAGCCAATCAAATTAATAGATATTTAATGCAGAGTTTTGATGTCTTGAAACTGGCAAATGGTTGAATGTGTAATAATAGTGGTCTATGGCCTGGGAACCCCTGATCCTTAATACTTACAATAGCAATTTTTATATGACATGTTAAAGTCTATATTCAAAAATTATTTCAAGACCAGGATTCTTAGAAAGGATGCTGAGACTGAAGTGCAAGACACCTCTTTATCCCTGAACCATCTCTAAAAGTGCTGGGGAGAAGATTATATTTCTGTCTTCACTGATTTCAGGAAATGTCTCTGAGGGCCACAAAAAGGTGCTGTAGGTGCCATGCCTGTGTGTACTTTTGCACTTGTGGTTTACTAAAAGCAATATTCCAGAACACAGTGGCACTAATTATGAATATAGAACAATGTTGTTTATTGCAATTAAGTGTCTTTAGATATTATGAGATAATTTAAATTTAATTTAAATTAATGCTCAGATATCACCACTGAATTTGAATCTGAATTTTGAGCGATAAACACTTTATAAACACTAAAGTAGATAAACACTACTCTACTGGAATCATCCCAAAAATAAAATATATAATGTTCACTATATAACAGAGTAATTTCTGCATTGTTCCCTTTGAGTTTTGAATACAGATATACCAATACACATCAAGCCAAAATCAAAATCAAGCTGAGGCAGCTTTAAAATAAATAAACAATATTAAGGGTATAGGATAGCTGTACACAACATGTCCCTCAAGACAGAGTTTCAGCATGCCTTGTGCAATCATGCAAAGAAATATATACAGCAGTCTCTAAGAAAATATTCTCCATTTCCTGAACTCTAAGTGTAGAAAGTGCTGGATTTTATATTTTATTAGATGCCCTCCCACACATATTTCATCAGGTTAGAGTAGTAACCCTTTCAAAACTATTAGAATGCCATCCAGAACACATTGGATTAAGGATACGCTCCAAGGAACATAATAGACCATAATGAAACATATTTACTTAAAAGCATTCACACTCAAGTTGCACTTTGGTAGGGTTCTATCTTTATTTTCACTTAACTAATAGCATATTTGTCATCATTTGATAAACACCAGGCCAATCATTTGATATTTGGTTTTCCATACACTCTGCAATATTTGCTTTTGCAATGTCAAACTTGATTTACTTTGATGTCTAGGAAAATGGTTGAATATGACTTGCTAAAATTGACCTTTTCTTACAGAATGTGGCATTTAGACTCCAATATTATGATAAAACAGACCACAGTTTCAAATTTATTACTCATCCTGACCTTTGCTTGTAATAGAATATTGTTCTTTATCTTGGGAGAAAAAAAGAACTCAACAACAACCACCACACAGACACACAGACACAGACACAGACACAGACACAGACATACACACACACACACACACACACACACAGACACATCCCAGAGGACATTAATATACTTTTGAAGAATTCTCATACATTTCTGTAAGTCACCCAATAAATTTCGCAGTGTATTTGTTTATAAAGAAGAAGCAGGTCCTAGGCTTTTTTTTTTTAAGTTTGGTATTACTGTATTAGAACTATAATATTCTAAAGGAGAGATTGACAACATTAAATTCATTTTATTTTTAGGAAAATCTCAAAATTCCTCAAATGCCATGTAAACAATGTTATACCATGCATCGTGTAGTCTTTCATGCATACATTATGGTTCAAACCAATAATTTGTTCTCAGTATAAAAACTGACTTTACTATATTTTCTTACACAACTCCAGACTTTTTTCCTACCAAGCTTGTTTCTATTTTAGCTGGAAACAGTTGTTTTCTTCAAAGTGATTTTTGTTGCTTTGAGTGTGTTAAAAGGTAGCCCCCTCAAATACAAGCTTGATTTTTATTTATTTATTAAACCATTTGGGTACTTCAGATGTTATTCAATTCCTATTTCATTTTTTACTGATGCTTCAGAATACCTTCAAAGGGTTTGCCACAATAAATATTTAAAAATATATCTGAGTTTTAGGCAGAAATAACAAAGATGAAGAAAAGACCATGCAATAGCATCCAAACGTTGATAAGAACCCATAGAAAAGCTGAACCGGTGTAGATAGAGTATAACTCCAACTTGAAAATAAAACATTCAAAAACAATTAAAAATAACTTTTTATGTTTATTCCTCTAAACCACTGATGTTTCTGAGATCTCAGGAGACTTGACAGAGCTGGATAGAAAGCTGTACCCCAATTTGGAAGGACAACCTATATTAAATTTAGAGCTTAATATTTCAAGTAATCAGTAGAAGCAGAGTGCCAATGCATCACCACAGAAATAGAGGCTCATCTTGAATGGATGGCATTTGTGGCTTGCCATTTTATTTGAAAAGCAATAGAAAGAATATTTTATATAAGAGGTCATAATACAGGTCAGCTTTGAGTCCATATTCAAAATTTGATTGGTAAATTGACTTCCATTTGTATTGGCAGAAGCAACATTGACCAGGAACTTTCCACTGGCAGAAAGAAGAGCAGTTGAAGCTTGTAGCTGACCACTTTAAATGAGTCGAGGGTTGAGAAAGTAAATGAGGCTTAAACAATGTTAGCCTTGCTGCCACTTCATTTGCAGCATTGACTTATCAATATATATTTGGACAGCAAAGACCCTGACCACCAATCAATAAAAGAATTAGCAAATAACATTAATGAATCCTCAGAAATCACTTCACTTGCAAAAAATCTGCCCACTGGGTAGATTTCCCAATGCTGTTAAATCAACTCTTTGAGTATCAAGTACATGAAGTTGACTAAGTTACTAGGTTCTAAGAGAGTTGGTTCTGTTAGGAACCCTACTGCTGTCTGATCCTCTGTATAATCTTTCATGTAGTATATAAAATGGACCTACTTTTGCAATAGTAGTCTATGAAATGAACTACAGTGCTGCAAGTTATTTCATACATTTGTCTCTTCTAGATTTATGCCTATGACTTGATTTTGCATTAACTTGAACAAAAGTATGCTCTTCTCAGTCAATATAAAACTTAAATAGTTTCATATTTGCTTATTGAAAATGTAATTGTGATGCGCTTTTTGACATTTTCTCATCTTAATAATATAAAGATATTTTTTTTAAAATTGATAGAGAACACATATCTTGAGTAGACTCTTTAACATCAGGATTTTAAATTTCTTTCGACCCATAGAGCATAAATAATTCTGTCTGCTGAACTTAAAAGCTTAAAAGATAATTTTTCATAAAATGTCAAATTCTCTATTTTTTAAGTATAACAAACATCAAGTTTACATTTTTAATTGCTATGTATTTCTTCTGAGTAATATTAAAATAACTAATGATTTGAAACCTATGAAAATCCAGAAAATAGCATGACCAGGTGAATCAAAAAGCCCTCAAATTTCTTTGAACACAAGCAGAAGAAAAGAAACATCGTATAAAATACTACTGACCACAGATTAATATACTCAGCACAGGAAAGAATATTAATTAAGGAATCCAATTGGTCTGATTGCGAAGTACTTACAAACAGGGGTGGGCTTCAAAAAAATTTGGAAAGGGGTTCACTGCCTGGTTGCTGGGTGGGCGTGGCCATGGTGGGTGTGGCCTAGTTGGCCTCCTGCACCACGGCGGGAGGGGGGCGTTTTTGCCCTCCCTGGGCTCCAGAGACTTTCCTTGAGCCTCCGGGAGGGCGAAAACGTTCTCCCCAGGCTCTGGAGGCCTTTCCTGAACTTCCAGTAGGCCTGTTTTTCGCCCTCCCTGAGCCTCCGCATGCGCCCTGCACTTACCTGCATCCAAAACGGACCACGTGGGGACTCCTTGGAGGGGCAGGGCACGGTGGGCAGGGCCAGCCAGGAGTGGGATTTGGGAGTTCTACGAACTGCACAGAATCTTAGCTAGAGGTTCTCCCGAACCCCTGTGAACCCCCAGCAGCCCACCCCTGCTTAAAAACACATATGCTCTAGCAATTATTCCTCTAAACAATAGAACAATTATACATGAACTGGGAGTAAAACAGATTAAGAAGCATATAAAGGTTCAGGAAAAGGGGACAAAAAAATCCAGGATGAGCACTACGTGAGCATCTTTGAGGAGAGAACTACAGAACCAATGCAAAATCCTGTATCAAGTGCTGATATTATTATCCTTCCTTCTTCCTACCTGTTGTCCACACCACCCAGAGCTCCTCTACATCACCCAGAGCCCCTCTCTGAGGGAGATGAACAGTTAAGAACTATGAACTATAAGCAAACAAGCAAATGAATAAATAATAATAATAAATATACAGAACAATTTATGCTTGACTTGTCTTGTGTTTTACAGGAAAAAAAGATAATTACAATACCCAAAGAAGTCATTGTAATTATTTATTTTTTTCACACTGGAGACAGTAAATTGTAGAACAAAGCTTCCTTTAGGTAGTTTGACCCTAAGCAATGAAGAATATTAGGGTTTAAATTTAAGATCAAAATTCTGAACTATGCTGAGATCTAATGTAATTCCACAGATATCTTCCTGCCTTTTCTATTTGTTGTATTGTGGGCCTTTGTGCCAAAGTTGTTGCTAGAACAAAAAGATTACCAATCTGAAAAATACCATTTGTTAACTGCTAGGTTATGTGTTTTCCCTACCATTCAACACATAAGATAGTTTAATTGCTCTATAAACTTTTAAAGATGTGGAATAAAGAAAAATCTGCAATAAAATTAAATGAGATTTTAAAAGAACAATCCTAAACACTTCTGTCAGTTGATTACTTCATTTTTGTCTTTGTTGGACTGGAAAATAGGGTCAGTATCATAAAACTGCCTTGGCTAACAAATAGTGGAGGTAGCATTTTGTTAAGTTTATAAACTTTACACACACGCATACGCACGCACACACGCATGCAGCACACAGAGATCTACAGCTATTTGATCAATGCAAAGAACAATAAATTAACCAATGCATGATTCATTTTTATATTATTTTAAATCAGGTTAGAATGAAACAATACATACAACAATAATTTTATTTTCCCTATTTCTCCTTTTTGACAAATGTTAAGAATAATGTAAAGAATACAGTTTAGTGCCGATAGAGTACTGCTATTTTTAAGCTAATAAACTGTTATTTTTAACTAATAAACTGCTAAGTTATTACATCAGGTATTTCATATAATCTCATGATTTATCAGAAAACTCAACTGGAATATAAAAGATATAAAATAGTTCTTAAGGAGACACTTTTAAATACGGTTGCAGTACATTTGTGGGAATTTATTAAAACTGTACAATGTTAGATAATTTATTAAAACTGAACAATGTTATATAGAAACTTCTTTAAAATAAACTTCTTTTCACTAAACAGCCAAGAGGAGGGGGGATTTCACTACAATTCAAGGAAATAAAGGTCACATATTGCCTTGGAAAATCGTAAATATAATCAATTTTTTCTTTGTTTGATATTATTCCATATCTGTCTTCATTTTTAAAGAGTTATAGACAAGAATTAAAAGATCTTGTCTTCATGTTCATCTATTCTCTGACCAGGAGATCCTTGCCTTACATTAGATGTCTTTGTGTCAGGGGTTAGTATCAACAACTGCTTGCTAAGGAGCATGCTTATAGAAACTCCTTTCCTGAATTACTCTCTTTCTTTTCTGCTATCACTAATTGTTGTTCACTAGCAAAGGCAAGATCAATATTTTATGCTTGCATTGTGTTTTGCAATGGGAAAGATAAACGACAAGGATTATATGGTAATGACAGTTGTATGAAGAAAATTGTTTCTTTCCCAGCATCTGGCACAAAGGAGGGACAAAATTGAAGTGTTAATGGACAATACAGCATGTGTTTTTTATGACCATATGAATCCGGTGGAATGAGTAGGGATAAGAGAATATATTTAATAGGAGGTTGACAGTAGCCTCTTTCCTTAGCATTTAAAAGAATGAGAGGTGGGCGGGCGGGAGACGTGGGCAGGAGCCTGCCGCCAATGCCGCCACTCGCCTCGCTCACCAGGTGCCTCTGCTCCGTGGTCCCTCCCGCGCGCGCAGCGTCTCCATTGTTGACAAGGATGCGGGCTCCCCAGTGCAGCCACAGTGACCGGGGAGACACGCCGGAGTGGCAATAGCAGCAGCAGCGGTGTAACCGCGCGCTCTCCTTCCCTCCCATGCGCCGCAGCCTTCCCAGCAGGCTACCAGACAAGCCCGAAGAGACCGAGATGCAGGGTGGCATCGGTGCTCCAGGGCTCCTTCGGCCGCTTGGGCGGAGAACAGCAGGGATGCGGCCGTGGCCGTTTTTGAGCTCCCCCCAGCTCGGACGTTTTAGTACCCGGCATATAAGACGACCCCCGACTTTTGAGGAGATTTTCAAGGGGTAAAAAGTCGTCTTATACGCCGGAACATACGGTATCTCTCTTTTCCCTCCCTTATCTCTCTTTTTCTCCCTCTCTCTCCCCTTCTCTCTCTGTACGATCGCCACCCCCGGCTTCTCTTCAGGCAACCCTCCTCCCCTTCTCGTGACTCCCTGGCTGGCTGTGTCACGCGCGGGGAGACCCTCGCAAAAGCGCACACGGAGGGCGGGCGGCTGCTTGCTTAAGGAGGGTCTTTGGACGCGGCTTCTGTCCTGCCCTAAGAATCCGGCCATTACCTTGCCGTGTCCCGTCCCATCACCCCCCGCAGCTCTTCGCTTCCTGCTGCTTCAGGCTGGAGCTCACGTCCTCCCCGCTCGGCCGAAGATCGGGGGGATGGGACACAGCAAGGCAATGGCCGGATCCTTAGGGAAGGAGAGAAGCCGCATCCAAATACCCCCCTTAAGCGAGAAACCACCCACCCTCTGCAGCTTCTCGCTTCCAGAAGGAAGGTTCTCACTTCTCCGCGGCTTCCAAGAGGGTCCCCCCATGCATGCGCACCCTACTGACCCCACCACAGCCAGTCAGGGAGTCGCGAGAGGGGGAGGAGCGTCGCCTGAAGGGAAGTCTCCGCCGGGGGTAGCTATGTTCCTCAACCAGCGCCAGAGAAACAGCCCCGCTTCTCCATTCCCGCCGTCTCCTGTACCCTCTCAGGCCAGGTGAGAGAGGGGGGGCAAGGCCAGCCAGTGATGGGACAGGGAGCCACAGCAGGGGGCCCAAAGAGCCACATGTGGCCTGCGAGCCGCAATTTCCGACCCTTGCCATAGACCAACTGTAATGATTTGTTGTTGCTGTTTAATATAAAATATTATCCAGGGTAGTAAAATAAAAGATAAACAACAGGAAATTAAATAAATTCAAGCACTTAGCACAACATATTGTAGAACTTCAGTAATGTTTAATTAGAAATAAAATAGGAAAAATAGGGCTGCAAGTATGCCCCTGTTTTTCATCTGTAGAATATTGTAGTGCAATACACAAAGTATAAAATTTCTAGAATTTGGAGACAGCATCATTATATTTTTGCCTCCCAGCTATTGCAAGTTAAATGTAACATAAAAGATGTTTGTGCTGTCTTCCAGATGTCAGTAGTGACCTTGAAGAAAACATTTAGGAAAATATGCAAAACGTGCCTGCATCTCTTTAGGTTGTAAAAGAATGACACCACAGGAGGTCATCAATATTCAATAGAGTAAGAGGATAAAGCAACTATGTAAGAAAAACAGGATTTTGTTCTGATTTCTTGTGGTTGAAAGTGAAAGAAAACACAAGGATGTAATCATTTTCTTGAAAGGCAGCAATCACTATTGTATATTTAGCTGCAATACTCTTTTAAGCATATGATTGTTTATTCAAATATTCATAAGAACTTTGTTTTCTTCATCAGTTGTATACCAACAGAAAATCAGTTAAATGCAATATGCTATGAAAAAGGAGACCAAAGTAAAGGAAAAACAATGCAGGTATTTCCATTTCTACTATATAATTACAATATGATTGTATTTATATAGTAGAAATGGAAATACCTGCATAATGGAAATACCTCTATTTTTTTAATTAATCCATAATTTAAAATGATAAAGCCACCTGAATCTTTGCAGTGTATAGATTAAAAACAGATACAATATCTAAACTGTAGCAGTAAATATGACCCAGGTACAGCCATACCCTAACTAAAGCAGATATAATATACCACATGGGCACACTCTGATCTTTCCCATGACTTTGGGGGAGGGCAAGGTTTTAGAGGTCAATTAAAGTCTTGTGGGGTTGGGGCAGTCTGAATCTGTATGCTATTGCAACGGCTGCAGTAGAAAAGACACACTTTCTAACAGGCAGAAATAAGGAGATGGATGTGGTTCTCAGAGAGCCAGGGCTTTATACAACATCTTTTGTTGAATTTGAAACTCACTGGTAACCAATACAGCTTTCACAGTGAGTTGTTACATAAGCACACCAAGATATGCCTATAACTAGTAGCACAAGTGTGATTTGGCCAGCTGTAGCTTCCAACTCAGCTTCAAAGCAGTCCCATATAGAGCACGCTACAATAATCCATACATGAGAAGATAAGACATAACTCATTACAGGAAGGAATTCTTGGTTGTGGATTAGTGTAAATCCACCACCAGATGAATCACTGAAAACGTTTTTGGCCATAGCTACTTTCTGACAGAAGCTATGTATCCAGGAGGTTGTCCAAACTCTGCATCTCTTCTGTATGAGGAAGTGCTAATCCCAACATATATATAGGCTTTTCAGATTTTAAAAGTTTAAGGCATTTCAAATACAGTCCTAAAGGACACATTTATTTTTGTTTGAAGTGTCCCTGTCCTGAAAATGAAGCATCATTTTGAATCCAGAAGAATTTACCAATTGCTTTCTAGTCACAAATATTTCCTTTGGGATAAGTTTGTTGAGAAGGTGGTATCTGTCACGCAGTGATTATTGCCTGTTACATGTATATGCAGGGAGCTGCATCCCTATCTAATATAATGGTTTATTCCTGAGCACGTGATTGATATGTTTCTAGTACGCATGTGTACATTCCATTCTCTCCGTCTATTCCTTCTATTCCCAGCTTCTGTGGAAGCAAGACGTGTTTTTATAGCAGAGATGTAATTAATGAGAATTTATTGTTTTTGTACCAAAATAAATATTTCTACTTAGAACTTTAAACTGCGGCTTCATTTCTAATGTCAGAGTTCCAGGAAAAGATCTATTTTCGCCTCTAATGAGAGTTATTCTCATCCTGACAGTATCTGTAGCTTATGTTCTTTGAGGAGACTGATTATTTTGATCTCTATCAGTCTGGGCTAGTTTTTGGATAGGTTCAGCTAGAGAGGCCCACATTCATTATCTCTAACTGCTTGATCAGTATTATGTCTATAATTAGATTAGAGTTTGTTTGTTTGTTTGTTTGTTTGTTTGTTTGTTTGTTTGTTTATTTATTTATTTATTTATTTTTTATTGCCCTGACTGCTCTTTAGAAGGCCAAATCTTGAAGATGAAACTCAAATACTTTGGCCACCTAATGAGAAGGAAGGACTCACTGGAGAATAGCCTAATGCTGGGAAAGATTGAGGGCAAAAGAAGAAGGGGACAACAGAGAATGAGCGGGCTGGATGGAGTCACTGAAGTAGTCAGTGTGAGCTTAAATGGACTCCGGGGGATGGTAGAGGACAGGAAGGCCTGGAGGAACGTTTTCCATGGGGTCGCGATGGGTTGGACATGACTTTGCAACTAACAACAACAACTTTATTATAGTGGTTTTATTCTTAGTTACAGTAATGGTTTTAGGGTATTGGGTGATCATGCCTTTACACTTTGGAAGCTAGGTAGTTCAATACCATAAAGCATTGTCTTACCTCTTTTGCTATTTAATATTTACATGATTACTGGGGGTGGTTATCAGTTATTTTGAGACTGTCATTAATATTCTGATGACATTCAGATCAAATACAATAAGACTATTAATTAGTGTCTTTAATGGCATGATATAGTGATAAAGGCAACAAAGCAATTCAGAAGTAACAGGTTCATGCCTTGGGGCTGTTCTTAGACATAATTAAACCCAAGTGGTTTTAATTGCTAGGGTGCCTATTATCAGTAAGTTAGTTCTTACTACTGTCATTGATCATGGTTTTGGAGATTTACAAAGTGAACAAGCAATCCCATATTCTTGATTGTAAATTCAGTTCCTGGGGGACCTTGGGAAAGATGTTGTTGAGTACTGCTCCTGGCTGGTGAACTTCTTTTTTATTTTAATTAGCTACTTGGTTTAGTTATTTTAGCTCAAAGGAAGCCAAGGCCATTTGTCTGTTAGAATTTTAAAAGCTTTTTGCCTTTTGGATTACAGAAATGAACTGAACAAATTGAAGATAAAACAACGAATCATTTTAACAGGAGTTGCTTGGTGTCTTGCAAGGGAAACAGTCATTAAGGACTGATAAATGAAACAAAATGTTTTATCAGTATTTTTTTTTAAATCTCTTGTAGAGATTTTAATGTATTTTAGCAGTCTGATTTTAATGTTAGAAAATAGACAAATTGCTTAGGTTTTAACCAAATTTTGAGCTTAATACCTGTTTGTTATGATATCAAACACTCAGCAGGATAGAAAACTCAATCCAGTACTAGAGACTAAATCATCCAAAAGAAAAAGAGAGATGTATCAGTAGGTTTCTTAATTGTTAGACATCACTTCTTGCACACTGTTTCTGCCAGAAATTTCAGGTGCCTAACCTTAACCTTGTGTTGAAAGAAGCATCACCTTGGATGAAGAACTTTAATCTAGTGCCAGAAAAGGTAAGAAAGTTCAGTCCCTGGACCTGATATGTCCATCCACATTAAGTTTTTGCCTGTTGTTACTGGTGCAATTTTGAAATCACCCACTTTTGATTGGAAATATCTTACAACTGAAAAGCAGCTTTCCTCCAACCAGAGTTTTGATTTAGTGTCCTCTTATTTAAGAACTGTGAAATCAGCAAAATTTGCTCTACTCCTACAAAATCAGGCAAGGAGCATTCCAAGGAAGAAAAAATAAAACTATAAAGAATGTTGCCTTTCCAAAGCTTGGTACTAAAATAAATTTAAACAAGCCTTTTCATTTACTCTATGACAATAATAACTAACCTAAAATAAGCAACTATGATAAGCCGATTGGAAAATGAAGAATAACACAGCCACCTTTTCATCTGGACAGACCTGTGGAGGCATGAAAGGTGTATTTTGACCCCCAAATTATTTAATATTTACTTTAATGATTTAGAATAATTTCAAAATTGGGTGAAGAGTGACTTTCCTTCACTTAGTCATAGAAGATTATGCTTGCTGTCCATTCAAGAATGGATCTCAAATAATATTTAACAGACTTTGTTGAATATTGTAGGTAAAATTTCTTTCAAATAAATTGAGACAAATCTAGAGTCTTAATCTTTGACAGGAAATGCTGGTTCTGGATGATAGAGCAGGCTAGATGTTTTTTGTATCGTGGCTTAATGTTTCACCATTCTCTGCCCTGGTCAATACACCATTGTTTTACTCTTCTGAAGCTAGAAGTCACCTTACTTGTGCTTCTGCCTTTTTTTCTGTTCAAATGATAGATCCTATCTTCCAGTTGTAGTTAGTTTGGGAAATTTTTTGATTTAAATATATTTCTACCTAAAGAAGGGGGCTTGATTATTCAGAAACGCATTCCTGGATAGGATAAAAATCAGGTGAGCTATAACCTTTCCATCATTTCAAATCCAGGAGAAATATTAGTCATCAAAGAAGCACTAAGCAGTGTCTCATAAACTGATATTTAACATTCAGGGTATTGTAGAATGGTGATTCCTTCCAAGAAATATAGGTAAGTTTTGTTCTGAAATTATTCTTAGTTTACTTTATTCTCTGCTTGCACATTCCAGATGAATGTAGAAACAGCATGCCAGCTTGTGAAGTTCAAATATTTCATTTTTAAAGCGTGGAATTGGATATCAACATCTCTGACAGTGGGAACGTTGTAGAAGCCTCATTAAAGCAAATAACACAGTGCCTTTAGTACAGCAAGAGCATAAGTCATATCATGGAATGCTTTTCATGGAAGTTAGACTTTTCAAGATCAGTCTATGCTACTACCTGAATGTCAATGTAACCACTGTATAATTCACATCAAAAAAAGACTATTTTTCTACTTCTGTTATTTTAATGCGATTGCCTAATGAGACCCTATCAAAAGCATAAAGCTACACGGCTAGGATCCAAATACACTCATAAAATACAGCATTTTGAAAGCTCAATGAGCTTCACAGAGTATATAATTCTAATGTCTGTTGCATTCACGCCCTTAGGCACTTTCTTTTTCTTATGATTGCATCCTGTTAGCAAAAAGCTGACCTCCAGCAACAAGAAAAGCTCAAGCAAGGCTGCTTAACAGCCCATGAATTGCAGCTTCCTTAGAATTTTGCCTAGTAAGATACACGATTACCAAATTGATTTGTAGAAGAGAGAAAAAATCTGGCAAATTAACAGCAAACAACAACAACAACCCCACAACCACCTCCTACCTGATTTACAGCAAAGGAGAACAAATTGTTTATTTTTATGTATGATGTTCAGGTCTTTTAACACAGAATTAATGGCAACATTATTTCTATTAGTATTTCAAAGCTTTCCCTCTTCTATGTGTGAGAGGCATTGTGATGAGCAGGCTACAATTTATTATTCAAGACCGAGGTTCAAATCATAACAGCTAAAGAACTTACTGATGTTGTAAAGAAATTCTAAGGAATTATGAAATGAATATAAGTTTCACTCGGACATCGTTGGACAAATTTTCAACGCCAGCTTCTCATGGGTATCTATGTAAAAAGTTCTGCTATTAACTTCTGTATTTGGAATGCAAAATATTGCTAATGTAGAAGAATTTGCAAACCTCCCAATTTTAAATGTATCTTCAGAGAGTTCAAAAGTGCTATTGAAATTCTTAAAATCTGGATCATATCATTCTAACTTTTCAAGAAGGCTTGAATAAGATATGTACTCAAAGGAGATATATACATATATGCTATTTATAAATTATTAGAATTAAACTCTAGGAAAATGAAGAGTTTCCCACTGTATAAATGTATATATCAGGCTTTTTTTTTGGGGGGGGAAATATTTTTAAGGAAAGAAATAAGGCAAAATAGCAGAGATTATCTTTTGCAACATTTGAGAGAGCACACCCCTTCCCCTAGAAGTTAAGAATATATCATTTTAATTAGAAAAGTTGGAAACTTTAGGTTAAGTCTTTGATTAAACCACCTGCACTTATGCAGCTTACTATTAAAATCATATCTATTCTGACTTCTGGGGTGTAGTCTGTGACAAAATGGACATCATATTTTAGGACAAAATATAAACAAATACATTTCAGAAGAAATGTATACAATATATAATGTGCATTTTATAGAAATCAACATAAAACACAAAAAGGAAACCTAGTCTCAAAGGAATTGAGCTCCTCTTCTTGTGAAGGTGCTGACAAACCAGGTGGTATTTGCTGTAACACAAAAACATCATTAGAGGTTTCCTCCCCTTTCCTCCCCAGGAATTGAAGGCAAGATAGAGAAGGCCCATCATAGGCAAGTGTGCCACCTCCCACCAGAGAAATGCAGAGAGGCTAGTTAATCTCTTCCTCAACTGGTTCCTCAGGCAAGACAGGATGGGATGCTGGGAGGTTGGTCAGTTATGGCTTATCATGAAAGTATTTTTTTGAAACTGACAAACTAAATCAGGGACATAGACATACCTTATGTTTTTCCAGTAGCAATCTGCAACAGGGTAGCCTTTCCAATGAATCAAATACTTAATGCCTTTGCCTCTTTTCCTAGAGTCTGTTTGTTCCACCTTGTATTCTGGTTCTCACTCTACTATGATTGGCAGTGAAGGGGAGCACTAGGATCGTATTGTGCTTAGGGGAGCATCTTTGGAAAGTAATGCTCAGTGAATACTGGATGCACCTTCATTGAAGGGAGAAGATGGAGGTGGAAGTCTACAGCATTGATTTGTCAGATAACTTTGAATGATCGCTCAAATTTATTGTCTAGCTTCGTGGAAGGTCTTGAAGTGGCTAAGAACTTGGAAGAGAGCCAAACTTTGATTCCTACTGATGCGAAGTAGAAATCAAACCGTTCGGCTTTCTCTCTACTGCCTGTTACTTCTTTGCTATATTCTCCAATTAGTGGACTGATTGTGTCTTTGACTTTTTTTATTTTTTATGTGTTAAAAGAAACTTTTTAAAATTGTTTTTGACATTTGTTGCAAGTCTTACTTTGTTCAAAGCTTTAGCTTTCCTAACTTCATCTTTGCAAGTTCAAGCTATTTGTTGGTATTGTGCTTAGCTATGTGTCCCTCTTTCCATTTTTTTTTTGTATTTGTCCTTTTTTATCTCAGTTGTCTGAGAGTTCTTTGTGCAACCATGCTGGGTTTTTTTTTCTTGGTTTGCTTGTTTTTCTTTTTTGTGGTATTGAACTGGATTGAGATTTTATAAATGTATTTTTCAGATTTTCCCATGCTTCTTGAGTTGATTTGCCCTTTAAGATTTTCATCCATGGGATCCTTCTCAAGCTCTCTCTGAGTTTATTAAAATCAGCTCTTTTAAAGTCTAAGACACTGGTTTGATTATGTTCTGTTGCTTGTGTCTGGTTTATATTGCATTCTAAAGTTCCTGCAACTTCAATCCCCTCTATAATTTCTTTTCTGTTGGTAAGAATAAGGTCTATTATAGTTGTTCGTCTAGTTGCCACCTCTATCTTTTGGGTTATGAAGTTGTCAGCTAGGTTGGTTAGAAAACAGATTTGTTGCAGAGTTTGCCTCCCAGTTGTCAGTGTAGTTAAAGTCACCATTATTACTGTGGCAGGCATGGGTTCCAAATTTTTTTACTACTATTCTGTGGGCGTGGCTTATTTTGTGGGCATGGCTTGGTGGTCATGTGATGGTGGGCGTGGCTTCATGGTCATGTGACTGGGTGGGAGTGATTTGGCAGTCATGTGACTGGATGGGGGTTGCTGGGTGATCATATGACTGGGTGGTCATGTGACTGGGTAGGTGTGGCCAACTTGACATCACTCACGTCAAGGGTTAGGGTTAGGGTGCCTGGCCTCTTCTTGCCTCAAAGGCCTCAACGAGATACAATTTCTCTGTCTATTTACTACTACTGAACATCCAAAATATACTATTTAATCCTATGTATATATGCCAAATGTGTACATACATACTGTATTACACACAGGCACACAAAAAAGATACATTATCTACTATATATACTGTATGTGAATGTACACACACACACACAGAGCTCTTCTAAAACTACACATTCAACCTCACTTACTGCATTTGGAAAAACACACCCAGAGTCCACTTTCTGCCACACATTTAACCATAACTTCTGTACATTAGAACATTACACATGCCTTCAGATGTACTTCCCTAGTTTGCACATGACTGTTAGAGCCAGGAGATGTCATGGATTGAGTAAAATGTGGTGAAACTCACTTAACAACGCTCTTGCTTAGCAACCAAAATTTTGGGTTCAATTGTGGTCATAGGTCGAGGACTATCTCTGCCTTCCTCTGCATGGCAGCCTTGTCCCAGCAAACTCTTTCTCCTTTCTGGCAATTTTCCTTTCTGTTAGAGGCACCAAAATAATCCAGACAATATAAGGTTTCCTGCTGCAGCATGGGGTTGGACTAGATGACCTCCGAGATATCTTCCAACCCTAAATTGCTGTGCTGTTTCAAAGTGTCTTCTGTTTCAAAGTGTCTTCTGATCTAGTGGCAGGGTTTGTGGTGCTTCCTTCCTCTTCTTCCTTTCTCGCTCTCTCTCTTCTCTCCCTTCCTTCCTTCTCTTTCTTTCTTTTTCTTTTTCTTTTTCTTTTTCTTTCTTTCTCTTTCTCTTTCTTTCTTTCTTTCTTTCTTTCTCTTTCTTTCTCTTTCTTTCTTTCTCTTTCTTTCTTTCTCTTTTTCTTTCTTCTCTCTCTCTCTCCCTTCCTTCCTCTTTTTCTTTTTCTTTTTCTTTTTCTTTTTCTTTTTCTTTTTCTTTTTCTTTTTCTTTTTCTTTTTCTTTTTCTTTTTCTTTTTCTTTCTCTCTCTCTCTCTCTCTCTCTCTCTCTCTCTCTCTCTCTCTCTCTCTCTCTCTCTCTCTCTCTCTCTCTCTCTCCCTCCCTCCCTCCCTCCCTCCCTCCCTCCCTCCCTCCCTCCCTTTCTCCCTTCCTGTGAAGAACCCCAGAAGGTCTTTGGTAGCAGGAAGAAAAACCAGACGTTTTGAAACTGAGAACATGCCCATTGATGATCTGGCATTCTTAGAGCTCCACTGTTGATTAGCTTAGTCTGAGGATAGCTTAGCAGCCACTTACAATAAGCTCTCAACTCAAACTCCGTGCATGTGGGGATCCCCAAACAGTGAGGGTTTCTTTCTACCTTTCTCCATTGAAGGCCCCCCAGCACCTCATTTTGGGCCTAGCAAGCTCCCTACAGCCCCCTGGGAGCCAAAAGGGACACGGAAGCAGGAGTGGGTTCTAACTTACCTTGCTGCCGGTTCACTTCCTCCCACGCCACCTGGCAAAAAACAAAGCCAAAAAACAGATGGTGACTGCATGCACAGTGCTGGAACTCAGCTTCTGCGCATGCTCAGAAGGGGGAAAAATAAAAAATTCAAAAAAAAGATGGTGGCGCCCACAGACCGGCACCGAACGATCCGGCTTGGTGACGTCATCATGATGTCACCAGCGGGTCGCTACCAATTTGGGCAAACCGGTCCGAACCAGGAGGAACCCACCCCTATACTGTGGTGTGTTTCCTATATGTTGGTTAGCTGATTAGTATAAAGTTCTCCTATTTCTTCTGTTTGGTTGGGTGACCTGTATTATACACATATGGTAATGTCATTCTTTTTTCCTTTTATGTTAACCCATATGCATTCTAGAAGGTTTTATCCTTTGTTGTGTGCATCTCTGTAGAGAGGAAGTGATCTCTAACATATAATGCAACTCCAACTTCTCTTTTGTTAGATCTGTTTCTTTTGAATAGTTTGTATCCTTGTATCAGTACATTCCAGTCATGAGTTTCATCTCACCAAGTTTCTGTAATGGCAACTATATCATATTTGCTCTTGTGTCTGGGCAAAAGCAATTTGGTTTTTTGCAGAGTGTGTAGAGTCTTCTGGTCAGTGTTGACCTCCATAGGAAAGTGTGTGCCTTCTAGGAAATGTTTCCAGTGTTTGAATACTAATTTAATGGCGAGGAGTTCCTTATTTTAAAATATCATGATTGTGTTCTGGGGCCGTCATGGATCTGGAAAACAAGACACATGGCAGAAGGCTGTTGTCTCCCCCTCTTTCCTGTAAAAGAACAGCTCCAATGGCTACATCTGAAGAATCTGTTTGGACAATAAATCTCTTTAATGTGTCCGGGTGCTGAAGCAAGGCCTGGCAAGCAAAGCTGCTTTATCTCTTTAAATGCTGATTGATGTGTAGAAGTCCAAACAAATTTAACTCCTTTCTTAGTCAGTTGGATCAGTGGTTTGGCTTCATGAGCAAAAGCTGGTATAAAATTTCCTATAAAAGTTAGCAAAGCCTAGGAAGCATTGGACATATTTGGTTATGCAAGGGGCTTGCTAGTGTAGGATAGTTTGGACCATCCGAGGGCCCATCTGTATGCCTTTTGTGGGAATATGGTAATTGAAGAAGTCTAGCTGTTGCAGGTCAAAGGAAAACTGTGCGTATGTAGCCTGTATGCTAAGCCTTGCTCTCAGAGTAGATCAAAATGTCATTCAGATAGAGCCCAACAAATTTATCTATGAGATCTGAGAATACTTGGTCATGAATCTGGAAAATAGAATAGAATAGAATTCTTTATTGGCCAAGTGTGATTGGATACACGAGGAATTTGTCTCTCAGTGTACATAAAAAGACAAGATACATTCATCAAGAATCATAAGGTACAACACTTAATGATAGTCATAGGTGTCAGGGTTCCAAATAGCATCGAAAACTAAATCAGAGTCCGAGGCAAAGTGTTCCTCAAAGTTCCAATTTATTAGCAGAGCCATGGTAGCACATCTGGGAGAAACCCAAATTTGAAGTCCCAGGGTTTTCTCCACCCAGTTGAAAGTTCAAGCCCTTGTCCCCACACCCCCAAGCCCATCACGTTGACCAATCTTCATCTGACAACTTGGCAGAAACTCCCATCTCCTTCTGTGCAGGTGCAGCAGTGCAAAGACAAAGGATGACCTTGACAATCTAGAAAGAATTTGTAATGGCTATATGCAGACATCCCTCATGCAATTAACCCATCCAAATTCCCACAGCAAATAATACATTTTAAAATAGCATAAAGTGTGGCAGGCCAAAGACCCCAACTAAAATGGCTTCGGCCTGACAATAGGGTACAAATAAGCAATCAAATCATACTGGGAAACAATCAATATAAATTGTAAGGATACAAGCAACAAAGTTACAGTCATGCAGTCATAAGTGGGAGGAAATGGGTGATAGGAACGATGAGAAGATTAATAGTAATAGTAATGCAGACTTAGTGAATAGTTTGACAGTGTTGAGGGAATTATTTGTTTAGCAGAGTGATCGCGTTCGGGGGGAAACTGTTCTTGTGTCTAGTTGTTCTGGTGTGCAGTGCTCTATAGTGTCATTTTGAGGGTAGAGTTGAAATAATTTATGTCCAGGATGCAAGGGGTCTGTAAATATTTTCACACACCTCTTTTTTGACTCATGCAGTATACAGGTCCTCAATGGAAGGCAGGTTGGGAGTAATTGTTTTTTCTGCAGTTCTGATTATCCTCTGAAGTCTGTGTCTGTCTTGTTGGGTTGCAGAACCAAACCAGACAGTTATAGAGGTGCAGATGACAGACTCAATAATTCCTCTATAGAACTGTATCAGCAGCTCCTTGGGAAGTTTGAGCTTCCTGAGTTGGCGCAGAAAGAACATTCTTTGTTGTGCTTTTTTGACGACGTTTTTGATGTTGGGTTACCATTTTAGGTCTTGACATATGATAAAACCTAGAAATTTGAAGGTCTCTACTGTTGATACTATGTTGTCTAGTATTGTAAGAGGTGGTAGAATGGGAGGATTTCTCCTAAAGTCTACCACCATTTCTACGGTTTTGAGTGTATTCAGTTCCAGATTGTTCCGGTTGCACCATGAGGCTAGTTGTTCAACCTCCTGTCTCTATGCGGATTCATCGTTGTCTCGAATGAGACCAATCACTGTTGTATCATCTGCAAACTTCAGTAGTTTAACAGATGGATAACTTGAGATGCAGTCATTGGTATATAGAGAGAAGAGAAGTGGAGAGAGCACACATCCTTGGGGTAGGGCCTGTGCTAATTGTATCTGATGTGATTCTGCTTAGCTTCACCTGCTGCTCCCTGTCTGTTAGGAAGCTTGTGATCCACTTATAAGTGTGTTCAGGTACCGCTAGCTGATTTAGTTTAGTTAGAAGAATGTCTGGAATAATGGTATTGAAAGCTGAACTAAAGTCTACAAAGATGACCCTTGCGTAGGTCTTTGGAGATTCAAGATGTTGTAGGATGTAGTGCAGAGCCATATTAACAGCATCATCTGTCGATCTATTTGCTCAGTATACAAATTGCAGGGGGTCTAACAACGGATCTGTGATGGTTTTTGTTGAGTTCCGATACCAAAGAGTCAGGAGACCAGACGTAGTGACAACAGCTCTTTATTAAGTACAGTGAAACTCCAGCAAAAGCCCAGCCGTTGGCTCCTGTTTAAATAGGGAGGCTTGGCTGAAAGGAACCAATCAGCTTTGAATATTCTCCCGCTCAGAAGAGCGGACCTGGTTGGAAACATTCTACTAGTATTTATTTATTTATTTATTTATTTATTTATTTATTTATTTATTTATTTATTTATTTATTTATTTATTTATTTATTTATTTATTTATTTATAAGATTTGTATGCCGCCCAACTCCCGAGGGACTTAACTCCCAGTCTTCAAGTGGGACAGCACTAGCCTTTCAAAAGTTTTCATAATTACAGATGTTAGAGCAATTGGTCTGTAGTCATTCAGTTCCTTGATGGAGAGCTTCTTTGGCGCTGGGATGATAGTGGAGTGTTTGAAGCAAGAAGGAACATAGCACATCTCTAGTGATTTATTGAAGATTCAGGTGAAGATGGGAGCCAATTGGTCAGCACATACTTTTAAGCAAGAAGGAGTTATCTTGTCTGGGCCTGGTGCTTTTCCTGGCTTTTGTCTCTGAAATAGATCTTGCACTTCCTTTTCTGTGATCACCAGGGGTTGTGAACCCAATGGGATGGGATCAGTTGTAGGAGGTTTGGCTGTTGTTGGTGTGTCCGAGATGGCATCAGTTGCAGGAGGCTTGGTTGTTGTTGGTGTGTCTGAGATGGGGGTTGTGGAGATAGGTGGCTGTAGTTTCCTTTCAAACCTGCAGTAAAATACATTCAGGTCATCTGCCAGTTGTTGATTTCCTTCAGCCTGGGAAGGAGGTTTGCATTAATTAATTAATTAATTAATTAATTAATTAATTAATTAATTAATTAATTAATGGATATGCGGTCACTATGTATTCAAATTTGCTTTATCTATATCAAAGGCAATTAAGTATTCATGGCCCTCTTTGATCCTATGAGGTTGTAAGCACTGCAGAGGTCCAGTCTTGTAAACAATGTGTGCTTTCTGCAGTCTTTCCAAGAGGTCTGGAATTAATGGCAGTGGATAATGGTCTGTTACTGTCACTGAGTTCAAAGCTTTATAATAATGGATGACTCTCAGTGGGGGTTCCCCACTATTGTTAGATTCACTGGATTCTTGTTTCTTGGGTTCAAGAAAGGTGGGAGCAGGAGACTGGGAAGTTCGTATGAATCCGTTTTACAAATTAGAGTCCAAATATTGTTTCAGAGTTTCAGACATTTGGTGTTGTTTCTTGGCAGGAATCTTGGCACCATGGACTAGATTTATAGTGCAATCACAGACTATATGTGTGGGGAGGACTGAAGCTTCTTTCTTTCCAAAAACATCAGCAAAATCTGTATATTTACTTGACAGATTTGGAATCTTTCTATTAGTTTTCAGGGGATTTTGGAGGGCCAATCACAGTGAGAAAGACATTGATGGATATAAAAAGACAGTGATGGATATAAAAAGCAATAGACTTGTTCTTCCACTTAATTGTGGGATTGAGGTGTTGTAACCAGGTGGTTCCCAGCACCAGTGGAAGATTGATGTTGTCAGCCATGTAAAGGGTTAATGTTTCTGAATGTTGATTTATTGTCAAGTGTAAAGGCACTGTGGCATGAGTGATGGGGCCTGCTTTTAAAATTTGGCCATCAATAGTTATTACTGGCAATAGAGACGTTGGAGGAACTGTGGAGATTTTAAATTTCTGGACTGTGGTTAAGTTTATGAAGTTGGAGGTTGCTCCAGAATCTATCAAAGCAGGGAAGGTAGTTTCCTGAGAAGAGTCAGGATAGAATCAAATTTTATTAAGTGTGGAAATAATTGAGGTCCATTCAGTGCTTGGTTAAGGTGACCAGATTTTATTTTTTGTAAAGCGGGACACCATTGACGGGGGGGGGTTTCTAGGGGAGCAAGACGTGAGGGGTCCATCTCTCTTATCCTGCAGCTTTGTGCACCCCCCTAAACACCCCCCCTTCATCGCAGCCAGGGGTGGGTTCCTATTGGCGCAGGCTTACCTGTTCGTCGCCACAGAGGGGTGAAATCCTGCCGGTTCAGCCAGGCCAGTCGTTCGGTGTAGAGCCGATGGAACTGGCGGCGGTCGCGGCGCGGGGCTTCTCCCGCCCGCTTCCCTCGCCCAGCTGGATGCCGCCATTCGGGTTATTTTGTCCTCTGCGCATGCGCAGAACATGCGCAGAGGACAAAATGACCCGAATGGCGGCGTCCAGCCAGGCGGGGGAAGCGGGCGGGAGAAGCCCCGCGCCGCGACCGCCGCCAGTTCCATCGGCTCCACGCCGAATGACTGGCCCGGCCGAACCGGCAGGATTTCACCCTGCAGGGCAAATTCAAATTAAAAAAGCGGGACTTTTTGGAAACGCCACGGGACGCGGGACAAATTACTGAAAAGCGGGACTGTCCCACCAAAAGCGGGATGTCTGATCACCTTATGCTTGGTGGCCCCCCTGTGAGCTTGTGTAAAAGGGGCATTTCTCACTTCCCTGGCCTTAGAGCTTGTCATCCAGGTGGTGAGTAGTGGAGACATTGCTGGACTGTCTGTTGCCTCTTCTGCAGACAGCCCAGGTTTAGTAGGACAATTCTTGACCATGTGGCTGAGCTCTCTGCAAAGGGTGTTATTCTGCTCCCAGGGCCTGTCTGGCCACTCCAATATGCATCAGGTCTCCAGCATCCAAATCCAAGGGGTCAAGGAGGCTCTAGGTAGTCATGGAAGGAGGCAGCTTTGGAAGCTGCTGGCTTGGGCTGCTAAAAATGCTTTAACTTCTGCAAGGTGAGCAGTGGCTAGGCAGAGGTTTTGTAGATTGAAGGGAGTACCTTGTTGAATCAGTGTGATTATGGCCTTGTTGAGACTGCCCTTGAATTGTGCTCTTAAGGCTGGCTTGTTCTAATCAAAGTCTGCTGCAAGGAGCTTGAAGTCTTCAACATATGCTCTCACAGGGGAACTGGTGGATGCGTTGATCAGCAGTTTCATCCAGATATGGTCTCCAAAGTGATTTCTAAATCTGGTGAGAAAGCTTGGGAAATTATGTAGGACAGGGTCATTGGTTTCAATGAGTGGAAACACCCATTTAGCAGCAGGATGAAGTTGAACAAACTAGGGAACAAAGTTAAGGAGCTAGGAGCACAAATAGTGTTCTCATCAGTACTCCCAAAGAAAGGACAACACCCATTGAGGGGAAAAAGAATTCTAGAAATAAACCACTGACTAAAGGGTTGGTGTCACCAAGAAAACTTTGGTTTCCTGGACCATGGACTGAATTACCTTCACTCTTGGCAAGGGATGGGCTGCACCTCACAAAAACAGTGGAAAATGTACTTGGAAAAAGACTGGCCCAACTCATCAGAAGGGTTTTAAACTAAAATTGAAGGGGCAGAGAGGAGAATCTTTAGAATCTCTAGAACACAAAACACAAAACTAATTATAAATCCCAAGAAAAATCAAACAATGAGGTGGGGAATGATAAAAAAGAAAAGAAAAATGTAAGCAACAATTAGGAGATGCAGGAAACATATCCATGGACAGCCATAAAGGACTTAAATGCTTATACACAAATACTCAAAGCTTCGGGAACAAACAAGGTGAACTAGAAGCAATAGTACAGGAGGGCAGGTATGACATAGTAGCCATTACAGAAACCTGGTAGGACGAAACCCATGACTGGAATGTACTGATGGATGGATACAAATTGTTCAAAAGAAACATATCAACAAAAAGAGGCGGTGGAGTTGCAGTATATATAAGAGATCATTACATATCTACAGAAATACACATGATCAAAGATAAAACCCCTCCAGAATATATATGGGTCAATATAAAAGGGGAAAAAGTGACATTGTCATAGGTGTATATTACAGGCCACCCAACCAATCAGAAGAAATAGATGAACTCTTTGCCAACCAGTTAACAAATGTGTGTAGGAAGCATACCACAGTAGTAACGGGAGACTTTAACTATCCAGATATCAACTGGGAGACCAATTCTGCAGAACCCAAGGTTCCAGCAACTTCCACTCCCTCTATCACTTATCCATGAAGTTGCTGGAACCTTGGGTGAAAGTTACCACGTCATATTGGAATTCAATATAATGCAAAGACAAGCAATAGAAAATAATCCAACCAGTGTCTTAAACTTTAAATGAGCTAATTTTAACAAACTCAAAGAGAGCCTAGGAAAGATTCCATGGATGAAAATCCTAAAGGGGAAAATAACTCAAGAAGCATGGGAAACATTGAAAAATATTCCACTGGTTAATTGTCCTCATTGTTAGGAATTTTCTCCTTAATTCCAGGTTGCTTCTCTCCTTGGTTTGTTTCCATGCATTGTTTCTTGTCCTGCACTCTAATGCTTTGGAAAATAAATTGACCCCCTCCTCTTTGTGGCAGCCTATCAAATACTGGAATACTACTATCATGTCCCCCACCCCTAGTCTGACTAGCCAAATCCAAATCCTGCAACTGTTCTTCACATTTTAGTCTCCAGGCCTTTAATCATCTTACTTGCTCTTCTTTTTACTTTTTCAAAAGTCTCAACATCTTTTTGTAAGGTGGTGAACAAAACTGGATGCAGTATGGTCTTACTAAGGCTTTATAAAGCGGTACTAATACTTAACATGATTTTGATTCTATGCCTCTGTTTATACAACCAAGGATTGTATTAGCTTTTTTGGCTGTTGCCGGACACTGCTGACTCATGCTTAAGTGATCATCGACTAGGACTCCAAGGTCCCTCTCACAGTTACTGTTTTTGAGCCAGGTTGCACCTAATCTGTACTTGTACCTTTGGTTTTCCCTGCCCAGGTGTAAAATCTTGCTTTTCTCATTAGATTTCATTTTGTTGGATAGGGCCCATTGTTCAAGTTGGTCAAGATCTTTTTGGATCCTGGGTTTGTCTTCTGGGGTGTAGGCTATTCCTGCCACTTTAGTGTCATTTGCAAATTTGATGAGTTCCCCTTCTATTCCCTCAGCTAAGTCATTTATGAAGATATTGAAGAGTACTGGGCCTAAGACAGAACCTTGTGGTACCCCACTACTTACTTCCCTCCATGTAGATGTGTGGACCAGTGTGGACTACTTGTTGAGTAGAGTTTGTCAGCCAGTTACAAATTCATCTGGTGGTGATGCTGTCTATCCCACATTTTTCTGGCTTACCAAGAAGTAGGTTGTGATCTACTTTATCAAATGCCTTGCTGAAGTTTAAATATACTATGTCCACAGCATTTCATTGGTCTACTAATTTAGTTACTTTGTCAAAGAATGAAATAAGTTTGGTTTAGCATTATCTGTATTTAACAAACCCGTGCTGGTTTCTTGGGTCTGTCCCCCCTCTTTTTTTTTTTGAAGATGGGAACACATCAAATTCCAACTCTCTGGTGCACCAAGATTTTTTAAAGATATGATACAATGGTTCTGAGATAACATCTGCCAGCTCCTTCAGAACTCTGGGATGTAATCTATCAGGTCCCAGGTGATTTATATTAATCAAGGTCAGACAGGTGTTCTCTTACCATTTTCTTGCTTATTTTAATTTTTTATTTCTAGTCTGTCTTCTAGAGTTATGTTTTTGGTAGGTTGGGCTATAGTTTCTTTTTGTGTGAATACTGATGCAAAGAATGAGTTAAGCAGCTCTGTTTTCCCTCTATTGCCTGTTACTTCCTTGCCATCTTCTCTCTTTAGTGGACCGACTGTTTCCTTGACTTTTTTCTTGTCATTTATATGTTGGAGGAAACTTTTCTTTTATTATGTTTAACTTTTGTTGCAAGTCTTTGTTCGTTCTGACTTTGCTTTCCTGACTTCAACTTTGCAAATTCTGGCTATCTGCTGACATTCTGCCTTAGTTATGTGCCCCTCTTTCCATTTTTGTACTTATCAATTTTGTCTTTCAATTCATCAGAGAGATTTTTGTGCAACCATACTGGTTTCTTCTTGGATTTCTTGTTTTTCTTTTTTAGTGGTATTGTGTTGGATTGGGCTTTTATTATAATATTTTTCAGGTTTCCCATGCTTCTTGAGTTGTTTTCCCCTTTACATGTTTATGTTAAGATGCAACAAAAATACTAACAATAGAATACAAATTCTTTGTTATAATTAATGACCAACTAGTAAACCAAAATGCAGATAAATAAAACAATTGATTGTTATGAAATACTAAGGTACTTGAAGATGAAACTAAAATACTTTGGCCACCTAATGAGAAGGAAGAACTCACTGGAGAAGAGCCTAATGCTGGGAAAGATTGAGGGCAAAAGAAGAAGGGGATGACAGAGAATGAGGTGGCTGGATGGAGTCACTGAAGCAATCTGCGTGAGCTTAAATGGACTCCGGGGGATGGTAGAGGACAGGAAGGCCTGGAGTAACCTTGTCCATGGGGTGGCGATGGGTCGGACACAACTTCGCAACTAACAACAACAACTAAGGTACTATTCTTTTTTTTCCCAAAAAGTTTTTTATTTTTTCCTCCACCACTTTTACAATTCAATAAACGTATACCTTAAATTATTACAATAAAATACAGTTTTACATTTATACTCCATCATTCTAAAGTCAATATCTTATATATACGTTTATATCATCAATAATCAGTCTACTTTTTTCCCATTGCACTCCCCCTCTCTACCTCCATCATCTTCTCCTACTTTCTTACTCCTTCACTCCTCCTCTACTCTCTCTACTCCTTCTCTTCCTCCCCTTCTACTTCCTCTTACACTCACTTAGCCTTCCTGAGTACTCTTTTATCCTCTTATGTTTAACAGACTGATGATACAATCTCAAATTTAGACTCTTCATATCCCTTCTAAGAAAAAGTTATTTATTTTTATATCATTTCTTTATATATAATACTTTGTTTCTAGGTATGTGCTGCTAACTTCATCTTACCTCCACACGCACACACAAAAAGAGAATCTAGTTTTGTCATCTGGGATATTCACCAATTATTTTTCTAATTCTACTCCTAAATTCTTCGCTGTTAATTTATTTCCAAATTAGTTATTATTCTCCTACTTCTTAATTTTAGGCCAAATTGCTTCCTCCACTTTTTTGTCTCTTTATTCATTGTTTATGGGTTTCCCCCCTCTATTTTATCACGAACTAAATGCCCAATTATACATTCCAATTTTTTATATTAGTCATAAAATTTCTTCTTTGGTTATTTACACTCAAATTAAATATTTAACACTTGAAATACATGGTTTTTAAATTTTACATTTGAACATATCTCTTGTCTAAAATAATGATACACAATCATAATATGCCTTTTGAGCTCTAATATTCATATTTATCATTCATACTTCTCATATTAATTAACATTATTTTGTCTAAAATATCAAATCTTTTAATTCATTAAAATATATATATATATATATATATATATATATATATATATATATATATATATATATATATATATATATATATAAAAATTCTCTCCATATATATATATATATATATATATATATATATATATATATATATATATATATGGAGAGAATTTTTTTTCAACTCTTAAAAAAATAACTCTAAATAAGAAGAAAAAACATTTCCATAATATTTCAATGTCATCATCCATTCCCTTTTAATTTCTTGACTAATTCATTTTATATATATATATTTCATCCACCCCCATCTGATTAAATTCTTTTTCCTCTCTCTTTTAATTTTATACCAATAAGTTCTCTTTCCCCACGCTCTTTTCCTCCCTCTTAAATTTACTTTCTGTATATATCTAATTTTCTCCATTCTTTTTTCCATTTTATGCATCTCAAAATAACTAAGGTACTATTCTTGAAAATAATTATGAAATTATCCTTTGGTATATCTGCAGGCAATAAAACAGTATTTAGCAACATTCAGAGAGACTGCTTCAATTCTATCAGACTATAAATATCAGAGATAAATGTGAATGGGATGAATAATTTACTATTAAGGGTGTGAAATAGCAGGGTTGAATATCCTGTTAAAAAGGATAGTAAGCTATGGTTTCAACCTAACTAGTTCTACATGGGCAAAGCTGTTCATTCTAAGAAATATTCTTATACCTCCCTACCAAGACAGCTATAGGCAAACATGAAATTGTGCTAATATCATAGCCCTCCTATATTTAGATATTTCAATCTGCCTCAGGAATCAAGCTGGACTAAGGTTAAAGTATTGAACACCCACACAAATCCTTATTGGAACACAGGAATAAGCTTCCTGCTTTCTATGTCTATTTTCTCTGCCTTATCTTAACTTTGCTTAAGCCAAGACTAGATTTGCTTCCAAAGTTTATGGAGCTTTTCCATTTGCTGATGTACTTGTCAGAAATCAGATGGTTTAGACCATTAGGTTAGAAGACTGTTGTTAATCAAGTGTTTAGATATTAAGCTATTTATCATATAAATTTCAAGTATACCAGCTTCCAACCCAATAATAACATTGTATTCACATTGTGGTACCTGGAAGATATTTCTCAAAACTTTAAACTATATGAACTCCTTCTGTCAGAGCCCCTATTCTATGCCCTATATGGAAATTGTACTTAGTCTTCCGTAATAAATAATTGGTGAATTCTAACTACACAACTGTATATTTGAGAGGCAGTTATTTGATTTTTTTTAAAAAAACTCAAATTTAGATTTAATCAATATTGTTGAGTTACTGTATTAATTCATAATGTATTAATTAAAAAAGCAATCCTATTGGTTTGGGAAAATAATTATCTACCTGGAACAACTACGAAATGCAAAAGTCAACTAAATCTATGCTAAAAGAACATATGTTGGGAAGGGACCAACATATTCCATATTCAGCATTTGCTTTTGGGGGGGGGGGGGCATTATCACTGAGGACCAAAGATGTCATATACCTAGAAGAAAAGCTGTGAGAGAACATTTTATTCATCTGTATACTTTCTCTCCTTCCAACTCGGAAATCTTTCTTTCCAAGAATTCATAGATACTAAATTTTATGAAAACACATATTATTTGAAGATGCAAGTATTTTCCTTGAAAATATCTAGAAAAATTACTCTCCTTATTTATCTTTGTTTCAAATTTGAAGTAAATGTTCCATAACAGCATACACCTTTCCTTGTTCAAGCTGGAGAGGGAGAAGTGCTTATATAATAATCAGTAAAATGCTAATCGGATAAACATTAGGATTGTATTAAAAATGTACATTATGGTCAATGTTGCAGAAATACAGTATAATGATGACCATACTCATTAAGTGCAGCCCAAGGCCTTGAAACTTAAAAGGAACCTAGCTTAATAAATGCTGGATATTGTATATTCTATCCTAAGCCTCTGAATAGAAATACCCTTCTGTTATTTCAATTTTTACATCTCTTTTTAAAAGAACATTATCTACAATAGATGTAAAAAAAATCCACACACCCCTATTAAAATGCCACGTTTTTGAGATGTAAAAAAACCAGACCAAGATATATCACTTCAGAATTTTTTTCACCTTTAATATAACATATTAGCTGTACAAATCAATTGAAAAACAAATTGAAATTTCTTAGGGGAAAAATAAAAATATACAATGTGGTTGCACACTCTTAAGCTAATACTTTGGTGAACCACCTTTTGATTTTATGACAGCATTCTTTTGGGGTAGGAGCTATCGGCTGGTACATCTTTGACCACTCTTCCTTGCAAAAGCACTCCAAATCTATCAGATTGCAAGGGCATCTCCTATGCACATCCCTTTTCAAGTTACCTCATAGATTTTCAACTTGATTCAGGTCCATTCCAAAAGTTTTATTTTCTTCTAGTGAAGCTATTCTCTTGTCAACTTGGAAGTATAGTTTGGCTCATTATGATGAAAGATGAAATTCTTTTTCATCTTCAGCATTTTAGCAGAGGGCTGAAGGTTGTGCCAAAATTACCGATATTTGGAACTGTTCATAATTCCCTCTACCTTGTCTAACACCTCAGTTGCACTGAAGTCTCAGTTGCAGCCTAAAGCAAAATGCTGCCAACACCATGCTTCACTATGGGCATGTACTTTTCGTGATCCATAGTGTTTTTGTGCCAAACATATCTTTTGGAATTATGGCTATAAGTTCAACCTTGGTCTCATCAGATTATAACACACTTTCCCGTATGTTTTTGTCATATTTAATGTAGGTTTTTGCAAAATGCAGCTGGACTTGGATGTTTTTCTTTGTAAGTAAAGGCTTCCGTCTTGTCACCCTACCCCACGGATCAGATATATGAAGAATAGAGGAGATTGTTTTCACACCAAGTACATAATCAGTACTTGCCAGAAATTCCTACAACTCCTTTAATTTTGTTGTATGCCTCTTGATAGCCTCTTTTGTTTTTTCATCAATTTTGGAGGGACATCCAGTTCTTGGTAATGTCATTCCTGCATATTTCTCCACTTGTTGATGACTGACTTCATTGTGTTCCATGGTATATCTAATGCCTTGGAAATTGTTTTGTACCTGCCTCCTGACTGATACCTTTCAACAATGAGATCCCTTTGATGCCTTGCAAGTTCTTTGCAGACCATGCCTTTTGCTATAAGAAGCAACTGAGTAAATATCAGAAAACAGTTACTGGCACAGATGATCTTTATTTGGGCTTGATCTGTTATTGCTGGCAAGTGTGCATTGACTACTATTTAACATTAGTTTGAATGTGATTGGTTAATTCTGAACAGTCACATCCCTATTTATAAGAAGGTACTGTATGCACACTTATGCAACTATGCTATTGTACTTTTTTACAATATTATTATTTTTTCAATTGTACAGCTTATATGTTATATTAAAGGTGAAAACAAATTGAAGTAATTTATCTTGGTCTGATTTTTTTACATATCAAAACCTGGCATTTTAACAGGGGTGTATAAATTTTCAACTGTACGCAGATCAACTGTACAGATATGAAGGAAGGTTACAATTATGGGGTGCATCTACAGAACTTCCATTAACCTAATCAGAACATTAATAAACAACAAATCAGATGTAATTACCTTACTTGCAAACTACTGTAAATGTTTAATTTTGTCACCAGTTGTAAAGTTTTGGAAAAGTCAGGTTTTTTCATACAAAGTCTAGCATACAGAGAAAAGACTTGTTCAGATTTTCTAAACATAAATTATTTGTACCCCAACTTTGAATATGATTCATGGTAAATTAAGGTCCTCTGAAAAAAGTAAACCTCAATTTTTTTTAATGAGGATGTTCAGTTAGTTCTGAAAACCATCTATATTTTGCTGTGAAATCAAAATTGAGAATGTTGGCAGTAGTAAAATGATGTACTCTAATATGGCCATCATCATATTAATTAGATGTACTCTAATATGGCCATCATCATATTAATTAGATGTGTTGTAAAGTATCTCAAACATTTTGTACTGATTTAGTTTATATCAAATTTTCTTGGATTGAACTGATTTTCAGTTATGCTAATTACCTGGGATTTTCCTTCAAACACTTTTTTTTCATTTACCCCCACTTGCCTATCTTCTTCCTTCATTTATGCCCTTTTGGTCACTTGTACCCTGCCTTCTAAAGTGCAAAGAGTCTCACAACCATGCACCTCTGGGTTGCTTGCCATGCCTAAGAAGATTCAGCTGCTCCAGCACACTCCAGCAAGTGCCAGCAAGCATTTGTTCATTCAGCTGCCTTCTCTCCCAGTTCCCCATACCAACCTTTAACTTTTTTGACCCAGCCCTGAAGAAATGTTGGTGATAGGATAGAGAAGAATTTAAAAGAAATAAAATCCTATAACAATATTTGATTGAATTAAAGATTAAGATTGTTAGAAGTAAAAAGAAGGGATATAAAGTTGGTTTATTTGATCAAGACTAAAGTAAGACATTCATTTTACAAAGTTCTGTTAACCCTTTATGGATTTTTTTGTTGACAACAAAATTTAAAAGTTGAAGTTTCATGGCTTTGCTTATAGATACCATGTTTCCCCCAAAATAAGACCCAACGGTAAATAAGCCTTAGCATGATTTTTCAGGATGCTTGTAGTATTATAAGCCTACCTCAAAAATAAGCCCCAGTTAAGAACATCAACCAGACGTGCACATTTAGTATCTTATTTCTCTGAAAATAGGACCTGTTCTAAAATTGAAGAAAATAAGCCCTAATTCGTCTTTTGGAGCAAAATTTAATATAAGACTCAGTCTTATTTTCAGGGAAACACGGGGTAAGAGATAGCATATGGGATGTGTTTCATCTATTCACTTTAGAGCAGTGAAAAGTTGCTAAATTAATTTATATTTCTTGTTATGAATGCTGAAAGTAACTTCTTTATATATTTATTTTTCTTTATTATATTCTTACTTTTCTCTTTTTTCTTGGACTTTTTACTCATTCTTTCTATTCTTGTCTCTTTCTCTAAGTTTAGTTGCCAACCTAAAGTTTTCAAAGTAGGTTATAAGATTATTGAAAAATGTAATGGTTAAAATTTTCATTTAAAGGATTTGAAATTGGTCAGGGCGAACAAGATTAAAAAGAAATATTGATTATGGTGCAAATTTAAATGTTGTTGCTTTTGAAATCTTTTGGTTATAAAAATGTATGTCTGAATGAAAGAAGAATTAGTTTAGAAATGTGCAAAATTCTTCACATAAAATTTATGAATATTATTTTGACTCTTTCTAATTCTTGAGATGTTTCGCTTATAGAATAATTCAATTTATGGTATGGTATCAATAGCTTTTCATTTGGAATTCTAGGTTTCTATCATAAAAGAAGCTTAGTGGGGTTTTAAAAAAATTCTTAAGACTGAAATTCAATTCTTAAATTTCACAAAACAGAAAGTGATCAATTTGACAATATTTTGAGTTATATTAATATTTACATAAAATATAGCAAGACCTGATACAACAAAGAAAACTATGATGTGAAAAACATTTTTATTAAGCTTTCCAATAATATAATATATTTCCAAAAATGAAAAACTTGGTATACTGGTATACATTATAGCAAAAAGAAAATGAAAAAGAAACTTCGAATTATAACTTGAAGAACTTTCTATCCTCCAGGGAAAACTTTAGCAAAATCCTGAAAATAAGAAAAATTTGAAATATCCCCCAACTTCTCAAACAGATGATATTTAAGAGGACAGAAAAGAGACCAGACTTATAAAATATTAAATAAAATATTTTCTTCTGAGACAGAAAGAGAAATTGAGATGCATAGGAAAAAACAGTACACATAAAAGGAAACTCAAGTTCAGGGACTCTGTGAACATCCAATAAATAACACTCTCTAAGGAAATGAACCCAAAAAATCATGAAGCTGAACCACTCACTGTATATGCTTCTGAAAGCTACCTCTTCTAACAATCAGAAAGAGAGCAAAGTAAAAAAAAAAGCATTAAACATCTTCCAGACTGAATATAGTCAAAATGAAAAAATCTCGGTCCTGTATTTTAGAGCTTCTTTCAAAATGTTTTTAAAGGAACTTGCTTTTACTCATAAGGAGGAAGAGTGGAGGTGAAGTATTTGCTTCTTCCTTCCTTTCTATTATCAGATTCTTTGCCCGTCATACATAGAGACTGATTGCGTGCAATGGAAACTTCTTTCCATGAGATTCTCCAAATTCTCCAAATTCCATACCATGCTGATTTTGCTGGAGGGCCCCCCTTATATCAAAGAGCCTTCACACTGAAGGCAAACATCTTCTACATATGGCAAAAAGTGAGAAATATAACAGTGGAACCAAACATAGGATATATTTTATATTTCTATAGATTTTTTAAAAAAGGAAATGAATCATCTATACTACACATTCCAACAAAATGGAGAACCACACAACTTTATCAAAAAAGAAAGATCCTATTATACAAACTACAGAAATTACAGTACTATGGCTCATAAACTAAGAAGTCTTGATTGGAATATTCTCCATATTCACAATATTTGCATTGATTAAAATAGTAAAGAATGTTGCATCAAATTACCTGCATTATCAGAATCTTTCAAATCTAATCTTTATTGTACTTATCAAAATCTATTTATTACTGCATTTTTAACTCATGGTTATATGCATAATATGCATGGTTATATGCATACATAATGCATGATCAGTTTTGTCTTTCTTGGGATCATATGGGACCACAAAACTTTCATTAATTACACAGGAACCAACATTGCAATTTTTGGTACTGGTAGCTTGATCATCACTATTAAAAAGTAAAAATACTGCTTTGCTCATACTAAGGTCAGTTTTCAATTATTATATCAGAATTTCCATATACTCTTGGGAATATGGAAGTAGTTCATCATTGCCTTCAGAAATTCTCAGAAGTTCCAACCTAGTCCACAACTCTTTTATTTCTTGATAGACTCCTATCCAAATAGTAACAGTTGTGATCTTTCTGCGGTAACCAAGGTGAGCTAGGTAGTGCTACCTGCTGGGAACACACCTGGAAAATTCTCTAGTACTAAGAATTCAAAAGCACACATGCAGTTTTTTAGTGAGAATAACATAAACATTTGTTGAATAGGATAATGCTTCTAGAAACATAAGATAATTTCTGGTATGACAATGAACATTTAGGACTAGAAGTGACATGATAGCAGCTGCCACAAAGAAGAGGGGGCTGCTACAAAGAACAGTGGGTCAATCTATTCTCCCAAACACCTGGAGACAGGACAGGAAGCAATGGATAGAAACTAATTGAGGAGAGAGACAACCTAGAAATACGGAGAAATTTCTTGACAGAACAATTAACCAGTAAAATAGCTTTCCTTCAGAAGTTGTAGGTGCTCCATCACTGGAGGTTTTCAAGAAGAAATTGGACAGCCATTTGTCTGAAATGGTATGAATCTCCTACTTGAGCAGGGGGTTGGATTGGAAGACCCTTCCAACTCTGTAATTTTATTATCTTCAGATCCCACATCTCAATATTAACCTTGACTATTATGCCATAACTCATGTCATGTTCATTTGATTTCTAAAAAGAAGGTATTTCTAATACTTTCTTCCATATCTTCCCAGTCTTGGAATGCCATGTTCTGTTCCACTGTGATAACATGCAGTAGCCTTCACTGAAAGCTCTATGATGTTATAGCATTACAGAGATGGTTATGACATACAATATAGCAATGGCATTTTAACTAGATATTCATATTCATAGTAGTGATGTCTTCCTTACTAGATAGTAATGATATATACTAGATAGTATGTGTCATGTCACACATAGTTCATTGTTTCTGGTGTTATTAACAGAAAAGTGTGGAGGACGACATTACTTTGATTCTTCAAATATTTATATTTCTGAAGATTATAATGTAAACTACAGCAGCGGCAATAGTTAGAACAAATGTGCTAGGAAGACCAGCAGAGTTTTCCTTTCACTGCTTGGGTACAAGAGTGAAAGTGATTTCAAAACATTCTGTAGTTTATCAGCCCAATGATTGGTTTCAATTGGTCTGTTTTCTGCTCTACAAAGGTCTTGTGCCAAACACAATTGAAGCTGGGATTGTTATGGGTATTTCTAAGCACTACAAGCAGCAACTAAACTCCCCCCACCCCTCCGTTTATCGGAAAGAGCTGCAAACTGCCATCTGGTGTCTGATGTGGCACAATCCACCCACATTACTGCTGATTAGTACCTTGCAAGGCAGAACTAGTGCTTGCCTTAACGGCATGTGCAAGACACTTCGCTTTCAGCTGGTTTGTCATTCTTTTTCACCAACAAACTTTCCTGTTATTCTGACACTAAGCAGCGCTAGGAGGCTGTCTCGCCGTCTCCTTTTAATGGCTCTTTCCCTCGTTAGTTTCTCCTCCTCAGCTCCCACTGACAATATGGAGATAGGACGCCCGACAACCTGACGCACTCAGGCCCTGCAAGCGCCTCTCTTTAACATCTGGGCACCTGAGTCCCTGGGCACCTGCGGGCACTCAATGGCTGCGGGAACAGTTTAGGGCGTTGCCGCCGTTTGCAAATTCCGTATTGGATCCCCACCGCTGTTACTGGGAGTGTGAGCGACTCCGAAAGACAAGCGACTGAGTAGCCGAGCCTCCCTTTTCCTTCGCTTTTTTCCAAAGCTTCCCCGCCTACTTCTAGAGCGATTTGTCGAAGACGCCCGCTTGCTGCTGCTGCTGCGTGGCTGTGGATCAACTCATCATGAAGGAATCAGGAGAGGAAAGAAAACCCAGGAGCAAATCGCTGCTTCTTCCCGTTCGCTCCTGCTCTGGAGTCTGGAGCTCTGGACTGGGGGATCAGGTGAGGTGGCTAGGGACGCAGATTCTCCAGGAAAATCGCTGCCGACGAGAAAAAGGGCCTGGGACACGGCGACCCTCCCACCTTCAACCTTCCTCTCCCGGCCCGATTTCTAATTAGACGTCCCTGTGCACGTGTTAGCCAATAGCCAGTTTTCAAAAGGATCCCCACAGCGACTTATAATAAAATCTTCTAGAGAGTCACCCAGCCCTCTTTGAAGCGATGTAGAGCTACAACATCGCTGATTTATCTCTACAAGGAGAGCTGGGTGGCTCTAGAAGATGACCCACTACACTAGATGAGGCTGGCAGTAAGCAGATCAAGGTAGGGAAAGGAGCGGCGGGCGGATGGACGGACGGACGGTCGAGACAGTGTGTGGGGAGGGGAGGGGAGGGGAGAGGATAGGATCGCACGTGACGATGCTTACGCGAGCGTGTTTTATCTGCCCACTTTTTAATATCTTTGGTTCTGTTGGAAGCGGAGAAGGGTTCTTGAGGCTGGTGTGTTGTGAACCCCTCGCCTCTCGGATTGTTTGTTTCTGAAGAATGGTAATGTGGCGGCGATAGACGTACTGTGAATTTTATGTTGTTATTTGGATGCTCTTCTCCCCCCCCCCGCACACCTGAAACGGCAGCTCTCTGTAAAAGTAGACCTGCCAAGCCACAAATTAGAAGACTGCTATAAATGTCAGAGCAAGACTGACTGATGCGTGTGCATGTGTGTGTTGGTGAAAATTACATGTCTTGCCAAATTTAGCGCCTCAGAGCTTTTCCTCTTGCTAAAGAGATTGTCGATGTGCTGGGGAAGCAGTAGGATGAACAAGAGGGATAAAGCTGAATGTGTGCATGGGAGTGAGAGAGTTTGAAAACCTTTTTCAAATTGGAAGCTACAAGGTCCCAGGTAAGGCTGTACCATGAGACCTGAGATCTTCTTCCATAAAGGGAAGAAGCTTGAACTCCCTGGTCCAAGTGCCCCTTCTCACTTTTGGGTGAAGGAAGGAGCAGAATATCATTGATCTGACATAGGAAACCTTGCCAGGTGCTCCTTGTTTATTCCCTCTGCCCCCAAATTCTGCTGCTGTTCTCTGAAGAATTGGTCACATTGCCCTCAACTCTTTCCCGAATTGCCCTCTGTAACTTCTGGTCACCAACAGCAGTCTGGATTGTTGTACTCCCTAGCAATCATTTGACTGGTGTACTCAGCCCACCCTTTTCATCTGATGGTTTATGTGAATGGAGGAGGGGAAATGGAACTGATCCATGGGTTTTTGGGTCTTCCTTGAATGATGGGAGTGGGCTGAAGCTAGGTGATGGTTCCAGAGATTAGCTGATGTAATTCTGTTTTTTGCCTTGGATCCGTAGGTTACCAATTGCTGCCCCCATGAAGTGGAGATTGAACTGATAGTGGAATTGAAGTTTCAGTTCAGGATTTGGGGGTGAATTCGTGTGAGGAAAAAGGGGAAGAAAAGACTGCAATTACAAAAGGAGAGGAGAATATCCATTTATCTTGCTTATTCTTCGCTCCCTATTTTTTGCCATGAAAAGAAAACAGAAAAGATTTCTGCAAATGACACTGTTATTCCTGGTGACTCTAATATTCCTGCCAAATATTGGACTCTGGTCTCTGTATAGGGAAAAACATTTTACGAAATCCACAGTGCTGGGAGAGCAGCAGGTAAGTGAAACAAATGTGATCAAAAGTGACCAGCAGCAAAGCAAATTGTTTGTGTGTTTAGTGGGGAGTGAAAGCGTCTGTTTAGCTGCTATAAAAAGCTGGGATGGCTCTTAGCAATGATGCATCCTTTACATTTGAATCTTGCTGTGGGAATACTGAATCCACTCTAGGGAGCCTGTGAGGCAGAGGATTTTAAATTAGCTTCACTATTGATTAAAATGAACTAGATGGGATGAAATAGAAAACAAGATTGTAGAACTCCTGCCTAAGTATAATATCTGAATCATGAGCATCAGACCTATTAATTCTGTTTCTCATAAGTCATAACGTATTGTTTCAGGTGGAACTCAAAGTTTATAAAGTGAATATATGTTTACTTGGCTGTATTTTTTTGTCTAGAAATCTGTTGAAGCATGCAGAATGCAGCTTAAAGCTGATTCTACAATAAATATAATTATATAATGTAATTATACATTGATCAATAATATCATAGTTTATTGAAGTGGTATAATGATCCTTGCTAGTTTTTTTAATTGAATAAAACATATTAGGATTCCTTTCTGTCTTCTTGAACTGTTCCAAAGAAATAAGTCAACTTGCAAGTTGGTTGTTCATTTCATTGCAAAAAATCCCTTCCTGGTAAACTTCAGTGGGATTTGATTTTAAATGTATTGCAGCCTAATCTTTCTATTCAGAATATTATTCTGTTTTTCCTGCTAGAAATGGATTTTGTCTCTTTTGTATTCAATTGCTTTATTTCCATTTATAAGGTTTTTTTGTCTCACAGTATTGTTGCTGTGATCTTACACTACACAGAAAAGTATGTTTGTAGGCATGCATATAGAAACACACACACACACACTGTTTATGGCAATTCTATCTTCTTGATGTTATAATGTTCTCTTAAGTACATCTAGTTTATAATTCTCTTTATCAGAGATTAATTTTTGCTATAATTTTCAGTTTATGAAGCATACTTTGACAGGTAAACCAAAATAAGACTTGCATTAAAGTAAGTGCCTTTTAGAGGGTTCTTTTATGCAAAAGTTTAAATTGCTTCTAATAGGTAAAAAGGTGTAATTATAATGCCACAGCAATGTTAATTGCAAAATGTTCTCTTTAGATTTTAAAACAACTTTAAGCACAGAGATGATAAAATATAATTATATTTTATATCAAAACAAGACGCTATCACCATATAAATAGTTATATTAATATATTTAATTTCAAGGACTATCACTCAAGTGTATTATTCTTCCACATATTACATGATCATAGATTATTTTGGTCAATAAGAGGTACACTTCTGCATATCAGATTGGTGATTGATAGCATGCTGCCAACATTGACTGAATAAATATATCTACCGGTAATAAGTTCAATTTTAAAGTGTTTTGAAACGTGGTACTATGTAAAAAGCTTTATTTTTATAAGCAGTCTTTTTATGATGTGTTTTTTAAGATTGCATTCAAGATTTATAAGTATTTTACAGCAAACATAGGATGTTTACTTGGAAATAACTCTTGCTGAGTAGTGCTAATTTCCTAGTAAATATGATAAAATGTGTGTGTGTGTGTGTGTGTGTGTGTGTGTGTGTGTGAGAATACAGAAGTCTGGTTCATTACATAAGAATATAAATAAATAGAGTAATACAGTAATAACTTTCAAACTGATTTTAAGTGGTACCCTTTCTATTTGTTGCCCTTCAGGTGTGTGCTGGCTTACAACTCCTGTGTCCATTACCTATTAGAGAAAGCTAGACAGGATTTAGGAATATTGGTTTAAGACAGTCTAAGAGTATGAACTACAATTCTGAATGTCTTCTAAATATCATATATTTTAAATTTCTAATCAACTGTCAGCCCAATTCTATGCAGTACGTTCTGCTGCAACTTATACTAAATATATCTAGAATTGCATTGGAAAGTATAACCCTGACCAGAAGAAATATTTATACCAGAACTCTAAACAAGTCTAATCATGAGAGAAGCCCTATCACAACCATAAAAATATGTCCCATCAGACTATTCATTACTCTGCTTCCTAAAAAAACCAAATGTCTGACCAATAAGCATAGCATTAAAAAAAAGAAAGGGTCATGAAGGAAAATGAGGGATGTTGTACTGGGGATGCCAGGTACCATCATTTCAGTTCACTGGAGTTGTAGTCCTGCCCAGTATAGGGATTCCTGCCTGAGCAGGTGTTGGACTAGAAGACCTTTCCAACTCTGTTATTCTGTCCTGTTGATGTTTTGAAGTTTCCATGAATAAATTGCAGCAATATACATGGAGAAATCGGGGCTAATGAGATTTCTAGAACATGTATTATCTAAATAACATCATGGTTTGTTGATTTTATATTAAAGCAAGAAAAAAATAATAAAATAAGAATGTAACATGGCACAAAGTATATGCTCAGAGAACTCTGCTTCAGTTGTGCAGATAGATATTTATTGTACCAAGCGGGAATAAAATAAGATATAGCAATGCACATTTCCATCTGTAAGATATATATTTTCCGTGACAAATTACTAGCTTCATGTGACCTACTTTGTAGGAGTGCAAGTAATGGGATTTGTATTCTAAGACACTAGGTATTTACATAACATAATTTATTTATATTTTAATTTCAGGAAAATGTATATCAGATTATGGTGCCAACATTTCCTGAACTGTTATCATTTTAGTTGAGTGGGATGATATCTGATTTAAACATTAAAATGCACTTAAATAGGCCTATTTTGAATCTCAGCTCTATAAAAAGTTTTTTTTCTCCTAAGACTACATTGCAGAATATAGCTTTGCAATTTTAGTTAAGAGCATGCTATAAGATACTGAGTCAAGCACATTGTGGGTTTCTACTTAAATATGTAATCCTACAACTATTTACCTGGTTACTTAATCAGATTTCAATCAGAAGTAAGTCTGATTGAAATTGGTATATTTCAATATACTGATTTGAGAAAATGTGTATGTGATTTCAAACAGCATGTGAAAGGATGGTAATATGTTAGCTGTTGGCTAAATTATATATGGTTTATAATTAACAAAATTGAAATCAGATAGATTTAGTGGGCATATCAACACTGACACGATTGTTCTAGAGATCAAACCTGATATATACTGTATTATAACTAACATTAATATTCAGACATTCTAACTTCTGTGGATTTTTGACATGCTGACTAAAATTTTAAGAATATTTTTCATTTCATATGCCTTCCAACTTTATCACAGAACAAAATGTACATATGAATGCTGCAATCCTCGACTTAGTTGCTTAAAAGTAGGACATATTGAAAACTGTAGATCTTCTAAACAGGCATATGTATGCAACAAAGAAGATTTAAGCTGAAGTGTGAACAGATAACTTCTGCAGTGCTCTCCTTTGAATGGACCTATGATTGCGGACTGTCAGTATTTTTATTTATCTGTTATATATTGAAAGTATTCACTGGATGAAATGTATGTGTGAACTGATACTAGACTATGTAAATCAGATAATGTTAAAATCACAGAGAAATTGATTCTTAAATTAATCAGAAACAGCAAAATGGCTGAGGTAGAGTGGAGGGGGTGAATCAGACAATTAACATGTAGAAAGGTTATTCAAGGAGGGTAATGAGACTGCCTGGTAACTGAAATCTTTTGAGTTATTTCCATCTTTGTGGAAATGTCACAACCTGCCCCAAAATTGCTTCGGAAGCATTTGAAGAATTAACACTTTGTAATAGCATTATATCATTGTATAGATTTAAGTGATGCATTAAAAATAAAAGTGAAAATGTCCTAGTGACATGTACCCAGCATTTGTGAAATTAATTGTGAAACAATTTCAGAGTTTCATTTGTTTTGTAATCATTTCTGCATCTTATCTCTACAGTCAGACTCTTTACTAGAAAATTGGAAAATATATGTTATAACTTTCTTTCAGCCTTGCTCAATGTTTTCCTGACTCAACAGTTAGGGGAGAGTCAGGAAATCATAGGGCCATTTAACCTTTGCATTGTGTATTGTTATATATTTTAATGAACTTTTATTTTGTATTGGATCTATATGCTGTGAGCCGCCCTGAGTCCCTAGGGATTGGGCGGCATAGAAATCCACCAAAATAAATAAATTAATGTGACATCTGTCTTGAATGATTTAGTGAAAAGTTAGAAAATAGTGGAAACCATGTTAGAGCTGCATCAGCATGGCTTCTGCAAAGGGAAGCCTTGCCACATTAACATTTGAAGTTCTTGGGAATGTCAGCTGACATGAAGATGGGATGCAATGGAAGTAATTTACAAGTAGTAAAAAAAAACTATAGAAAGAAGGAAATGTTGATATACACAAAACATTGATGCTGGACTAATAATTCAGGAAATTATATAGTATTATGGTAGATAGATAAGTTTGCATGTGACCACAAATATTCAGAACATTCAGTCAAAACATTTTCTATCTAGGATTGCAAATAAAATAAAACAATACCATACAACTTTACTAAAGAATGTTTCAGAACTTGAACAGGAGATAATATTTAGATGGAACTAAATTGATTTTTGCTAACAATATGAAAACTAGAAGATAGCTACAGTATACTGTTGTCATGCAAAGAAGAAGACATTAAAATGCATACATTTGATCAACTAAGCATTAATGGCAGTAATTTTTGTATCAAAATAAAAACATAATATACCAAGGGAAACTGGCAAAAATTAATACAAAACTTATTTATGAAAATTTGCATGAAAATGAAAACAAAGATCAATGCTGGTATCAAACTTTCCATACTGGGGGTTTTGTGGTTGACTATATTTGAAACAGAGGATCAGTTTAAATAAATTTTGAAGTGTTACACTATGCACAACAAAAATTAGTAGCAGTTGGTACAGAATACAGTAGTACAGGCAGGGGTGTGTTATTGTCCTATGATCCCATTGCCATGGCTACTTTTTGGCCTCTAGGAGATAGTTATCACCTTTAAAGCAGGGGTGGGTTCTAACTTACCTTGCTGCCAGTTTTCTTCCTCCCGCGCCGCGTGGCTGTGCCTCGGCGCGCACATGCTTTGCGCGCATGTGCAGTGGCAAAAAATTCAAACAACATAAAAAAAGCCAAAAACAAGATGGCGATTGCATGCACAGTGCTGGAAACTTGGCTTCTGCGCATGTGCAGAATAAAATAAACCCGGAAAAAATTCTAAAACAAAATTCTAAAAACAAAAAAAAATTCAAAAAAAATTCAAAAAAAAAGATGGTCGGACCGGCACCGACTGAACCGGTTCCGTGACATCATCATAACATCACCAGCTGGTCGCTACCGGTTCGGGTGAACTGGTCCGAACCGGGAGGAACCCACCTCTGCTTTAAAGTCCTTCTGGGCATGGTGCACTCTTGAGTCTTATCAAACAGTGATATCTTGTGGGATCCAAGATGTGCTCCCTGAGATTTATATGGCTCCTTTCATCATGACATTCTGGAAATTAATTAAAACCTGGTTATTCTCCCAGCCCTTAAAACAGAGCAGTTCTGGAACTCCTTTTCGTTTAATTTAGTTTAGTGTGGTCTATTCTAAAATTTGTTGTTGGTTCTGCTTGGCTGGTTCTCTTTTTACATATGTATTGTAATTTCTTTTGTTTGTAAGCTGCCTGGAGTCATTGAGCATTTGGGCAGCCATGGATTTGAATGAAATAAATAAAATAAAGAAACATAAAATTTGTTCTTCTGAGGTAGAATTGGGAATAATTAATTAGATGTTAATGAAACTTAATGTTTCAATGGGTAACTTAGTTAAAATATAAATCAATATATATTCTTTAAGGGAAAAGGGCTGGTAGCTAAAGTTTTTTGGGAATTGTTAATATAGTCCAGTAGCACAGTAGATTTGATATAAACTTATGTTTCTGCTGCATGTGGAAAACTGTAAATAGATCAACATGTGGTAGGAAAGGAAAATACAAAGAAAACAATAACAACAACCAAACTGATCCAGGCAGATTTTCAGGACAAGCATTTGAATCTTGTTATTTAAAAATACTGAAATAACAGAAGAAATAATGAAGCATATTGATAAATACATGTCTCCTTGCTAACACTCATGGTTATCCAATGAAACTGATCTGAAGTAGATCCAAGGAAATAAAATATTGTTTATATAATTATAGAATTTTCTGGCAAAGAAATATGATGGTGGCTTAAATAGCTTCATTTAAACTATTTTGTAGATGCAAGGTTATCAATGTTTATTAACTGAATCTAAGTAAATAGAAATCTCGGGCACAGAGATAATATGCAGCCAAACCTCACATAGTTGACAAACTGAAGAAGCAAGAGATACCCAGATTTCAGAAATCCATTTTTAATACTACTCAGGGTAAAAAAAATAATCTTGAAAATAAAAAAGTAAATTCCAAGGCAGACTTACAGAAGCCCTTAAGGTGGAGCCTTTGAAACATTTTCTTTGCACAACCGCACCTCTTTTCAAACAATCTGAACCTGCTTTTCACAAGTCTTCAAACAATACAAACAAAACCACATTGAAAAAATAGTTTTGAGTATCATTATTCAGTAGATAGGAAGCAAAATCTGGGCGAATACAGCTATGTTCATATGAGTGAGTGGGTTCCTGTAAGTGTTGGTTAGCCATGATGGAAAACATGATATCCAATCCAATTGGGCTGTCTTTATGTGATTTATGCCTTAACCAGAAAAATGACATTTGGAGATATTAGACAAACCTTTCTAATTGCAGTGTATTGGGCATCATGGCAATTGAACCACATTAGAAATATAATGGTTCTATAATGGAAGTAGAAAGATGCCTTTGCAAAAGGCAACTGGACTTTTTTGTTTTGCTTGAAGACATTTCGCTTCTCATCCGAGAAACTTCTTCAGTTCATGGTTTGGGAAAAGTGAGTGAGATGATCTAACTTCAGATATGTACTGGAGGTCACTTGTACTGGCTTGTGAGAAAATTTTCTGAATTTTTGGGAACCGGTTAACAACAGAGGTGGACAAAGTCTCAACACCTTGTGCACCAGTCAGCTGTTCCACAGCTAACACTGCAGCACAGTGGCAGCAATAGATTTGGGTGAGCTGGTTCTTAAACATCTAGCACAGGGGTGTCAAACTGGCGGCCCACGGGCCGGATGCGTCACACAGGCCATGCCCACCCCAGCTCCACAAAGGGAAAAATGTCACGATACGTAACGTGACATCACGTAATACGATTGAGTTTGACCCTTGTGATCTAGCAGGACACCACTTCCTGCTCTCACATATATAAGTTAGAAGATCTTAGCTTATGCTCTCTTGTTTATGTTGCTTAAAGTAAGGGATTTGGTTTAATACTACTTGGGATGATAAGCAACAATTGTTCTCCTATTATAAGATGTGGGGTAGTTTTCTGCCTCCATATTCAATGTACTAACTTTAGAAGTCATCATGAATAAATTTTTGTACAGTATAACAGTGCCTTTAATGGGAGTAGGTGTGAGATGCAACTATTTTCTAGTGTGTTAGTTTAAGACCCAATGAATGTCGAAGAAGTAGATCTTCTTACTTGGTGACATGATACGGTAGACTATACATCCTATAGACCAGTGGTTCTCAACCTTCCTAATGCCGCCCCCTGCCCCCCTGCCCCCACCGCGCCCCACCCTGCCGCCCACCCACCGCCGCGACCCCCACCTTGCTGCCGCCATTTGGGTTCTTTTACTCTCTGCGCATGCGCAGAGGGTAAAAGAACCCAAATGGCGGCATCTGGGTGAAGTCTCCCAACCCCTGTGAAAGGGTCATTCGACCCCTAAAGGGGTCGCGACCCCCAGGTTGAGAACCACTGCTGTAGCTATACATGCCTATATATGGTATATAATGACAAAATACATATACGTTGGTTTTGAAGGTACATCCCTAAATTGTGATGAAAAACAAGCTAGAAAATGTACTGCCCTTAAACTGGACCAATTTAACATGGATTAAGTGGATTAACATGGATTTTACCAATTCATTTTCACAGAATTTTTGTAACTAAATGTTACTGAGTGAAAAGTTCAGAGGCAAGTAATCTCAAAGAAAAGAATCTGTAACATATAACTGTATTTTTAAAATAACACAACAGTAAGAATTCTGAGCTGAGAAATATTTTTGTCAGTAAAATTACAATATTACTAGAAAAGATGAAATTTTGGACTGAAATAATCAAATTTTTATCCTTTCTCTGTAACTGCTAATTTTTGTTAGGCTCTAAAATATGAAACTAAGAATGTGTTAATTACTTTTATTTCATAGCATTATCAATTTAATATATATACTTGAATATTTTTATATTTTTTACCATTAGTTTTCTTTTATTTTGTCTTTATATTGAAACCTTCACATATAAATCTTAAGTACCCCAGTAAATCTTTGCCACCATATTCCATAGACATTGACAAAACATTGGGTGATTTTTCATAATAGTGTTACTTTTTTATGTTTTATCAAGAACTCCTTTTTCCCTTGTCCCCCCCCCCCCCTTCCTTTTGGTTATCCTGGCAGTCATTCTTAATAATAGCTGGGTAACCTTGAAAATATTCTTCCAGTGCATTTTAATGAGTTTTTATTATATTTATTCTATTAAGTTCTTCAGTAGCATACAAAAGATATTTAAAATGTTACAATAGAATGTAATTTCAGTTAGCCTACTTTTGTGTGCTAACTATTCCAAAATATGCTTGTAACTGAAGGAAGTTGTATAAAAAACTCAACCAGTTTTCTATTGAGTTGGATTTGCAAGATATGGGACAGAGGGTTCACAATATCATGGACAGAACTGAGTAGTATCTTTGTGTGTGTGTGTGTGTGATTAAATACTGAGAGTTGTGAGAGATGCATCTGACAAATGAACCTTGGTTGTAATATGTGTATGTATGCAAAAGAACAATTAAAGGGAAAGCTACCTGGAATATTTAAATTATTTTAGGGGATTTACATTAAGAGCTATATGCATTAGGAAAAACTGGGTTTAAAAACTCTTATATTAGAAACAATGTAAATTAAAACATACATTTTAAAATGATTGTTTAGCCAATTATTTGTAATAAAAAAGGACAATGATAATTTTCTCCAAGGAGAATTTTTTCTTCTTCAGATAGTTTAATTTATATCAGAGCCATATTAGAGAAACTGAACACAACATTTCTGGTTTGGATAATCCCAGCACCTGTGAAAAGGGATTCTTCTCTTATCTGGAAATGTTTGATCCAACATAGTACTTTTTCTGCTAAATGGATATAAAATGAAGAAAAGCTTTGCTGACTTCTGTCTACTTTTCCCTACTATCTTAAAATTGATTCTTCAGGGTTGAATATTTTCCATAAAATTGCAGAAATAATATTTGAGGCTGCTTAGGAAAAGGAAATGAAGGAAAATTGGCTTAACCTATCCAATGGCTTTCCATCAATGAAATAAAAATCCCAATCAAGTAGATTTCAAGTTCTTAATACACATTAATGGCTGGACTGGTGGCAAAGATGTTGGGTCCAAGTCACTAGCAGATTGGAAGAAAAAAGTTGAACTGTACCTCCCTTGCCCAGTTGGATAAAAATCTTTATATCCATAAAGTATAAAGAAGGCCCAAGACTGCAACTAATATGGATAAAAATATTTTGCCACACAAGTTGCTGTCTCAATGAAAAAGTTACTTTTAAATATTCCACCCTATGCAGATGCTAAGAATACATATCTCCTTTGGATTTTACATTTCTTCTTGGAATCAATTCACATGTAAGTCATCCACCTTTCAGATATCCTGTTTGTTTCTCCACAATTCAAGTATTATGGAAAAAGTGCTAATATTTATTATTCCTCTCCCTGTATCTCCAGATGCTTGTTTAAAATACTTCTTTAGAAAAGAGAGACCAGTGTTATCTTTTGAATGATTAAATTACTGCTATTTAGAATGAGGGAATAGAAAGGGAACTCATCAAATTTGCAGATGAACACCAAGCTAGCAGGAATAGCCACACCCTAGAAGATAGGATCAAGATCCAGATGGATCTTGACAGACTTGAATTTAACAAATTGAAAGTAAATGTAGAGAAAAGTAAGGTCCTACACATATGCAAGAAAAACCAAATGTACAGGTACAGATTAAATGAAATTTGTCTCAATATAGCAGTAACTGCGAAAGGGATCTTGGCATCCTAGTAGACAATTATTTAAATATGAGCCAGCAGTGTTCTGCAGCTATTCAAAAAAACAAAAAACCAATGAAGTCCTAGGCTGCATTAACAGAAGGATAGAATCAAGATCACATGAAGTGTTAGTATCATTTTATAAGGCCTTCGTGACACCACACTTATAATATTGCATCCAGTTTTAGTCACCTTATAAAAAAAGATAAAGAGACTCTGGAAAGCGTGCGGAGAAAAGCAGTAAAGATGATTCTCCGAAGCACCAGAAGGCAAGACAGGAAGCAATGGTTGGAAATTAACCAAGGAGAGAAGCAACCTAGAACTAAGGAGAAATTTCTTGACAGAACAATAAATCAGTGGAATAGCTTGTCTTCAGAAATTGAGAATGCTCCATCACTGGAAGTTTTTAAAGAGAGATTGGACAGCTATTTTAGTCTGAAATGATACAGGGTCTCCCGCTTGAGCAGGGGATTGGACTAGAAGACTTCCAAGGTCCCTTCCAACTCTGTTAGTCTACGTCTGTGTCCTTTTATAAGAACATTGCTGATAAAAGTTTTGTATTCTGCTCCCTGGTCATATGTTGTCATCCAGGTAAAACTACTGCTTTCATTATTGATGATATCATCAGATCTGGTGGAAGCTTGTTAGCAATATGGTTAGGATCTAAAGTTAAAAGCTTTGCCATATTTCTTTGGGAATTTGACAGGAGATTCATAGCGCACTTGCAGTATATTGGATTTAGGAAACTTGATTTATATTGTCACTTGAGATACACAGCTTATATGTGGTCTATAGAGATTCTCAGTCATCCAGGTCATGGTTGTCTCAAAGGTGCTTTTTCAAAAGGCAACTGGACTATATTTTTTCTCTTGAGGAAGAACAAGATGTTTTGCTTCTCATCCAAGAAGCTTCATCAGAATCATCTTGCAGTGAGTCTGAAAATCTAGAGAGTACAAAATTTTGAAATACATTATGCACCTGTGTAATTTTACCACAGAGCAAGCAGCTTTAGCACGTTTGTGCTTTATTTCACAAGAGCACAAATTACTATTTATATTCATTAGCAAGAATTTTCTGTTGTATTCAGTTTTGCTGGAGAGAGCCCCCTGTGTCTAATTGAATACTTATAATTTGCAGGAATATTATCAGAGTATTTTTGTGGGGATAAAAATCTACTGTTTAACTTTGGTCCTATTCGCAATCCCTTATATATGGAAAAGCTATAATTTTATACCTACCGTAAATTGGCTGTTATATTGTCTGAGCATATACAACTTGTTATTTTGATTTTATGTAAATTTCTATAGTTTTGTGCTTTTAAAAGCACAGCACGGGGATTTTTCTACTATAGAATAAGCCACACCTTCAGTATCAGAATAAGCATCTTGCTATAGATAAATAAATGCAACTATATAGCTATGTGCATTGAAAAATCATCTTCCTGATAAGTCTAATTAAATAAGCATGGTCTAAGACTTTTTCCCCAGACTGGCATCCTTCAGCTGTTTTTAGGATTACAGCTTCCAGAATTCCTAATTGGAAAGGCCTGGAAAGAATATTCCAAATATGATGAATATTGTTCTTGAACTGGAATTTGAATAGTTTTCATTTCATCTTATTAATATTCTTTCATCAATCATATTGTTTGCAGAAGTGGAGTGCAATAATACCTCAAAGTATGTAAAAAATAAGTTTATATTTGGTTCTTCTATCTCTCATCTTCCTGTATGAATAAAGGTTGTGATAGAAATATAATGGAGTTGTGTCAGCTCACCACAACAATTGGTATGTACTTGTACCCACATTTCTTATCTGTGGGGAAAATACTTTCCTGACATCTTGGGATGAAGCCAGTAGGAAAGGGGACTCTGTACATGTACTGGTATATGCAGGTAATATACACTGATAAAATCTTCCATATAAGGGATGACAGTTTCAGTGAAGGGTTCTTATATGTGAATGAAGCTTAAATATACAATGTAAACTCATCACTTAGTTGAATCATCATGAGATCATTAAAAGTTTTAACAAGAAACACCCTTGGTGCACTTAACGGATTGGGTGCCATTCTATCCCAATCAGCACATGTAGTCAGTAGCATATATTGTTAGTGAGAGTCAGACCACTCTTTATAGAATTATACTATCTTTGCATGGCCATTTAAAATGGAACAAGTGTGACTTGCTAGTTCAGAATCACTCATGCAATTTACATTGCAATTTACTCTTAGAAAAAATTAATTTGAACAAAGAAGCAGAATATTTCCTCAGAACTTGAGGGAGTGACTGTCTTGAGAGAAAGAAGTATTTAAACATAACAAAATTAACCCAGAAATTAATCAGGCCAGCTACATGATTGAATTTTAATGATGATACATTGTATAGCAAAAGATGAAGGTTTCTAATGCAAGTGCATACATGTATTCATATGTGTGTGTGTGTGTATGTGTATGTATATGTATATGTATATGTATATGTATATGTATATACACACACACACACATATTAATATGTTGCTGAATGAAGGTCTTTTTATTGAAGGCTATAGACTAAGTGTATAATTATTCACACTCTTGCTTTTTCTATATATAAAATAGCTATAATTTAAAGACATAAAGATTTGTGTAGCTTTTCTTTTTAATCAAATTTTTTCTATGCACTCAGGGAATCTTAACTGCAAAGCCTCTGAACTTCTTTTTATTTAAAATACCCATGTTTTAATTAAATACTTTCTCAACATGGGATTTTATCTCTTTGAAAATGTGACTGTGAAAACCATGATCTTGGCCAATTTACAGTCTGAGTTCTTCCTTTGAATGATACTGATTTTCTGTTACATATTCTTCTACCAAATAAATACATGTGCTCTAAAATTAATTAATCTGCCTTATTTGTCTTCTTACATCTTCCTTATTTAATTTTAGGGCTGTTCATTAAACTCTGCAAAGACTAATATTTTATGATATATAAAAAACTATTATCTAGAATGCCTGGAGGGAAGGGATGGGTTCCACTTACCTTCGCCACTGGTTCGCATCGCAACGTTTCTCTAGTGTTGGAGCATCCACAACTTCGGGAAGCAATTGTTCTATGTCAGTAAATTTCTCTGCTTGGGTTGGTTGGCTCCTTTATTAGTTTCCATCCATTGCTTCTTGTCCTGCCTTCAGGTGCCTTGTGAGTTTGTTTTTATTTTTTATTTTAACTGAAATAAGGTTTATGAGGAAAAAATATACCGACAACTAAAATAACAAATTCTTATTGACTTATGCCTAATTATACTCACATAAAACAAACTATATGGCAGGTGGGAAAATATAGAGAAGACAAAATCATGGGGAAAAAATATTATAGCAGGCAATCTCCTCCAAAAATGTTAGATTTTGAGTATTATTAGCCATTGTTAGTATAGCCACTTATAAGGTCATTTATGAATTGTACGTTGCCTGGCCTGATTCACCCAAGATGTTTCTGTGACTAAGACTGAAAGTTCCGATATTATAGCTGCTATTTTGGACAAATCACCTCACCCATTATTTTGGTTGGTCATTTTTTGTGAACAACGTTCCTTTAATTTTTGTACAGGACCTCTGAATACATCATTATTAAGCCTTGGCAGAAATACCATTGTTCACACTGACTGAATATGATTTAGTTTCCCTTAAATCCTTTTAATTAGTTGACTTTAGGATTTCAGTGGCTGAACTCAGGTAACAATCCTAATTAATATTAGTCTCTTGGCTTTAATGACTGCCTTTTTTTACTTCTCTGTACTATTTGTATTCCTTTCAATACTAATATTCATCTCCTATTTGTTTCCTGCTTTTTTCTGTCTAATATTGTACTAAGTTTGCAATATTACACATTCTTTTCATAACATAATCCCTACAGTCTGAGCTGCCATCCACTGGATTTACTATCAAAGGAAGGGAAACCAGAGATCCTGAGGTTGCGCATTAATATTGAATAATTGAAGCTACCCTCCCACCTATGTAGATAATTTCATCCCAGCCTTCATTGAGGGGAGCTCTATTACAATGTGTTCTGACCCAGCCTTTGCAGAAGCAAGAAAGAGACTCCTCACAAATAAACCCCCCTCTTTATTTACATCTTGTGAATTAACTGCATTCACCCACAAAGTCCAGGCAAGAGTCCTGTGAGGAGTTAACTGAAGCAATAGGCCTTATCAGCTTGTTACAATAATTGCAAGGCCGTGAGCTCCCAGCTGAAAGGCTGAAAATTAAGTCAGTTCAAATAAACAAATCTCAGTTCTGGCAAGGCAGTCTTTGTCCCATGAAACACAATGACCAAAATCTCCAGAAATGCGAACAGTTGTTTGATACAACCACCACTCCCCTTTCTTCCTATTTATTCCCCAGCTAGGGAAGGGCCATTCAGTGTCCACGTTTGTTTTGCTTCCCGAGGTGACTCCTTGTCCTCCATTGTTCACCTCTCCTATCTGCTCTGCGCATACGTGCATCTGTAATAGGCCCCAGCTGTTCTTCCTCCTCATTCATCTCTGACTCCAAAGGCAGCTGCCTCTCCGATGGCTGGGAAATGCCAGACGGCCTTGGCTCTATCTCTGTGCCCGACGCTGAGCATCCATCAGAGCCTTCCCCAGGCTCCAGAACTGGCCCAAGTTCTTCCCCAACCTCCTCATCATCTGAGTCTGCCGCCAGCTCCACTGGCAGCTGGTTGGCCACAACACAATGTAAGAGAAAAATAAAACATAAATAGGAATTTAGAAAGCATCATAGAATTAAGTCTATATTTTAGGTGAGAATTTTTAATATTTCATTAATTAGTTCTGTACAACCAAATATATTGCATCTTCTAAATATGCAGGTCATCATTAAAAAGCAAGTTATTTATATATTTGCTTTTAATGGCCACAAACTGACTCTGACTGAGTGACTCTGAGTGGTCAACAGCAAATAAAACCATTAAAAAAGAAACATGGGCAACAATATATGTAGTCCCAGATCCATGATACATATACCTAAATGGCCACTGACAATACAACAAAAGCCACAACATTTCATGGGAACACATAATGATACATGCTGTTCTTATTACAGTATATCTGCATGCATTATTGTGCATAATAAAATAAGTTGAAATGTTTTAATTTTTCTTTTTAAAATATATTGCTGTCCATCTTGTGAAACACAACTCCTGGTGACTAACAACAATAATATAATACATTGAAATATACAGTATATAACAAGAAAAACCAGGTATCCAGTCCAACTACTGTACAAACATTTAGCTACTGTATGCAACTTCCTAAGTTTCAACCTTACTATCCTAGTACTTGGGACAGCCTTACCAAACAGGAAACATGGCCAGATAAGCTAGTTTGACTTCATTCTGAAGCTATATTAACAGAATCTTGCAAGTTTTCCACTGTTACCCTTACAGCCTGATAACATAGGTAGGGTCTCTCCTGAAACTCTTGCTCCACTCACTATGTAGCTTCGGGCTATGTGGTCTCCTCAAGGTCATTTCCAAATACCATTCCATCTATACAGAATTACGTTCTTTTTTAAATACATTTTTTCCTTATCTGTATATTACTTTTATACTCAGTGCTTTACAGACTAGATTGAGAACTAGTTGGCTTAGTCTTGTTTATTTAACATGTTATTTAACATACTACACAATAAAAAGAAATGACTGGGGTGGCTCACATAAAAATGCAATGCAAAACAAACTCAATACAAAAACAAAAACACAACAACACTACAAACAGGTGAAAATAAATAAATAAAAGTTGGCAACAACTACTCAGATGAAAAGGTTTTCTGAAAAAGCAGTTTTAGGAAGCCTAGAGAAAACCAGCAAAGAGGGATTATATGTGAATCACATAATGCTGGTCTTCTCTAGGCTTCCTAAAACTAAGCTTTTTCAGAAAACCTTATTTTCATCTGAGTAAGAGACTAGACTTCATGACTAGGAGACTGATGTTTGGCTAGGAGAGAATTAAACCTTTCACATAATTACCAGATCTGATAGTACAAATTCCATTGCACAAAATTTAGCTAAATAAGTTCTATAACTCTGTCAACACTAGAGATTTGGAGTAACTGAACTCTTTGAGGCATTCTTTTAAAAAATGCATAAAAAGATTTAAACTAAAGGCAGGTGAATAAAAGGGAATTTTTGTTGACAACTTCATTTCTTGTTGTATTTTAATTCAAATTCTTCTAGAATAGCTAATATTTTCTCGTTTCATATATGCATTTATTTAATCAAATTTGAATTCCCATTACACCAATAATTATGCATTAAGAACTTTCTCTTGCATTATACCTGAGTCATCTTGGTTATGAATGCAACCAGTTGGTTGAAAAGCATTAAGGAAAACTAATATTCAGTAAATAGTTTTGCATATAGATCCTAATTGCTCTCCCTGCGTCTTATTAATTTTATGTATTTAAAAAGAGCGTTTAAATATATTTCTGTACTTAATCTTACAGCAATAAAGTTAGTAGCAAAAGTTATAGCACCATTTGTACATTATTTCTGAAATTAATTTATTCTGTTTTATTCTTTGGGTACTTAAGTTAACTAAAGATAATTATAATATTATGCTTCTTTAAGTACTTAAACTTTTAGACCGCATTTTGTAAGGCATAATGCTTGCGTAGTGTGCAAGAATGACAACTAAAAGAATATATTGCTGTTTTCTAGCAGTATTCTACTGTCATAGACAGGACTAAAATATAGATGTCTTTTATGTTATGGCTTGTTGCCCAGTCAGCCAGATGCCAGATGGATTTGGCATTTTTATCTCCTATTAAGTCCTTTCCAAGGACCTGGGATAAGCAGATTTGATGTTTGATGGTGTTAAATATGTAAACTCTTCAGAGTCAACCTGTCTTTCACAATTGACTGACAATAATTTTGTCAATGTCAGTGGTTTTCAAATGGTGCTTCAGTTGTTTTGTGATTTCACCCAAGGCATTTAATTACTATTGATACCATTTTTGCTTTCTTTTGTCACAGTCATTCTATTTCCATTTACAGGTTTTTGTATTTTGTTATCTTCTCCAATTCTTTCTATTCTATTCGGCTGTCTCCTGGTACTGCCATGTCCACTAACCAGACTGTATTCTCTTATTGACAATTATTAAGTCTGGGGTATTTTATGGTTGAATGAGTTCTTGGTTGCATACAAATGGTATTTCGTGTAGATCTTCCAATATTATTAAATTTATTTGCTGCCCATCTCATAGTTCAAGATGACTCTGAACAACTCGCAATGTGAAAAATATGCAAATATAAAAACAATTATAAATATAAAAACAGATTAAAAGTACCAAAACATTCAAATAAACTAAAAAAGGGAGAGAGATGGTGGTGCCTTTTGCATTACTGCAGCAACCACCTTCAGCCAGCAGCTTCCCCTTCAGAATCCAAGCCAACTGGTATAACCAAGTTTTAAGGCTTTTCCTGAAGACTTAACAAGAGGGGTGAATCTCACCTCCTATGACAAGATGTTTCAAACCCTCTGTGCAGCGCTTAAGATGATCATCCAAGCCCTCTTTTCTGAGTAGGGATCAGGTGACCTTGAATAGGGTCATTGGATGAGAGGCTGTGGATGCAGTAAGTGCAGTGAAATATTGGTATTTCGCTGCTCCTACTGCAATGAAGTAGGCCTTAATCGCAGCTCTGACCTGTATTCAGTCAGATTCATTCTTTGTTTTCCTCAGCAGCACTCTAGCTTTCTCTTGGCCATTTTAACACTTAAAATGTTTCAGCTTCTCCATGAACCACAGGGAGTGTTGGGCCTTAAGGGTCAGGAGAAGGGTGCATAGGCATGATCCTATCCAGGACTTCAGTCAAATTCAGGTTGCAACCAGAAGGAACACAGGTCTGTGCAGCAGTGTCTCCAGGATCTTTCCTGGCTTGCTTTGGAACCCAAGTGGGCCCATCAGTTGTTGAAGTGGACCATTCAAGTAGGTTCAGCCTCCCTGTAGATTTGGCAGGATCTCAAATCTATCATATATATATATATATATATATATATATATATATATATATATATGTATGTATGTATGTATGTATGTATGTATGTATGTATGTATGTATGTACACAAAATGAAAGAGAAGCATGAATGGATGTTAGTTTGCAGAATGTAAACAAAGGCACCAAAGTGATAATCAAACTGCTTGTGAAATTTTCATAATCTAATAAAATATAACAGTTGAACTTGGAAAATCAGCAAATAAAAGAATTCATACTTTGATAACAAAATTTCTGCAAAGAACACAACATTATGATAATGATGCTGATGACAATAACTATCACCAGCTCAACCTTATTGCTGTATAAAAGTTCATATGAAAAATGAAATAGTATAATCAAAGTTTCATTAATTTGCACTGGATATAAAATATGTTTGTTCTGTGTGCATGGTAGAATTTATTATTTTCTGTAAGGGCAGTATAATATTATTTTATAACACTGATATATGAGGAGAAAATTGACCGAATAGCTCCTAGCTTAACAGTGATAAAGAAAGTGGTTTATTTTTTCACATGATATCAGTTTATTTTTGGAACACTTGAGGTTTGCACTGACCAAGGTTTTCTTTTCACTAAACAATTAAAATTGTCTCTTTTAATACTCTGTTGTAATTTTGTGATGTTCACTTTTAAGCTTTAATGAAATATTAAGATTAAAAATACATTTCAACTACTTTGACTGTGACAAACAAAGCATAAAATGCCATAAAGTTTTATTTGAAGAGCTTGATATTATACTGGTGATTTAATTACATTGTACAGTAGAATAGTTTTTTACACTCTCCAATTTATTTCAGTGGGCTTTCTACTGTTCCTCACTTTGTGAAAAGAAGACTAAAGTATGAAATAAAAATGACACTTTTCATTTCTGAGTGCAGCCAATCTCAGTATGGTGGCTATTTTCTTGCATATGTTTCCAAAATATTCATTGTTGTAAGCCCTTGGTTCCTGTTAATATTTGAGCTTCACCCAGAGAACTTTCTGAATTATTGGGCAGGCTTTAATTATTGCAGATAATTTTTAAAAGGCTAACATTCACAGAAGTTAAATTTTAGAGTGAGATGTTTAAACCTTTACTTTTTCCAGAAATCATAAGAGATTAGTTTATATATAGTTCTTGATTTAGGACCAAACTAGTAATATTCTACAACAAAACCATGTGAGAAGATGCATAAGGACCATGCTATATCTCCTCATAGTTCAATAGTCAAGAATTGTCATGAAAAGATCATGAATGATATCATGTGTATAGTTGAAATTCTTGTCTAGAATAGCAATCCATAGACCTAAACCTCTGACTTCTTTGTTATTAAATGAGTAAAATATGTGAGGTATATGTATTGCCAACCATTTTTTTGAAGCAATAGCAAAATTATATGTATATTTCCAGTATGATATTAAATATATTATATATATTTCAGCCTACAATAGCCCTGAGGCAAGCAAGTTTTTTTATTTCATTTTTACATTTAGGCTGTTCAGAGATACCATATCACCTTGAATGTGATATGCATTTGTGGACAATCGCAATATAACTAAGCAGTTCTCTAACATTGTATGCCAGGGGTATCAAACTCGATTTCATTGAGGGTTGCATCAGGGTTGTATTTGACCTCAGGGGGTCAGGTGGGTATGGCCAGGGAGGGCGTGGTGAGCTCAACATCAATCATGTTGTGGGCACCTGTGGTAACCCAGGTGGGGCTGGGGGGGATCCATGTCTCCAGAAGAGGAAGGCGAGACCACTGAGAACGCCAAACCCTTGGCCTCCAGAGAAGCCTTGCTGTCGCTCTCAGGCCATGCAGAGGATCCCCAGACTGTGGCATAGGCTTCCTAGGCAGCGGACGGTAAGCGCCTAGCCTGGCCCTCGAGCTCCCAGGACACAGGGACCCCACAGCCCAGCCCCAAGGTGGTGCCCGGCTGCGCTTACTTCCTCCTGGAAACTGCTGCTGCTGTTCTTGCTCTCCTTGGCCAGGTTGCTCATGGTGTGTGCAAGAGGGCAAAGTGTGTGGGTCAGAGGGAGGCCCACTCCCTCTCCATGCAAGGAGACCGGACTTGTTCTACAGCATCCTCAGCGATAGGATAGAAGACCACCATGAGAACTCAGGAGGAGGAGACAAGGGGAAGGTGAAAGGGCAGCAGGGCTGCTGGTGGCCAAGTGCTAAGGACTTTCCTTCCTTCCTTCCTTCCTTCCTTCCTTCCTTCCTTCCTTCCTTCCTTCCTTCCTTTTCTTTTTTCTTCCCTCTTCATTCTCCTTTCTTCTTCCTTCCCCTCTTTCCTTCATTTCCTTCCTTTCTCTCTTCCCATCTTCCCATCTTTTTCTTTGTCTTTCCTCTTTCCCTTTCTCTTTCTCTTTTCCTGTTCCTTCTTCGATGCTCAAATGCAAAAGGGGAAATATTTGTCCTTTTGCTTTTTTGGCTTTTAGTTTGTTTTGCTAGCCCTCTTCCAGTGAAAACGAAGCTCGGGGTGCACGCGATCTCCTGGGCACCATTTTTGGCCTGAATGTCCTCCTGCAGCCCTCTGCCAGCAAAAACGGAGCTCAGGAAGGGTGTGATGGAAACCCCCCCCCCCAGGCCTTGTTTCCGGCTGGATGGCCTCCTGCAGCCTTCTGCCTATGAAAACAGAGCACACATGTTAGAAATAGGGGATTGGCAATGTTTGGACAATGGGGCAAGATAAGACATGGGTTTTAGTTTGCCTCACAATATGATATTCCCTATACAGGCATAAGTCTCATGTCATTTAAACATTTTATTCTTTAAATCCTATCTTCTGTACATACATCTGAGAAAACTCATATTCCCAAGAAACATGACTAATATCAATTCCTTTTCATTATTTCTCACCTTTGCTGTCATCCTCTTCCATTGGTGATTGTCCCTTTATCTTTGTCTCAGTATAGATGATGGGTAAACAAATTAATGCACTTCAGATAACTGCCATTGCTTACAGCCAGCTTGTCCAATATCCAGGAATTCTGGGAATTTTAGCTGAGAATGCCTGAGAGCCCAGTAGGATGCAAATCCATGATCTACATGTTAAACAACTAGTATCTTATCTTAATTTACTATAAATACTGCCATGTATACGCATTAAATTTTATTTAGCCTCATATCTATATCTATATCTATATCTATATCTATATCTATATCTATATCTATATATAGGACACCAGGTTAGAGAAATCTAATAACTTGAGGTCTTGAGATTTATACAAATGATACTTTTATCTTGCAGCATCTCATGGTTTGACAACTCTGCTTTATAAAATAGGAAATGGTACAAATCTGAGTGAAGAATCACTTTAAGTTCTTTCTCAGAAATTGTGCAAATTTTATCATTTTCCCACAAGGCTACAGGCTTATAATGTGAGGAAAAAGCCACAGAATTACAAGATAGCCTAACTACAAAACTGAAAAGCATAGTGCTCAGTAATTGATGATACCACAGAAGCTAGAAAGACATTCAGTAGTGATCTTGAAAATGTCACAGCGGAATAAAGACTGAATGTAAATGAATAAAGACTAAAAGAGAAACTCAAAACCTCAAGATGACAAAAAATGGTTTGCCATAGTCTTTGGTTTAATGAGCTTTATATTGTCTTCCAGTTTTCTTGCATGTTCAAATAATGCAATATAAATTATATTCAATATATTATAAGAATGTAAATTGTATTGTGCTTTGTAGTGCTATTGCAGCAGATTATTGTAATAGCAGGAGGTTTAAGTAATGTGTCTCATTTTCCCCTGTGCTTTCTTATGTAAAATGGCTTCTCTTCTGCATTGTTATGCATCGTATGTCTCGTAAAAGGTCTTCATAACTCTCCTCCTTTAATTGGTGGTTTTGTCATGCAGTTCAGTTCAAGTAATGTGAACATATATTTCTTGGTTTAACACCTGGAAAAGGATTATAGGTAGATACATAACAAGGACATTTTCTTAGTTGAAATATCCTTGGCAATCATTTAAATATTAGGGTTTCATCCAAACTCATGATAAATTGTGTCATCAAACCATCTCCAGGTGTTGAATTATTTATACCCTCTGTATTTGGTAAAGATATAGAAAATGACAAACCCTGTACATATTTTGAGCCTTACTGTATGCTTAACCACAAAAAGTGTCTTTAAACTAACCAGAATAATCTGAGGAACATTTGTTGCTGTTCTCTTCCGATTATAATTAAGATAGCCTCCCAACTACTGTAGTCATGTGAGATTTAGTCTTATATTTATATTATTAAATGTTTCCATGCCTTGTCCATGGATGTTTATAAAGGTAGTCCTCAAACATTAGTTTCATGATGATTCAAAGTTATGACCGCCTAGGACAGTGTTGGCGAACCTTTAAGGCACCGAGTGCCGAAACGGGAGCATACGCGTGTGCATGGGGGAGCAGCGGAAACTGGAAGAGCAGCTGCCTGGCGCGCAGGTAGGAAATGCCGGAAATTGGAAGAGCTCAGCTTCCGGTTTCTGGCGTGCACATGCATGCCGGTCACCTGGTCTTCCAGTTTCTGTGGCGCATGCGCGCATGAAGACCAACTGGCCGGCGCGCATGTGCATGCCTGGGAGCTGCTCTTCTGGTTTCTGGCACTCCCATGCGCGTAAAGAGCTGGCCAGCACGCATGTCTGCGCCAGAACCCAGAAGAGCAACAGGCGACGGCTGGCGTGCCTGGAGAGATGGCCCTGTGTGCCACTTCCGGCACACGTGCCATAGGTTCGCCATCACGGGCCCAGGAAAAAGTGACTTATGACCTGTACTCTCACTTACAACCATTTACTAAAAGACTTCTAAGGTTCCTTCCAGCTCTATTCTGATTGATTGATTGATTGATTGAATTGGACTTGGAACAAACCAGCACTCTGTGGTCATGTGATCACAATTGAGGTGTTTGACAACAGGCTTGCAATTTCAACTGGTTGCAACATTGTGCACATTTGCAGATTGCAAATTTCTGGCAAAAATGCTTATTGGGGAAGCTGCATTTACTTAACATCTGCATGATTTGCTTAACAGCCACTGTAAAAATTGTTGTAAAATTAGATCTGACTCGGGTGGGTTTCATTTACCTTCCCTACTGGTTCACATCACGTCGGAAGTGTGCGTCACATCACAGGAAATGACCCTCTGCGCATGCGCAGAAGCCTTTGCACATGCGCAGAGGGTTCTTTGCTTGCCGCTTTTAAGGAGCGGTGACTGGAGGATCGGTTCAGGGGCGTGGCCAGCCAGCCATCGCCGCCGGTTCGGCAAGTGGGGGCAAATTTCCATCACCGGTTCAGGCGAACCGGTCCGAACCGGCAGCAACCCACCACTGGTCTGACTCTATTTACAACCACAATCACTTATGAAATTTTGATCACAATTAAGGTCATAAGTCAAGGACTACTTGATCACAACAGGCAACCAGATGCTTAGACTGAATTTGGTATTTTGATTAGTTTCCATCCATTGTTTCTTGTTCTGCCCTCTGGTGCTTTGGAAAATAAATTGACCCCTCTTCTTTGTGGCAGCCTCTGAAATACTGAAACACTATCATGTCCCCTAGTCCTTCTTTTCTCTAGACTAGCCAAACCCAAATTCTCCAATCGTTCTTCATATGTTTTAGCTTCCAGGCCTTTAATCATCTTAGTTGTTCTTTGCACTTTTTCCAAAGTCTCAACATTTTTTTTGTAATGTGGTGACCAAAACTGGATGCAATATTCCAGATGTGGTCTTACTAAAGCTTTATAAAGTGGTACTAATACTTCACGTGATTTTGATTCTATGCCTGTGTTTATACAATCAAGGATTGTATTAGCTTTTTTGGCTGCTGCTGCACACTGCTGACTCATGTTTAAGTGATTGTCCACTAAGACTCCAAGGTCCCTCTCACAGTTACTGTTTTGGAGCCAGGTTTTACCTCATCTGTACTTGTACCTTTGGGTTTTTTTGTCCCAGGTGTAAAACTTTGCTTTTCTCCAAATTAAATTTCCTTTTGTTGGATAGTTTGTTGGATCGTTCAAGTCTGACAAGATCTTTTTGGATCCTGAGCTTGTCTTCTGGAGTGTTGGCTATTTCTGCCAGTTTCGTGTGATCTGCAAATTTGATGAGTTCCCCTTCTATTCCCTCATGTAAGTCATTTATGAAGATATTGAACAGTACTGGGCCTAAGACGGAGCCTTGTGGTACCCCATTGCTTATTTCTCTCCATGTGGATGTGGTACCATTAAGGACGACTCACTGAGTATGGTTTGTCAGCCAGTTACAAATCCATCTGGTGGTGATGCAGTCTATCCCACATTTTTCTAGCTTACCTAGTAGTAGGTTGTGGTCTACTTTGTCAAATGCCTTGCTGAACTCTAAATATACTATATCCACAGCATTTTGCTGTTCTACTAATTTAGTTACTTTGTCAAATAATGAAATAAGATTGGTTTGGCATGATATGTTTTTAACAAACCTGTGCTGGCTACTAGGTATAACTTTATTTGTTTCTAGATGTTCATAGATCTGTTTTTTGATTTTTTTCCCCTCCAGTATCTTCCCAGGTATTGATGTTAGGCTGATTGGTCTGTAGTTTCCTGGATCTGTTTATTTTCCTTTTTTGAAGATGGGAACCACATCAGTTTTTTTCCAATCCTCTGGTAGTTCCCCAGAGCTCCAATACTTTTAAAACATATGATACAATGGTTCTGAGATAACATCTGCCAGCTCTTTCAGAACTCTGGGATATATTCCATCAGGTCCTGTTGATTTATATTAATCAAGGTCAGACAGGTGTTTTCTTACCATTTTCTTGCTTATTTTAATTTTTATTATTAGTCTGTCTTTTACAGATAGGTTTTGGTAGGTTGGGCAATAGTTTCTTTTTGTGTGAATACTGATGCAAAGAAGCAGTTAAGCAACTCTGCTTTCTCTCTACTGCCTGTTACTTCCTTGCATCTTTTCTCTTTAGTGGACCTACTGTTTCTTGACTTTTTTCTTGTTATCTATATTTGAAAGAAACGTTTTTTAGTATCTTTGACTTTTATTGCAAGTCTTTGTTCATTCTGAACCTTTGTTTTCCTGACTTCTTTGCAGATTTGGCCTATATACTGATATTCTGCCTTAGTTATGTGTCCCTCTTTCCATTTTTTTGTACTTATCCTTTTTGTCTTTCAGTTTATCAGAGAGATCTTTATGCAACAATGCTAGTTTCTTCTTGGATTGTTTTGTAGGATAATTGTTTTGTAAGAAGACCCCCCTCCCCAGATTAAAATATTCTTTATTGTTAATAATAAAAAGAGGCAGAATATTTCCCCCAAAGGAGAAATGCAGAAAAGTCTTAACAAGGGCAGAAAGCAGCCCCAATCTTCCTGCTATAGGAAAGCTAGCTCAAACAGAAGCATGAAGAGGCCAGTTCTTAGGCGATTTTGTATCCATTCAGAAAGATTGGACGACTCTATTCATAAGCAAAGAGCAAAGAGAGACTCCAGATAAGCAACACATAGGCAAGCCAAAGTTGACAAGATTAGCTCAGACAAACACCTAGGATTTGCATTGTAGAGCCAGCCATGACCATTACATGATCCCATAGATATCTGGCAACAACCATTAGAATATTAAAGGACATGTTCTTGTACAGGAACAGGCATCGCAAACACAAGGTCCCAAATAATGTATAAAAGCCCACCTATATCAACCTCCATTTTGTCAGCCACCCCAGAAACATGCTGCTGTCACTGAAGTTTCTGGCTACTAAATAAACAGAGACCTCCTTTTCAAAATGCTGCCTGCCTCCATTTTATTTTCAGCACCTTTCTCCTGGCTTGGAACTGGACCAGATATTTCTTCCAACAGTTTATAATACAAGCTGCTTTGCATGCAGAAAGCATGGATTCAATTCATAGAATCATAGAAATGACTTTAGATGTCATCTATTCTAATTTTCTGTAAAATTCAGAATCCAGTGCTTTCAGTCTTTGTTTGCAGATCTTTAGTAAAGGAGAACTCCTTTTACTTCAGGAAGCAGCCTATTTCACTGACGGATTGCTTCTACTGCAAGTAAGTGTGTTTTTTTAATCGGTTTTTCTCTCTCTGAGGCAATAGAAAATAAGCCTTTTCCTGAAGTCATCTTTTCATCAAAGTGAACATACCTGGATCCTTTATCTACTCCTTAAAGCCTTGGTTTGCAATTCTGAGAGAGAGAGAGAGAGAGAGAGAGAGAGAGAGAGAGAGAGAGAGAGAGAGAGAGAGAGAGAGAGAGAGAGAGAGAGAGAGAGAGAGAGAGAGAGAGAGAATACATACACACACACACACACACACACACACACATATACATACAGCATATGTAACATTTTTTTGCTGATAAATGAAAATGAAGGGAGACTATTATAGATCTATTTCGAGCTATTTTGCTCTCATCAGATAGCCATACCCTTACTGGGATTTGAACCTGGGCCGCCTGCCTGTAAGGCAGCAGCTTAACCTCTAGGCCACAGGCTCTCTTCCCTTATCAGCTCTTCACCAGGAAAGGGTTATATATGTAGCCAGAACCTGTCGGCCCAGGTTCAAATCCCAGTAAGGGTATTCATTTTCATTTATCTGCAAAAAAATGTTACACATACAGAAAAAATAGTTTGTCGGCTATAGAAACTGCCTGGATGGTCCCTAGCGGGGCTGAAAGGCAAAAGGAAGCTGTGATGTTTCCTCCCACATTTGGGTACACCAGGATGATTCAACAGAAAACACACACACACACACACACACACACACACACACACACACACACACACACACACACACAGAGAGAGAGAGAGAGAGAGAGAGAGAGAGAGAGAGAGAGAGAGAGAGAGAGAGAGAGAGAGAGAGAGAGAGAAAGAGAAAGAGAAAGAGAGACAGACTGATTGATTGATTGATTGATTGATTGGTGGGCTGATTTTATAGTGCAGCTGTTACGAAAATACTCATTTCAGATGTCTAAGAAATGATGATCCATATTAATCACAATATGTAAAAGGTGGTGTGAACAATTCATTCACCATATACAGGTGAAACTCGAAAATTAGAATATCATGCAAAAGTTCATTTATTTCAGTAATGCAACTTAAAAGGTGAAACTAACACAGTATATGAGAGAGACTCATTACATGCAAAGCAAGATAGTTCAAGCCGTGATTTGTCATAATTGTGATGATTGTGGCTTACAGCTCATGAAAACCCCAAATCCACAATCTCAAAAAATTAGAATATTGTGAAAAGGTGCAATATTCCGGGCTCAAAGTGTCCCACTCTAATCAGCTAATTAAGCCATAACACCTGCAAAGGGTTCCTGAGCCTTTAAATGGTCTCTCAGTCTGGTTCAGTAGGAATCACAATCATGAGCCATCATTGACACCCTCCATAAGGAGGGAAAGCCTCAAAAGGTAATTGCAAACGAAGTTGGATGTTCCCAAAGTGCTGTATCAAAGCACATTAATAAAAAGTTATGTGGAAGGGAAAAGTGTGGAAGAAAAAGGTGCACAAGCAGCAGGGATGACCGCAGCCTGGAGAGGATTGTCAGGAAAAGGCCATTCAAAAGTGTTGGGGACTTTCTCCATAGTGGGTGGAGCTAGCCTCCAAGAATGGGTTAAATCTGCCCTCTAGCCAATAGGACCGAGTCTTAAAAAAGGTATAAATAGTGCCCTTCTGGATTGGCACCCCCTCTTTTAATCTCGGTCTTTAGCCAAAGGGCATTGTGCTTTTCCATTCTTGGAGGCCAGTTCCACTGCTAATTGATCCTGCATTCTTATCATCATCTGTGAGTGTTTCTTGTCGATTACTGCAATAAGCCTCCCCAAGTGACAGCTGTCATTTTTGCTTGGGTTGAGCGCAGCTCGGGCGGCTGCCTGGGCCGCATCCTACAGGCCCCAGCTGGGTGGCTGTCTCCCTGGGGCCCGTTTCACCGGCAACCGCGTCACCATCGAACAGCTTGCCGTCGATTGAGGGGGAAAGCGTGAAGACTCGATCCGGCACGCCGCAGAAGCCCTGCGCTTGGGCGGCCATCGGCTTTCCCCCCCGGCTGGAACGCTTCCTCCCACAGCCGGTATAACGCTCTACAACGCGTTTTTTCGGCTGCCCCAAGCAGAATGCTGTCTCTGCCAGGCCTACCTCTTTGCAGCCGCTCCGACAGACTGCTTCTTCTGTCAGGCCGCCCTCACAGCAGGCCCCGATCGAGCGCCGTTGAAGTGGCAGGAAAAGCCGTTTCAACCGCAGCCTCCGAAGACGTCACCGGCGGCCATCTTGGATTTGGCTTCCTGCCCTCTGATTGGCTGAACGGCCCGTCGCGTCATCTGTTGCCTGCTGGAGAGCGCACGCACGCGCAGTGCGTCCTTCTCTCCAATTGCAAGGGCCCGACTGCCGAACACAGTCGCCGAGCGTTGGGGCTCCCCTACAAAGGGGCGTTTGACGCTGTAAGGCCCAGGACACGTCAAATCATCCATGCCTGAAATAAAAGCGACCCTTTTTACTGTTGTTCCACATGCACCATGGCTGAGGGGGCCAGCAAGTCCGGCAAGGCCAAATCCAAATCGTGCAGGCCTTGCCCTCCTGAGGACTCCCTTGCGGAGTTGCAGTTACCACGAACCACCAATGACAAGAGAGACAGATCCCCCCTCAACACCCCCCCTCCCCCCAAGGCTAAGAAGCCTTCTAAGACTTCCACAAAGGGGGATAGCCATAGAGGGTCCTCTAAGCCCTCTTCAGGGAACACGGGATCGCAGCATCATGGGACCTCCCATTCCCAGGGGACACCAGGTCGCCCTCAAGGAGGTGCCCTGCAGGGGGACCAGGGGCAGAGGCCAGGCCACACGGGCTCACCTGATAACATCTCCCTGGATGGCCCAAACATCTGCCTGCGGGAAGGCGACGTGTGGGGTTCCTCAAGACCCACAGGACTGGACAACCAGCACAGGGCCACCGCAGCCGCCTGCCTCGACCCGCTAGAGGACCCCGCGGTACAACAGCGGATGAATGATGCCATTAAGCGGGGCATCGAGGCCGCAGTCAGGGCCATGGCACACACTTCTCAACCGCCCCCTACGCGCAGAGCTGACTCACCTCCTCTGCTGCCGGCCCCGGTTTCCTCTGATGAACTGGAGGCAGACGACTACTCCCTCCACAGCTCTCCTATTCCATTAGGGGACCTGGATAGGGAAGAGGGCGAACTTGAGGACAGACAGGTGGGTGATGACCATCTCCAACCCCAGCTGTCAGAGGACGAAGACTTGGCCCCTGAACCCTCAACGTCCACCGCCCTCTTCCATCCCAGCCTTTTCCGTTCCCTGTTGCACAAAGCACGAGCAACGGCCAACATCCCTCCGTCTGCAACCGACCCCCAGGCCACGATGGCTCAGGGAGACCCGATCTTTGGCGAGGCATTCACCTCCCCCACGGAGGTGATCCCAACACCGAACCTCTTCGTGGAGGCAGTCACTAAGCAGTGGCAGTCACCCGCCACGGGACCTGCCCCTAATACCCTGGACAAACGTTATTTCAACGTGTCATCACAGTTGGCCCAGCATCTACCAGTACCAGACGTCGACCCACCTGTGTTGGCCCTGTACTCCAACGCTCCTGTTCCTGGGGATCCGGATGATCTGCTTCGTCCTGAGGAGCGTCGTACCGAATCCATCCTTCAGCGGACCCACCAGGTGGCTGCCTGGGCGATAAGGGCTTCTACCACGGCCTCGTTTTTCTGCCGAACCTCTCTAAAATGGCTGCATGGTCTTCAAGACCATATTCCACAGGCAGACACTAGGGCACATCAAGACATAAATAAGTTAATTGCTGCTGCCCAGTTTACATCAGACTCTACCCTGCAAGCGGGGCGTTTTGCAGCTAGGGCAATGGGGACGGCGGTCGTGGCCAGAAGGATGCACTGGCTCCGCAGCTGGCCAGCCGACCTGCGCCATAAATGGAAGTTGGCCGCCACCCCGATCACGGGTCAGTCACTTTTCGGACCTGCCCTTGACCGTATAACAACGGAAACGAAAGATAAGAGGAAAGTGCTCCCCTCTTATACAAAAAAGCATTATAACAAAGCCCCTTCTTATCGTCGAGGCTCCAGGGCTACGGAGGCCCCTTATAACAGATACCAGGGGCAATATACGGCTACCCAGGGGCAGTATGGGGCTACCCAGGGTCAACACGGGTCTTCCCAGGGCCAGTATGTACCACGACAGCGCTCGGCTGCCGACAGACCATTCCGGGGTGGGCAATCCAAACGGCCCTTTAGAGGAGCCGGTGGTCGCCCTTACCGCTGGTATAAGTGAATCTGATCCGGTCCCTCCCATTGGGGGTCGACTGGCATCCTTTGCCAGTCGGTGGGAGGAAATCACCAATGACGCATGGGTTTTGCAAACCCTGTCGTCAGGACTGTACCTCGAATTTATCTCCACCCCTCCGAGGTTTTTTCTATGCTGACCCTTGTCTTCCAATATTTCCAAACGGGTCCTCGTAGATCAGGCAATCCAGCACCTGCTGGATATTAGAGCCATCCAGCGGGTACCTGAGGACCAGCAGGGGCAAGGATTTTATTCCATTTTGTTTGTGGTTCCAAAATCCTCGGGTGGGTGGAGAGCAATTCTTGATCTGAAGCGCCTTAACAGATACGTCAGGTACAGGAAATTCAAAATGCACACCCTGCAATCAATTCTGGCGGGCATTAGGCGCGGCGACTTTCTCACCTCAATTGATCTCACGGAGGCCTACCTCCACATCCCAATTCACCCTTCTCACCGCCAATTCCTCAGATTTTGCTATGCAAGGGTGCACTATGAATACCAGGCGTTACCCTTCGGCCTGTCCTCAGCGCCAAGGGTATTCACCAAGGTTCTGGCCGCCTTGACTGCCCACCTCCGGGCTATCCCCGTGCGTGTCCAGTGTTACCTGGATGACATTCTCATCCAGTCATCCTCCCTGTCCCAGGCTCAACGGGACATCCAGGTAACCCTCAACACACTTGAACACCATGGGTTTCTTGTTAATTTAGGGAAGAGCCAGCTGTCCCCCTTTACCAGGGTCACCCACCTGGGGGCCATTATTGACTCTCTGGAGTGCAGGGTCTACCTGTCCCAGGAACGGAGAGACAGCATATTGGACATAGTCCAGCAAGTTCTGGCCCAAACAAGGGTTCCCCTGAACCAGCTGTCTTCCCTCCTGGGGAAAATGATTTCTGCAATACACATCGCCTCGTGGGCTCACCTGCACTCCAGAGACCTTCAATGGTTTCTTCTCCCCTTCCAGCGGGCAAACTGAAGCAACTCCCCAGCAAGGGTCCGGATCCCGATGGTGGTGAGGAAGTCCCTCCAATGGTGGTCCTCATACGCCCTGAGCAAGGGCACCGACTTCCTGGAACCGCAGAGGCTGACGTTAACAACCGACGCCAGCACCACAGGCTGAGGGGCTCACACCGACTCCCTTGTTGCACAGGGCACCTGGTCCAGGTCAGAACGAACTCTCCCCATAAACTTGCTGGAACTCAGGTTAGCCTTAGCCCAACTTCAAGGTCACCTGAAGGGCAGTCATGTTCTGGTCTTAACAGACAATGTGACGACGAAGGCCCACATAAACCAGCAAGGGGGGACCATCTCCAAGGCCCTCATGAACGAAGCTTTGTCACTGGGACTCTGGGCAGAGCGTCACCTGCTGTCCATCGTAGCAGAGCATATCTCCAGGGTGAGCAACACGACCGCGGACTGGCTCAGCCGGAACACCATCGACCCGGCAGAATGGTCCCTGCATCCGGACATCTTTCAACAGATAGTGGATCGATTCGGTCTGCCGGTCATGGACCTCTTTGCCACCCCGGAGAACGCAAAACTGCCCGGGTTTGTCACCAGATTCCGGACCCCGGGCGCGGAAGATACGGACGCTCTTCGCTGCCAATGGCCACAGGGGCTTTTGTACGCCTTCCCCCCCCCCTCTCGCTGATCCCCAAGGTCATCTGGAGGGTCTTGTTGCTGAGAGTGGAGATTATCCTCCTGGCCCCTCACTGGCCCAGGAGGACCTGGTTCGCAGACCTTATGTCCCTGTCCGCGTCACCACCCTGGCGGATCCCGCTGACAGAGTGGTCGCTTACCCAGGGGTCAGTTCATCATCCAGAGCCACTCTGGCTACAACTGACTGCCTAGCGCTTGAGCGGCTCACTCTGAAGCACCGCCTGGTTCCGGAGGATATTGCTAGGATCATGTTGGCCTCTAGGAGGCCCTCAATGGAGCGAATCTACTCCGCCACCTGGCGCACATTTTGTCTCTGGTGCGCGCAGGTGGGGTACTCGCCAGTTGAACTCTATCATAAACGTGATCCAGTTCCTGCGCCAGGGGCTCGCCAAAGGCCTCTCCCCCAACACCTTGCGCAGACAAGTAGCAGCTCTCTCGACGGTCTTGTCATGTCAGAACTTAGACTCACTTTCTGCTCATCCGCTTCTAAAGCAATTCCTTAAGGGAGTCACTAATCTGTGCCCACCGGTGGTTCACCGGTTCCCCACATGGGACCTTTCCAAAGTGCTTTCAGCCTTGACAGTGGGACCTTTTGAACCTTTGGACGCTGTCCCCTTGTCCCATCTGACTTATAAGGTGGCGTTCCTTGTAGCAATCACTTCAGCTCGAAGGATATCAGAACTTGCAGCCCTGTCGGTGCGGGAGGACCTGTGTGTCTTCCACGGTGACAGGGTAGTTCTTCGCTTGGACCCTGCTTTTGTGCCCAAGGTCAATACACATTTCCACAGAGCGCAGGAAGTCATCCTGCCTGCATTCTTTCAGGATCCGTCCACTGACTCTGAACGTGCATGGCACATGCTGGACGTTAAGCGCGCTCTTGACATTTACTTAAGGCGCACATCTCCTCTCCGACGGACTGAGGCTCTGTTTGTGACCTTTCGCCCCTCTTCCCTGGGCCGCAAGGCATCCTCCGCCACGATAGGCCGATGGCTCCATGCAGCCATATCACTGGCATACAAACATTTGTCTTTACCCAGGCCTTCGGGACTAACCGCCCACTCCACCCATAGTGCAGCCACCACAGCCGCATGGAATGCTAGGGCTTCCATCACAGAGGTCTGTAGAGTGGCCACCTGGTCCTCCCTAACACCATTTGTCCGGCATTACAAATTGGACGTTTATGCCTCTGAGGAGGCGGACTTTGGCAGGCGGGTGTTGGGGCAGGTATTGCCAGCGAGCGATCTTCCCAGCCAGGACGGTTGAGCCCGCCCTAGGGACGTCAAGCTTTGGTATGTTGGACTTCCGGTTCCGGATCGCTGCATCGCGGACGCTCCCCGTTGAGCGCCTTTCCATTTCCCCGTTAAAGCCACCAGAACAGCTGTCTGACGGCTTGAAAGTCTCTGCCCTGGGCAAAGGGGAGAGATGAGAGCCGGACAGGTGGGGTAGAGCCCCCCCTAGTGCCCCAGGTGTCAGCCAGGGGCGCGAAAGATGAGGGCTCCCCAGCCAGCCTGTCTCTTGCTCCAGGGACTTGGAAACCTCCGCTTTTGCGGAGCAAGATGCCGTAACCACCCGCTGCTTCGTGAATGGGATTATAACTACTTAATTGATTAAACAAGCAGAGAGAGACAGGATTTTAAAAGGGCAAGTACAGAAATTTTTTTTTCTTTCAACTCCACTGCTGACTTTCACTTCGGAAGAAACTAAGTAACAGTTAATAGGCTACAACATGGCGATCGGAGAAAGTGGGAGGAGAAGTGAAAGTAACTTTCGTTTCCCTAGCAGCTTTTTTTCTTATGGAAATTTTTGACTTTGAAAGTTGGCTTTACTCTCTCTGTCTCCCGATTTTGGATTAAATAATAATTGACAATTTTTTAAAAATAAGTCTATCTGGCTTTGGAATTTAAAAGAATTTTAAAAGAAATTTAAAAGAACTTTAACTAGAGGCTTGGCTTTTTCTTTGTTCTCCACTGGAAATACTAAAATGGCTTCAAAATTTGGAAATACTGTTTTGAATAAAAGAATGGACTATTCATCTGGTTATATTTCTAAAATGCAACTTACCACTGAGTTAACACCCCCAAAGTCTTTAACACCTGAAAATTTAATAAGTACCTTAAAGATTATGAAAGATGAACTTATTGTTGAATTTAACCAAAAACTCAATGAAATAGATAATAAAATGCAGGCTGCTTTAAAGAATATTGACCAACAAATTAGAAATGATGTGTTGGAGGTATGCAAAGGTCTAGCAACAAATATTGAAGTTTTGGCAAACCGCATTGAAGAAAATAAACAAGTTTTGACAACCTCAGTAGAATACATAGATAAAATACAAAATGACATTGCAAATTTTGAAACAGAGGTGTTAATAACGCAATTCAGATCCATGGAATTTGCCATAAGGGTCAGGGGGTTGAAAGAGGGATTATATGAAGATTTGAAAGGAAGGATGGTGGAAGCTTTGGAGCAGGTGTCTGGACTGTCTAAAGAAGAATTAGCCAGGCAAATTGATAAAATATATAGAATCAACTCCTGGTATGCAAAACAAAAACACCTACCAAGGGATATTGTAATATACTTTACTACAAGAGCCTTACGGAATAGGATTATACAGGCGACGTTTAAGAATAACCTTCAGGTGAATGGCCAGGAACTAATGATATGGAAAGAAATTCCCTCTAAAATGCTCAAAGCCAGAAAAGATTATACCTTTCTGATTGATGAATTTAAAAGGTTAAATTTACAATACAAATGGGAAGCACCAACAGGAGTTGCAGTGAAATTTCTGGGAAAAAGATATCGGCTTAATACAACAAAGAAAGCTACTGAATTTTATGCCAACGTCTTAAAGGCTGATATATCCAAGATTCCAGAGGAAAGATGTATGAAAACAAAAGAGGAGGAGGAGGGAAAGCCATCCCTTCCTGTTCAAATCAAAACAGATTTACAGAATTCAAATGATTGGCAGAGCCAGACAGATGTCTACAGTGTGGAAAAGGAGATGGAAGATCGGGGTCAGATGGGAGGCGAGCTGACAACTACAAAATTATCAAGTTACAAAAAGATGCAACCATCATCAAGATGCTACAAGATGCAGCGTTGAAGTTTATTGGACAGATGGTTGCTAATATGACTGTACTTTTCTTTTTCCCTTCTTTCCTTAATTTTTTTTTCTTTACTTCTTGCATTCTTTTTTTTCTTTTGTCTTTTTGGGCTTATTCAAAGTACTATTAATTCTTTTTAAAGATTTAGAACTTTTCTGAAGCTAATAATTTAATATATAGTAATATTATGTTACTGATATAGTGGTTGAATTTATGATGAAGTTTAAGGTTTTTGTATTATTATTTAGTTATTTTCTGTGCAATATCAATTTAAGTTTTATTTAATTGCGAGAAAGATTTGGAATTGTTATCTATCCAGTTATAAAATATTACAATTAGATTTAACATTTTTTTTTGGGAGGAAGGTTATTTAAAGTTTGGAATTAGTGCTTATAATCTGATATATAGTAATAGTATGTTATTTATATATTGATTGATTTTATGACGAAGTTTAAGGTTTTTGCATCTAATACTTAGTCATCATTTATGTAATAATCATTTAATTCTTAGTTAACAGTGAAGAAATGTTGTGAAGGGTAGATGATTGAAAGGAGGAGGAAGGAATTTTTATTAGTGTACAATTTGGAGTTGAAGTTTTTAAAAAAATAAGGTGGAAGTCAAAATTTTTTAATTTAATTTAAATTTATTTTATTGATATTATGCCCTGTACTCTCTCTGGGAAGTCCGGGGGGGAGGGGGGAGGGAAGGGGGTGGGTTTGGGGGGAGAAAAATTAAAAAAATGTTTGTACTTTCTATTTAATGTTTAGCTATTATCTATGTAATTTTGTACTAATAAAACTTTTTTGAAAAAAAAAGCTTTGGTATGTCCCATTCTTGGAGGCTAGCTCCACCCACTATGGAGAAGGGACGTTGGTACTCACCTGAGACGTCCTTTCTCGTAGCGTGGAGCTAGCCTCCAAGTCCCTCCCTCGTTTAGGGTCCGGCTGGGCAAGCTCGCACCGTTCTTCTGTACATAGTTATTCAATATCTGGGCAGGGATACATTCCCTTCTATACATAGTTCACAGCTTCTCTGATTGTTTTTTCTGTACATAGTTAATAAATTGTCTGGTTGTTTTGGAAAAGCACATTGAGTCTGACTTTATCCCTCGATCAAAAGAGGGGGTGCCAATCCAGAAGGGCACTATTTATACCTTTTTTAAGACTCGGTCCTATTGGCTAGAGGGCAGATTTAACCCATTCTTGGAGGCTAGCTCCACCCTACGAGAAAGGACGTCTCAGGTGAGTACCAACGTCCCTTCAAAAGGAGTGGACTGAGGCTGGAGTCAGTGCATCAAGAGCCACCACACACAGACGGATCCTGGACATGGGCTTCAAATGTCATATTCCTCTTGTCAAGCCGCTCCTGAACAACCAAACAACGTCAGAAGCGTCTTACCTGGGCTAAAGAAAAACAGACCTGGTCTGTTGCTCAGTGGTCCAAAGTCCTCTTTTCTGATGAGAGCAACTTTTGCATCTCATTTGGAAACCAAGGACCCAGAGTATGGAGGAAGAATGGAGAGGCACACACTGCAAGATGCTTGAAGTCCAGTGTGAAATTTCCACAGTCTGTGTTGATTTGGGGAGCCATGTCATCTGCTGGTGTTGGTCCACTGTGCTTCATTAAGTCCAGGGTCAACGCAGCCGTCTACCAGGAGATTTTGGAGCACTTCATGCTTCCTTCCGCAGACGAGCTTTATGGGGATGCTGACTTCATTTTCCAGCAGGACTTGGCACCTGCCCACACTGCCAAAAGCACCAAAACCTGGTTCAATGACCGTGGAATTACTGTGCTTGATTGGCCAGCAAACTCGCCTGACCTGAACCCCATAGAGAATCTATGGGGCATTGCCAAGAGAAAGATGAGAGTCATGAAACTGAACAATGCAGAAGAGCTGAAGGCCACTATTGAAGCATCCTGGTCTTCGATAACACCCCAGCAGTGCCACAGGCTGATAGCTTCCATGCCATACCACATTGAGGCAGTAATTGCTGCAAAAGGTGCCTAAACCAAGTACTGAGTACAACTCCTGGAATTGTTCTTTCACCCAGTTAATACTATCCAATATATTTACTTCCTCTTGAAAGACAAATGTAGCCTGGACCTCAATTATAATGACTTTCAGCACATTTTATCTCCAGGCTACCCTTGAGATAAAACTATGAGTCTTTGATCTGGATATTCGGAAAGAGGGTTACTTTGTTTTTAGCTAATGATTTAAAAATATTCTTTCTATTACACACAAGAAACCATTTTTATTAGCCATATTTAACAATTTGCATCAGTGGTCTTACGGGGTAGGTTTAATAATATATTCTTGTCCAAAGAGGGCAATCAAGACAATTTTGTTTATACTTTTGTGCAGACCATGGCACTAAACTCTGCTAAACTCTAAACTGATAAGGAAAAATCTCTACTTTTCTTAGGAGGGAAATTTACAGAAATATCCATGGGATTTGCCAAAGTTTGTTCAATTACAATTACAATTAATATTGGCAATGCCTGCTGGTTGATTTATTTCTCCAGTGGAAAGAAATATTGGTAACTCAGATTTGAACCCTCTGTGTTTGTTTGTTTGTTTGTTTGTTTGTTTGTTTGTTTGTTTGCTTGCTTGCTTGCTTGCTTGCTTGCTGCAGACATTTCATATCTGACTAGGTAGCATCATTAGTTCACTGATGATGGTACCTAGTTGGGTAATGAAACATCTGCAGGAAAAGAAAACCAAGCTTGGTTATTTATTTCTGCCTGAATAGTCTGTAATTCTGTTAATCTCTTGATTATTTCCCATATAGTTTATCTGACTATATATTAATGCTTTAGATATTTTAGTCTTTGACTGTAAATAAATTTCAACTAAAAATTATCAGAGATGTAGGGATTAAAGATTAATCATTCATTGTTGCAGCTGGAATCATGAAATTAGGATTGTTCGGATGTTCATCTAGAAACAGAAAGTTCCTTTTATGCATATGAAGTTTAGCCTTCTATAAAAGTGAAGCTAATCATTTAAGGGACTTTGCTATTACAAATAAGTAAATTTTTAATACATTATTGTATGAGAGTGGGTTTGCTGATCATAACTTGGGAGTCTGCAGTCAGGCTAAAGTCAGCCATTAAGTTCCTGATTTCATGCTTATGGCAACTCCCCCCCCCCCCCGATAAAGTTTCTGTACTAACTGCCTTATGATTTGAAACAGGAGATGTTTTCCAAATATTGTATAAACAAATACATAGAGTGTATTTCATTTCAGCTACCAACACAGTTTGTCATTATTGGCTTCTATCTTGGGCACAATTCCTTTACTGTTCAACAACTTTGGCAGATTTTGACAAGGCAGTGTTTTAAAAGAAAATTATGACCAATTTGAAAATGAATGATACTTAACACTTAATCATAAGGGAAGAAGATTCATTAAAATTCTCACTTAAAAAATTGTCATGACTCTTTTTCCATTGTATTTGACATTGCCTGAGAGATGGTTACCGTATATATTATGTTTATTTTTAGCACTTATTGTTCTCTTTAAATTGAGTCTGCAGTGTGGGGGAAAAGTAATAATATTTAGACCGATAACTTAATTTAAGAGAGTGAGATATTCTACTTTCTGTTCTTAAACTTGAATTTCCATCTCAAGGAGCACCATTTAAAAAAGCAGAAGATATTTTGCCTTTCAAACATGAATCAAACCCTACCCAAGAATTGATAGATGCTTTGAGGGAATGCATTTTTATAGGGGAAAAAAATCAAATAAAAGTAAAAACCTTTTATTTACTAACATTTGGATCAAAACTAGATTGTCACTAGTTCTAGTTTTTAATCATAACTTTAAAGTTCTGAAACAATACTCTAATGTGATTTCAGAGCAGAGGGTTATCTAAATAGATTGACCTAGTCTTCTTCTTGCAGAATGTTAAAAAAAAAACCCTGACTATTTATGTTGGAATGAGTCTGAACACACCATCGTGAAATGGTTAGGAGTAGGGTTGAAAGCAAAATGGTTTATGGCTTAATTTCATTAACTGCCACCTTTGAAATGTATTGACCCAACTAACAAACAGAATAATGTTATTTTCTGCTTCCTACAATTTGAGGGAAAATATACAATTTTTTTATCATTGTATTTTATATTTGACAGAAAATGGTGTTAGGTTTGTGCTGTTTCTGCAGCTGTTTTAAAGAGATAGTTGTGGAGTATTACCTGGGAACCTCTAAACAGATGTTAGCTAATGTATTAAACTAAAGAGTACTGCCATGCTTCAGTTAGATTCATAAAATGACACCTGCTTTTTCTGTTACACTGAATAGGCATCTTGCATTTGGAAGCTCTCCTTTTGTTTTACTGTATGATGCACAGTACCTTCGTTTGCATTGTTGGATTATTTCTATGTGATTATACTGGGAAGCAAAATGGAATATAAATGTTATTTGGTGATGAAAGATACATAATTCTATATGTTTAGATACATTATTTGGCTTCCATGTGTTTTTTTTAAATACTATAATTTGTAAGACGCTCAGAGTCACCTTGTAGAAATGTAATCAATCAATTACATAGAAATGTAATCAATCAATCAGTTAATAAAGTGACTACTGTATCAGAAACATGGATAATGAACACAGAATTGCGCTGCAACTCGGCCTTTTTTCCCCATGCTGGTGATATCATGACACAAATACAAAAGAAATAGTGGGAGGAAATATAGAGTTTCTAGCTTTCTTTTATACATGTATAAATTCTGGATTAGGGTTAGATTGGTTGAAGACTCAAGAAGGTCATGGTTGTTTTGATTACTTTGCAAGGCCCCTTGGGGTAATATGTTGTTCCCTATACTTCTTATAATCCATATAAATTATAAAGTTACTGGGAGACAAGCTTCTATCTTCTAGAATTCATTTCTATATACCCACTTTTTAAACTGATATCAAGAAAGCCTTGGAAGTCTGGAACAGTTCTCTGAGTATTATAATAAAAACAGGAAGCGCAGTGTGGACAAAATGAGTTCAATCTATGTAGCAACCTACAGACAAGGCTATTTGAGATTCTGGCAGAGGTGAGTTGCTCCCGGTTCGGACCGGTTCTATAGAACTGGTAGAGGGAATTTCCCCCCACTCACCGAACTGGGTGTGATTGCCGGTTGGCCACGCCCCTGAATTGGCTCTAATGGCGCCACCATCTTGTTTTTGGCTTCTGCACACGAGCAGAAGTTGTTTTTTGCTTCTGCGCATGCACTGGTTTTCAGCACTGCGCGCACGAAGCGCATGTGCTCGTGCGGCACGGTTGTGCGGCGTGCAATGTGCACACACCTGCGCAGTGCAGGTAGAAGCAAACCGGCGGCAAGGTAAGTTAGAACCCACCCATGGATTCTGGGGATAACTTTTTTGTTTGTATTATCTCTGAATAATCAAGTTTTGAGATTTAAGGCATTGCTTTTGGGAGGTCAGATGGCTGCTATAATTAGAGTTGCTTTTCTATAGCAAAAGAAGCATCTTCTTTCTAATGGAAATAGTTGTGATCATATTTATTCAATTACCATTTGTTTATCCTATTTTAATATGGAACTTCCCTTGGAACATTTGTAAAAGTGATATTCAGACTGGTATGCAGTTATAAATCATGCCTACCAGTACCAAATTAATTATAGTAGCTTTTATCTGGTGTCTATGCCTAGTTCAAATGCTATCTAGATTTGTAAATTATGAAATAATTTGGGGCACCTAAAATATTGTCTCTTATATGAGGCATCTTAAGTTTACATGTTTCACTAGGATATGTTTAGGTACTGGGATTTGTGAGCTAGAAGCTTTTCTATAGATATTCTCTATAAAAACATATTTGTATTCAAACTTCTTTCTGAGATGAAATTATGATGGCACCATGAACTGAAGATGCTACTGAAGTGTTTCAGGAGCATTCAAAAATGTAATGCCATAAATATAGAACAACTTTCTTACTGGCAAGATTTAATGTCATAATACTAGAGGGGCATTTTAATAATTTTACATTAGAGCAATAACTTTTGACAAAACCTAATGATGTTATATTCTTACAACATACACTGCTCTATCATAACTTTGATAAAAATTCTAAGAGACTCTTTTCTCTCGCTTTGTGAGACTCATCGGTTGATCGGCTTTTAGGCATTTGGATGCCAGTTCTGACCTTACTAGGGGGTGAATAAGTTTCCAAATCTTGCAGTGAACATTACTACTGATTGCATCTTAGTGCTGATGCCACTGGGTATGTGTAAGGGTAGAAGGATTTGATTGAAAAAGACAGTGTGAAACAATGTTCCATTTCCCCCCCCCCCCAGTTTATTCAACCCAGTTATAATACATAAAAACTACTTTTATTTTCTCAGCAGCAAGGTTTACAAATACAAGTGACTATTCTTAAATTCTCAGCACAGGTACTTCAGACATATAGACGTAAAAGTCCAAGTGAGGACCTTTCTTTATGACCTCAACTTTGTACACTCTATGCCTGTACCTATAAAGATTATAATCTAAGCTTAACATAGTATCTGAATCAAATATATTTCTAGCCCATCTATTCTGTCTACTTCTGGAGTTACAGGTATTAAGGACAAAATTTATCTCTGCTTTGATTAAATAAGTTGACAGCTGAGCTTGATGATCATTTGACAAGTAAAACCTTTGATCTTGTCACATCTGTTACCTTCCATAATCTTCACAAACTCACAAGCACAGGAAACAAGACACGTCTGATCTTTATTGCTAGTAAGGTAAAGTTACAGATTCTCGAAGGCCAAAGTAATTATCTTAAAAATGTATACCTATTGTAAGGTAGACTTGTTCTGAATATTTTTCAGGCTTTCCCCCTACTCTGGACTCAAGAATCTTTTCTATAACAAAATAACTCAAAATTAAATAGTAATAAGTAATAAAAATAGTAATAAAAATAGTAATAGTAATAAAATTAATAAGTTGTTATTAAGTATTTTGGACAATATTAGAATAATAAAGCCATGAAGTTATTTCAAAAATGTGAGAAAAGCCCACCAAGGAAATCAACAGGAGTCCAAGGGAACAATAAAAAACCAGTTATGTCTATTTTGCAAAAAAGTTCCTCAAATGACCGGATCACAAGAGGCAAAGTTATGATGTGGTTAGAGCATATAAATACAAAATCATATCTTGAACAAATAACAGCTTTACTCCACCCATTCTATTGTTCACCACCACCCCTTATGTAATAGTTTGGCATCCTCTCTTGGTGTTTTCCAGCTTGGAAAGTCCCTAAAATTATCCATCAACCTGACAGCTGTACACTTCCTCAAGTTAATGGTCTTTAATGGTCAGCATGTCTCTTTCTCACACTATAGTTGCATAAACATATCCTGTCTAAGCATAAAAATATCCTGTTTATCAGAACAGAAGGAAAGTTCTGTTTCTACCAAGCACAAAATACATTTTGGTTATATAATATAATATTTCATAAAATGGCTGTGCCATTGCTCTCATTACATTTCTTATTTCTTACAAGAATAATATTCCATTTCTCACAAAAAATGTTTTCTGGTGTTTATTTTAAATCATGCACATGTGTATTTTATTATATCACTGCCATGCCAGAATATTAGCTGGACACTACGTAATAGCTATCATAATGAAAGTTATTATATAAAAGTTATTCACCCAGGAAAAAAATTAGTATACATATTTTCAATATGTGTGTGTGTGTGTGTGTGTGTGTGTGTGTGTGTGTGTGTGTGTGTGTGTGTGTGTGCGCATGTGTGCGCGCACATGCGCACAATCTTATTACAATATTTGTTGTTACAGAAGCAGTAAAAAATTAGTTGTGTTAAGCCATTTGTGGAACTTATAATAGGGCTTTCCTTTTCCACATGCATTTTGACAATGAAAGAGGAAAATCCCATTTTTAAAAAACCTAATCTCTAACATATATTTTTATTGAAGGGACACTACTATATAGGACATGGTTTTTTTTATTAGCAGAGGAAATTCAATACTGAAACTTTATGGTAATAATCCAGAGGCGGTAAAGTTTATTGAATGGTTATTTTCTTCTCTATATTCCTTGTTCTCTGCTATTCTGTTCCAAGAATGGAATGGAACGGAACGGAACAGAACAAATTTATTGGCCAAGTATTTATTGGCCACACACAACAAATTTGTCTCTGGTTCATAATCTCTCAGTGTACATACAAACAACAAAGTAATATAATCATAACATACAAATAGGAGAAGGCAGTAGAAAAGATGAGATGGATAATAGTACAGCTGTAGAACATGGGTAAATATCTTTAGATATAAAGATAGTATGTGGTAATTTGGCATTCAGCAGGTTGATGGCACAAAGGAAAAAACTGTCTCTGTGTCTAGTTGTTTTGGCATTTTGCAATGCCCTATAGTGGCATCCTGAGGAGAGGAGTTGAAACAGTTTATGTCCAGGATATGAGGGGTCTGTAGGTATTTTCTCAGTCCTCTTTCTGATCCGTGCAGTATACAGGTCCTCAATGGAAGACAGGCTGATTGCAACTGTTTTTTCGGCAGTCCTAACTATCCATTGACATCTGTAGCTAACCTGTTTGGTTGCTGTACCAAACCAGACAGTTATAGAAGTACAAATTACAGGACCCACAATTCCTCTGTAGAACTATATCAACAGCTACTGGGTAAATCTGAACTTTCTGAGTTGACACAGGAAGAACATTCTTTGTTGTGTCATTTTAATGAGGGCGGCCACAAAAATGAGGGGGGCAAACTATTTTCTAAAGCACCAGAAGGCAAGACAAGAACCAATCAATGGAAACTAATCAAGGACAGAAGGAACCTAGAACAAAATAAAAATTTCCTACCAGTGAGAACAATTAACCAGTGAAATGGCTTGCATTCAGAAATTGTGGGTGCCCCATCACTGGAGGCTTTCAAGAACAGACTGGACAGCCATTTGTCTGAAATTGTATATGGTCACCTGCTTGTGCAGGGGGTTGGACTGGATGACCTCCCACATGTCAGGCTTCCCTCCCCATTGCTTGTGATGCCACCTGCCACAGTCCTGAGAGGGAGGGGGAGAGAGTGGATAAGAGTGTTTTTATAAAAGGGGGGAGACCAGCATGAACAGGAAGGAGAGGTGTGAACCAGCTTCATCCATCCACTTCAAGGACATCTGGCACTCAGGACCTGGGAATGGACTGTTAACTGCTTCTCAAAGTGTCCTGTTCTCAAAACATCTAGCTACCATCCTATTGGGCACTGATAAACTGGTCAAAGGGGGGGGAGGGCTAAGAGTTTTCTTCAGATCTGGCCTTGCTTTTTCTGTATCTAGTTGTCTCTAGTAAAAGACCCTTGTAACCTTCTGAGTCAAGCATCTTTCTTTCCTAGAGAGACAGCTGGGGCAGGGCTGACACCTACTCTGTTATTCTATGTTCTTGGTTCTAATGTTCTAAAGTTAGGAATCCATTTCAAATCCTGGGAGATTATAGAACCTACAAATGTAAAACTGTCTACTATTGTTGTCTAATATTGTAAGAGATGGTAGAAGGGCTCCTCCTAAAATCCACTTTCACCTCTAAAGTTTTAAGTGTACAGATGCACTCCAGAGCCAGTTGTTCAATCTCCTGTCTATAGGCAGACCTATCACCATCTTGAATGAGATCAATTACTGTTGTATCTTCTGCAAACTTCAGTACTTTTAAGAGAAGTCATTGGTATAGAGTCATTGGAGATACAGTCATTGGTATAGAGAGACTAGAGTAAAGGAGAGAGCACACAGCCCTGAGGGGCGCTTGTGCTAATTTAATGGATATTCAATGTGATTTTACTTAATAGCTTCAGCTGCTGCTTTCTATCTGTCATAAAGCTGATAATTCAATACAAGTGTGAACAGGCACTGCTAGCTGAATCAGTTTAGAGTGCAGAATTTCTGTAATCATGGTACTGAATGCCCAGCTGAAGTCTCCAAAAAGGACTCTTGCATAGGTCATTGGGGATTTAAGATATTGCAATATGTAGTGCAGTGCCATGTTAACTGCATCATCTGCCAATCTATTTGCCCATTAGGCAAATTGCAAGAAGTCTAGCAGTGGATCTGTGATGATTTTCAGGTGGGCCAGCACTAACCTTTCATAACTACAGATATCAGAGCAACTGGTCTGTAATCATTCAGCTTTTGGTGGAAGCTTTCTTGGGCACCAGGATGATAATAGAGAGTTTGAAGCAAGAAGGAAAATAATACATCTCTAGTGATTTATTAAAGATGCAGGTGAAGTTGGGACCCAATTGATCAGCACAGGATTTCAAGCAATAAGGAGTTACTCTGTCTAGGCCTGGTGCTTTTCCAGTCTTTTGTCTATGAAATAGACCTTGCACCTCTTTTTCCAGGATCACCAGAGATGGGGGGCCCAGAGGGATGGAATCAGATTTGGTTTATTGTTGATGTATCTGAAATGGGGAGGGTAGCGATAGTCACAGTGATCTCCTCTAAAACCTGCAACAGAAACACATTCAGGCCATCTTGCAGTTGCTGATTCCCTTCAGTAAGATACCGTAGGGATATCTGCTGTAGCCAATGATGCTCTTCTGGATTTTCCACACATTTGCTAGTTCATTTGCTGAGAGCTGATTCCTCAGCTTTTCAAAGTAGCTTCTCTTTGCTGCTCTGCTCTGCTCTGATTAAATACAGGAGTATGGTAAAAATGGAATGAAAAATGGAATAGCCATACACCTATCAGTATGGTTGGAAAAGTATACAGGTAATCCTCATTTAGCATCCATTACTGGGACCCACAACTCAGTCATTAAGTGAAAGGGTTGGTAAGTAAAATTGCAAGTGAGTTTATCATCTTACTTCAGCTTGATTTTGCTTTACAGACCTGCAAATGTCATAAATGTGAGGATGGGTCTCAAAGTTATTTTTTCATTACTGCTGCAACTGCAAATAGTTGCTACACAAGGTAGTAACTAAATGAGAACTAAGTGTACAGTGCCATTTGAATCAAGATCAGTGGATAACCATTATTCATTACTCTTGTATAAGAGTCAAAATTTTGGCATTTCGATCATCCTGGAATATTTCACATTTGCATGATAATATACCCATATTTTGTTAACCCTGAACTCTATTCTATTCTGTCAAAAAAAATTTTTATAAATAGTCTTTAACCTGGGTAATGTGCCCACAATGAGAGGTGATGTGGTGGCACAGAGGCTTAATGACACTGGAACTGCCTGTTAGAAATGGTCTGTACTGTAGTGATTTGAGCCCAGCTCCATGAGACAGAGTAGCTCCCATCACTCAATCCCTTGCTCCTGCCCACCAAGCAGTTCAAAAGCATGCAAATTGCAAGTAGATAAATGGGTACCACTTTGGTGGAGAAAAAAAAACCAAGCTGCAGTCATGTGTGCAGAGAGAAGAAGCTGGCATTGGACCTGGCCAGATGTGAAGCATGGCAACGAGGTGAAGTGAGACTGGCAGAGGAGCATGGAAGAGCCAGCAATCCAAGCACTACTAGCTAATTAGTGTAAAGCTAGTTCACCACCACCCCTCGCAGTAAACCAAGGATAGGTGTGTAAGTGCAGAATGGAGTGAACTAGCAATCTAGGCTATCAGGACTGCATTGTGTCTAGCATGGTAGATTTCTCTGACATTGTATGCCCATACTCTAGATAAATAAATATATACTATAATTTTCTCTCTTTCTCTCTCTTTTAATCCTTCAAATATTGTGAATGAATTCTGGTTTCTTTATATTTGCATGCTATTCACACATTAATTGCCCTGTGTGAGGTTTTTCCATAGTTTTATTTAATGTTGTAGGTTTCTACAAATATTTTTTTTATCTTTCCTATGGGCAAAAAGCTGCGATGTAAATCAAAATAATTATAATTAACAGCAGCAACAAGTTTCATTCCCTTCAGTTTAGCCTGCTGAAATACAAAAATATTCTGTATTTTTGTATTATGCCTTATGCCACCAAGCTTGAAATTTTGGGCTTGGACAATCTGGAACTGTGCCGCCTGCGGTCTGATCTAAGCATAGTACACAAAATTGTCCGCTACGTCTTACCTGTCAATGACTTCTTCAGCTTCAACCTCAATAATACACAGGCAAACAATCGATACAAACTCAAGGTAAACTATTCCAAACTCAATTGCAGAAAATACAACTTCAGCAACAGAGTGGTCAACACCTGGAATGCTCTACCCGACTCCGTTGTTACATCCTCAAACCCTCACAGCTTCAACCTTAAACTGTCTACCGTGGACCTCACCCCATTCCTAAGAGGTCCGTAAAGGGGATGTGAATAAGCACACCAGCGTGCCTACCGTCCCTGTCCTACTGTCCCCACTTATTTGTATTCATTTCCTTCGTTCATGTCCATGTTCATATTCATACCTGCTATCTTGTACATGTTTGACAAATTAATAAATATAAATAAATATAAATTCATTATAGTACAGTACAGTACATTATTTTGTAATCCTGTTCACTGTCATAGAAAAGCAGATTAATGTAATATGTAAATATATATATTTATAAATTTGGGTGATAAAAGGAGATTAGAAATAAGTGTTTAAGGGATATGCAGTGATAATTTAAAAGCAAGATCGGTTAAGTTTCTCTTACAGAGCTTTTTTTGTACAATTTTCAAAGGTGGTTTTTTTGGGTTGTTTATTTGTTAGATTTATGTCCTACTTTTGGTTCATATATTCAAGGTATGCAAAGTGCTTATTTGTTCTATTTTTTCCCCTCTCAGTATCAATTTTTGCTGATAGGTTCAGGTCCAAAATAATCTATTAAGTTTCCATGGCTCAGGTTGGATTGAACCTGAGTCTCCCCAGTAACAGTTCACTACACTATGATCACTGCAATATATGGAAATACCATGTTTATTTCGCCAGAAGATACATTTCAAAAATTTCTCAACTTGTAATGATGGGCTATTCTTTGGGCTAGCAAGGAAAGCTTTACTGGCTTCAGTAAAAAAGAAATTTAGGGATAGATAAAAGCCAAATCATGAATCAGTACTGATGAGCAGCCTATTACAATCTGGTTACAAACAATCAGTACAGGCTTATGTTCATCTCAACCTCATTTAAGTCTGAAGGACAAGTTAGCTTTCTGACCATACGAAACCTAAAAACAGAATAGAAAGCCACAGTCTGTATAGAAATAGTGAAACAGACTGGCAGGTTATCAAATTAAGTGAGACAAGGTTGTAGTGATTGATCATTGATTATGTGCCATAAGTCACTCTTAGTGACTAATTAAGTATACCTTCTCCATGATGGTCTATCCTTAAATTTATCCTTCATGTCTTCTAATGATGCACCTATCACTGCAGTAATTCAGGCCTTCCATCTTGGTGTTGATCATCATTTTCTCTTTTCTCAGTCTTATACATTTCTCAAGAGAAATATGATAATTTGAACCTGATCATTTGTGTCTTGAAAGGAAACTCTAGAATAGATTGAGTTATTCAAGTGGCTTATTGTTTCCTTGACTATTTATAGCAGGGGTGTCAAACTCAAGGCCCGGGGGCCAGATCCGGCACGTGGGGCTGCTTAGATCTGGCCTGCGGGACCACTCTGGAAAGAGCAAAGGATCGGCCCGTGGTGCCTCTGCCAGCGAAAATGGCCTCCCAATCTCCATTTTCGGCTGGGACGGCCTCCTGCAACCCTCTGCCAGTGAAAGTGGAACTCGACCTCCCGAGCTCCATTTTCGGTGGCAGAGGGTTGCAGGAGCCTGTCCCAGCCAAAAACGGAGCTTGGGAGCCCGTTTTCGCTGGCAGAGCACTCGGGCCACCACAGGCGGCCCTGACATGAGTGACATCAAGCTGGCCATGCCCACCCTGGCCACATCCACCCCAGCCCCCCAAGGTCAAACACAATGAAATCAAGTTTGACACCCCTGATTTATAGTATTAGGTGTCTTTTCAAAAGAGTCTGTGCTCTTTCTAGGGTGGTCCTGCATCTTCAGTGTCCAACTTTCACTTTCATAGAATGTTACAGGGAAAATCTTTTTTCAGGTCTTCATTGCTAGCCTGCAGCATATTACTTGACTGTTGGATCCTTTACTGTTGTTAGTTGATCCTAAAAGGCAGATAATTTTTACTTCTGAGAGTTTGGACCGGTTCTATAGAACCGGTAGTAACGTGGTGGCCTGGGTTGCTGGAACCGGCAGCAACCCAGGCCTGCCACGCCCCCAAGCCAGTTCTCTCGGTGGTGCTGTAGGCGCCACCATATTGTTTTTTTTAAGTATTGCACATGCACAGAGGCAGATGTAATAAGCTTCCAAATCTCTTCTGGCTCACTAATATTTGAAGGAGGAGGATTTCCGTCTCTTTCCTGGACTTCATTATAGCCATTCTTTCATTCTTTCAATTCATCAAACATATTTTTCCTTATTTCATTTTTGAGAAAGCTGCTGCACTGTTGGGCACTTCTTTTCTTTCTTTCTTTCTTTCTTTCTTTCTTTCTTTCTTTCTTTCTTTCTTTCTTTCTTTCTTTCTTTCTTTCTTTCTCTCTCTCTCTCTCTCTCTCTCTCTCTCTCTCTCTCTCTCTCTCTCTCTCTCTCTCTCTCTCTCTCTCTCTCTCTCTCTCTCTTTCTTTCTTTCTTTCTTTCTTTCCGATAGGCAGCTAAACCTCAATGGTTTAGTTAAACCTTCCCTAAAAGAAGTTTGGTAGGAAGGCATTCCAGAAGTGCAATGTCTTGTGACACTATAATAATTGTGTCACCCAGGACAACTGGTTTGTGGCAAAGCCCTTCTGCAGACATTTTACAGGAACATCCACAATGTTTTCAAAATTCATAACACTTTAAGATACTTCCTTTTCTCTTATTCTTTGGCATGGAAGTAAAAACATGTTGATTAGAGCACAGTGGCAGATGGAGATTTGAAATTTCTGTAGCAATACCAGCAGTCCTGAGGAGAACTTCATTTCCCAGCAGGTAAGTTCCACAGCATTAAATGAATTGTCACCTTAAAACAGATGTATGGGGGGGAAAGACTAGCTGCTTTAATGAATGGCAGAGAGACAGCATGCTCACAGAGGGCCAAAACACTTTGGAATCATTTGTGAAGCATGAATATTCATAATATGAATCCCTTGTCTTATGTACTGTTGTTTTTTTAATTTAAAAGAGGAGGAGGAAGTGTTACATTTGAACACTTCTTAATTATTGGTTGAAAGGCATGGAAAGAGGGTTATTTTGGTTAAAATATATTACTTTCTCAAAATGTCTTTAGTACTGAGCAAGTTGTAGAATTTTCCTAGGTATTGAGGAGCTTGTTTACCTTATTCAACCTTATTTATTAGGTGAAGTTTATAATATTACAGTTAACATTATTTAAAATACATAAATAAATTATATATAATACATAAAGATGGACACGGGTAACATGATAGCAGTGTTCCAATATTTGAGGGCTGCCACAAAGAAGAATGGGTCTACCTATTTTTCAAAGCACTAGAAGGCAAGACAAGAAACAATGGATGGAAATAGATTAAGGAGAGAAACAACCTAGCACTAATAAGAAATTTCCTAACAATGAGATCAATTAACCAGAGGAATAGCTTACCCTCAGAAGCTGTGCTCCAATAGTAAATAATCCATAAATAAATTAAATAAATAAATTAAATAAATAAATAAAATCCATAAATAAATAAAATAAAATTAGTTTTAAGAAGAGACTGGACAGCCATTTATCTGAAATGGTACAGGGTCTCTTTCTTGAGCAGGTGGTTGGACGAGAAGACCTTCAAGGTCCCTTCAACTCTATTATTTTGTATTCTGTAGTATTGGGTTTAAAATTATCCTAGGATAACTGCATTTGTAATTTTCATGAAATTTCCACTTGTTTGTTGTCGACCATTCAGTTATGTCCAACCCTCGGCCACTCTATGGATCAGTAGTCTCCATGCCCTCTGTCTCGCTCACATCGCCTCCTTCAGATCTGCCATGGTCATCCTGGTGTCATTCTTTATAGTATTCAGCCAGGTACTTGGTCAGCCTCTTCTCCTTTTTCTGCTGATCACTCTCATCATAATTGACTTTTCGAGTGAGTCAGCACTTATGACATACATACCAAAGTATGACAGACTCTGTTTGGCAATCTTGGCTTCAAGTGATATTTTTGGTGAGATTTGGTCTAGAACTTCTTTGCTATTTTTGCAGTCAAAGGGATGTGTAATAGTTGCCTCCAACACCACCATTCAAAGGTGTCCACCCTTCTTCTATTATCTGGTATCCAGAAGAATATCAGCAAATAGCCCGAGCCTGTAAAGATGAAGTGAGGAAAGCTAAGGCTCACAATGAACAAAGTTGTGACAAAAGTAAAAAGTAACAAAAAAAGCTTCTTCTAACATATTAAAAACAAGAAAAAAGTCAAGGAAACAATTGGTCCATTGCAGAGAGAAAGTGGCAAGAAGGTGACAAGCAAAAGGGAGAAAGCAGAGCTACTTAACACGTTTTTTTGCATCTGTCTTTACACAAAGGGAAAAAACAGTCCAACCTATCAAAAAGAGCATCACAAAAAACATATTAGGAACACAAGTTAAAATAGGGATGAAAATGGTAAGCGAACACCTGTCTACCCTAGACGAATTCAAATAACCAGGTCCAGATGGATTATACCCCAAGGTTCTGAAGGAACTGGCAGATGAGATCTCAGAACCACTGAACTATATCTTTCAAAGATCCTGGAGCACCGGGAACTGCCAGAGGACTGGAAAAGAGCTGATGTAGTTCCCATCTTCAAAAAAGGGAAAAAAACAGGTCCAGGAAACTATAGACCTATCAGCCTGACCTCAATACCAGGGAAGATTTCCAAGCAACGAATCAATGAACACCTAGAAGCAAACAAAATAATAACCAAAAGCCAACATGGGTTTGTCAAAAACAGATTATGCCAGACTAATCTTATTGCATTCTTTGACAAAGTGACAAAATTAGTGGACCAGAGGAATGCTGTCGATGTGGTTTACTTGTACTTCAGTAAGGCATTTTATAAAGTAGACCACAACCTACTACTAGATAAAGTAGAAAAATGTGGGATGGACAGCAACATCACCAGATGGATTCAAAACTGGCTAACCAACCACACTCAACGTGTAGTGCTCAATGGAACTGCATCTACATGGAGGGAAGTATGCAGTGGAGTACCCCACTGGGGTACTGGAGTACGCAGTGGGAGTACCCCACTGGGGTACTGGGCCTAAAACCTCTGTTTTAGGCCCAGTACTCTTCAACATCTTCATCAATGACTTGGACAAGGGGATAGATGGGGAACTCATCAAATTTGTAGATGACACCAAACAGGCAGGAATAGCTAACTCTCCAGAAGATAGGCTCAAGATACAGAAGGATCTTGACAGACTTGAACATTGGGTGCTAGCAAACAAAGTGAAATTCAATGGTGAAAAAAGTAAGGTTCTACATTTAGGCAAGAAAAACAAAATGCACAGGTACAATATATGTGGTACCTTGCTCAACAGTAGTAACTGTGAGAGGGATCTTGGAGTCCTAGTGGACAACCATTTAAATATGAGCCAGCAGTGTGCCGCAGCTGCCAAAAAAGCCAACACAGTTCTAGGCTGCATTAACAGAGGGATAGAATCAAGATCACGCGAAGTGTTAATACCACTTTATAATGCCTTGGTAAGGCCACACTTGAAATACTGCATTCAGTTTTGGTCGCCACAATGTAAAAAGGATGTTGAGACTCTAGAAAGAGTGCAGAGAAGAGCAACAAAGATGATTAAGGGACTGGAGGCTAAAACATATGAAGAACAGTTGCAGGAACTGGGTATGTCTAGTTTAATGAAAAGAAGGATCAGGGAAGACATGATAGCAGTGTTCCAATATCTCAGGGGTTGCCACAAAGAAGAGGGAGTCAAACTATTCTCCAAAGCACCTGAGGGTAGAACAAGAAGCAATGGGTGGAAACTAATCAAGGAGAGAAGCAACTTAGAACTAAGGAGAAATTTCCTGACAGTTAGAACAATTAATCAGTGGAACAGCTTGCCTCCAGAAGTTGTGAATGCTCCAACACTGGAAGTTTTTAAGAAGATGTTGGATAACCACTTGTCTGAAGTAGTGTAGGGTTTCCTGCCTAAGCAGGGGGTTGGACTAGAAGACCTCCAAGGTCCCTTCCAACTCTGTTTATTATTATTATTATTATTATTATTATTATTATTATTATTATTATTATTATTATTATTATTATTATTATTATTATTATTATACAATTGTATCACAGCGGCCAGTTGTTTCGCTGGATTTGGCATTGATTATTAGTCGAGCCCCACCCAGGGGCCTAGGATGTCGTAATGTATTTTCGAAGTATATGTGCGGAACCAAGCAGTGCGGCTTTCTGCATTTGACTGGTGGTGATTTTGTCAATTTTGAGCTGTTTTAAATGTAATTCCAGTGCTTTTGGGATAGCACCCAGTGTTCCAATCACCACTGGAATTACCACTGCTGGTTTGTGCCATAATCGTTGAATTTCGATTTTTAAGTCCTGGTATTTTGCGATTTTTTCGTGTTCCTTTTCATCGACCTTGCTATCACCTGGTATTGCAATGTCAATGATAGTCACCTTGTTTTTCTCGACCAGCGTGATGTCTGGTGTATTATGCGCCAGTACCTTGTCTGTTTGTATACGAAAATCCCACAAGATCTTGACCATCTGATTTTCAGTGACTTTTTCAGGCTTGTGTTCCCACCAGTTTGTAGCAGTATGGATGTTATAATTTTTGCATAAATTCCAGTGGATCATTTGTGCAACAGAGTTATGCCGTAATTTGTAATCCGTCTGCGTGATTTTCTTGCAGCAGCTGAGCACATGGGCTACAGTTTCATCAGCTTCCTTGCATAATCTGCATTTAGCATCATTTGAGGATTTATCAATTTTGGCCTTTATGGCATTTGTACGAATTGCCTGTTCTTGTGCGGCCAGGATCAATGATTCTGTTTCTTTCTTTAAAGTACCAGATGTTAACCATAACCAAGTTTTTTCACTGTCCACTTTGTCTTTTATTTTTTCCAGAAATTGGCCATGTAATGCTTTATTTTGCCAACTCTCCATTCTTGATTTTATCACATTTTTTCTGTAGTCTTTTTCATCTGTTGGACCTTCAGTAGATTTTTGTTCTTTACTTCAATTAACAGATGTTCTTGACTTTCTTTTATATAATCCACCAATGCATGCTTTTCTTCTTCAATTGTTTGCTTTACTTGTAGTAGTCCTCTGCCACCTGATTTTCTGGGCACGTAAAGTCTATCAGTGTCACTACGTGGATGTAAACTGTAGTGCATTGTCATTAGTTTTCTGGTGTTTCGGTCCAAAATGTCCAAATCAGCTTGTGTCCAGTTAATTATACCAGCCGTGTATCTTATGACTGGTATTGCCCAGGTATTCATGGCCTTGATGGTGTTTCCACCATTTAATTTAGATTTCAAAATTTTCCTAACTCTGTTGGTGTACTCTCTTCTGATGATAGTTTTCACTTCTCCATGTCTGATGTTATCCAACTGCACAATGCCCAGATATTTATAGGCTTCATTTTGATTGCATTTAATTAATTGGCCCTTGGGCATTTCAATTCCGTCACATGTAGTGATTTTGCCCCTTTTCATAGATACAGTGGCACATTTTTCCATGCCAAACTGCATTGAGATATCTGTGCTGAATATTAGGACTGTGTTGGTCAGTGATTGGATTTCTATTTCTGACTTTCCATACAGTTTCAAATCATCCATATACAATAAATGTGAAATTTTTTCGGCGTCTTTGGCTATTTGGTATCCAAGTTTCATTTTTTTAAAGATTACTGATAGTGGGATCATTGCGATGATGAAGAGGAGGGGTGAAAGTGAATCTCCCTGAAAAATTCCTCTCTTGATATTAACCATTCCATAGTTCTCATTCCCTACTGCCAACAATAATAATAATAATAATAATAATAATAATAATAATAATAATAATAATAATAATAATAATAATAATAATAATAATAATAATAATAATAATAATAATAATAATAATAATAATATCTTTATCAGAGTCCATGTTTTGTAGCCATAAGTAACAATTAGAAAAATTATTGTGTTAACTAATCTTTATTTGGCTGTGAGGCTAATATCTTTACCCTTCCATATGTTCTGCATGCTAGACATTGCAGTTCTTCCAAATGCTATTCAAAATTTGCATTATATCAGTTCAAAAAACAAAAATGCCATGTGCCCAATTTGTTGCTTTAATAATTCTAATGTAAAGAATGGAGAAGATTTTTTTTATCATGTTAGCTATATGTTTACATACAAAGTAATTGTTAGAAATGTTCAGATGCTCAGTTATGTTTTAAAATGACATGTTAATAACAAAGTATTTTCTTGAATGAATTCAGCAACTCTCTGTGCTCCTTATAGTATTCATTTTGTTAACTGAATTAATAGCTTTAATTAATTGTTTAGCTGGACATTTCATTTCTTTTTAAGATGTCTGTTCCAGGATTAAATATATACAGGTAGTCCTTGATTAACAACAGTTTACTTCGTGAGCATTCAAAGTTACAATGGCACTGAAAAAAGTGATTTATGACCATTTTTCACGCTTATGACCATTGCAGCATTCCCATGGTCACATGATTTAGATTCGGATGCTTGACAGCTGATTCACATTTATAACAGTTGCAGTGATCACTTTTTGTGACTTTCTGACAAGCAAAGTCAATGGGGAAACCAGATTCACTTAACAACAGTGTTAAAACAAATTTAACAACTGTGGTGATTCACTTAACAACTGTGGCAAGAAAGGTTGTAAAATGGGACAAACTCACTTAACAAATGTTTCACCTAAGGGCATAAATTTGTGGTTGCAACTCGAGGACTACCTGTACACCATTGCACACAAAGGTTCACTGCATATCATGAAAAATCCATCCTGCATGTTTACACATGTTTACACAATTATTAGGCAAGTTGTATTTTGGGGGATTAATTTTATTATAGAACAACTATAGTACTCTAAAATGTTAATAAACCTCAAACCTGAATATTTAAGAAAGTAAAAGTGAGGTTTTCTTAGGAAAATATCTATGTGTGCACAATTACTGGCAACTATTAGTGTGCAGAATTATTATTATGCAACTAAATGAAAAACAAAAATTTGCCCATCTCACTTGTTTATTTGCGTCTGTTAAAGTGAAAATAATAAGCAAACAACTCAAAATGGAAGAAAGTGGCAGTAGTTTTGGGAGTTAATTTTGAATCCATCTTCAAGTCGAAAAGGTCCAACTAGCTCATCTTTAATAATATCATCCCATACCAGTACCCCACCTCTACCTTGCTGGCATCTGAGTCGAAGTGGAGCTCTGTTCCCGTTACTGATCCAGCCATGGGCCCATCTATCTGATCCGTCAAGAGCCACTCTCATCTCATCAGTCCATAAAACCTTTGAAAAATCTGTCTTCAGATATTTCTTGGCCCAGTCTTTCCATTTCAACTTATGTGTCTTCAGTGGTGGTCGAGTTTTAGCTTTTCTTATCTTGGCCATGTCTCTGAGCACTGAATACCTTGTATTTCTGGGCACTCTAGGTAGGTTGCAGTTCTGGAATATGACAGCACTGGAGGGTAATGGGTTCCTGGTAGCTTCACATTTGAGTCTTCTCAAATCTTTGGCAGTTAATGTGTGTCTTTTTTTCTCAACACGTTTCTTGCAACCCTGTTGACTATTTGCAGCAAAACATTTGATGGTTCTGTGATCACACCCCAATATCTTAGCAATTTCAAAGGTGCTGCATCCCTGTGAAAGCTGTTTTACAATTTTTGACTTTTCTGAATCAGTTAAATCTCTTTTTTGGCCCATTTTGCCTGAGGAAAAGAAGCTGCCCAATAATTATGCACACCTTGATATAGGGTGTTGATCTCCTTAGGCCACAGCCTCCCTCATTACACAAATACACATTACTTGATAGGCTTTTATCCACCAAGCATACAAGTTTATACAGCTTGGAAGTGGAAATATGCATAAAATGATAATATGGTCAAAATAGTCACTTGCCTAATAATTGTGCACAGAGTATAGATATACTGTATATGGAAAAGCAAAATTTTTGCATGTGGTTGGTCCCTTAAAATCAAATCTTTCTCAGGGATAGCCATCAGATTCAAAGGAATTATGTTTTAGTCTGAAAATCTGTTCTTCATATTTGCTGATGTTCCTTGTATTGATTGGGGCTGCAGGGAATTATAATTTAACAAAACTTGAAATAAATTTTTCTTTTCTATAGTACAGTATAAAGTCTGAAAATTTTGTTGTTGATGATATGGGCCCTTTCAAACTGGTTTGTACAAACTTAATGTTGTCAGTGTTTGCAATTCTTGCCTATAGAAAGAGAAGGAATGGCCTTGAAGACAGGAGGAAGAGCTGCTTCCAAAACAAGGTGCAGATAAAAGGGGACTGAGTTTGGGGCAGAAATTTAATCTGAGAAAACATCTGAGACAAGATCATCCCTAATTCACAGGAAGATAAAGGGAGGGAATGGGGAAGTACATTCAGACTTACAAGATTCTATTACTGTATCTTTATAAATAAAAGTAATATTGGCCTATAAGATTTTAGTTTCCTAGTCTGTTCTACTTTGAAGAGCTGACACACACAAGAAATAAGTTTTAGGTTTTGCTACTATGAGAGGTAGATAGCTATGATTTAACTGAATCCTTAATTAATTCTGTGTGGAATTTAGTAATGGGTACATTTTAGAATAAGTGTCATTGTTCTTGTCATTTTAGCAGAGGTAGTTGTATTGCCATCAGAATCCCTTTGTATGTGTAAATAATGGAAAGGTTTTATAGTATTCCTTGTGACAATAGATTCAGATAATAAAATGAGTATTTTGAATTTTTGCCACTGAATGCACTGGGGGAATTTATTATTGTTGTATATTTTAAGGTCATGTTGCCCAAGGCTGATCACATTTAGAACAACTAAATTATTTCATGTTTCATCTGCTTGAAACTGTCAAAAGCATCCATATTGGTAAAAATACTAAAGCAAAATATTAATAAAACTGCTCTAGGACTTAGGGAAAATAAAGGAACACCCTATTAACCGCAACTGTGCAATTCATAGGATTTCAGATAAAAGTAGAAAACCATTACAAAGATGAACTTTTTTTCCAGGAACAAATTGTTTATTTGTCCTTCCCTGTTCTTGTCACTTTATCTTATACATATTTTGAACTAAATATGTTAATAGTGACAATAGCTATTAATATACTACTGTGTGTATATTAAGTAGGATACAGTATGCTAGAGCTGGCATTCAAGAAAATTGATCACAGCAACACAATAACTATCAGTCTATATGCATTTTTATTTTTATCAAGATTATCTAAAAATACTTCCTGAGTGAACTGAATCCATCGTGTCATATTTGTTTTTGTCTTTTTTTTTAACTTTGATTCTTTGGTCATTACAGTGAGAATGCAGCTATCAGAGAGAAACATATGTCTGAAGTAAGTTCTTTCTAAAAAGCTTTGTCAAGTTAGATCTGTGCTATAAATTGCAATTTTCCCTTTCTTTGTCTATTTTGAAAATTGTTTCTTTATTTTGAATGGTAACCTATATTTATGAACTTTGCTTTTTGCTGATCTACTATAGTCCTTGCCTTACTAAATCCCTCTGGTTTGGTATGATTGTTGAATCCTATTTTAGCTTCCTTGATTCATTGTTCCTCTGTGAGCATTATCACCCTTTTCTTTGGAGCAAATATGAGTCAGCAAGATAGTTATTTGTTCTACCTTTGCTTTTTTTTACTTTTCAGTTTTAATGGGGACAAAAATCATTTGTCTTGATTCCTTTAGATTTATTTTGAGTTTTGCTAATTTATTTGTTCTGATGTTTTTTATATAGCTGCAAATAATTCTCTGATCTGCCTTTATTAAGATTATGAACAAACATAAAAATGTCATTATAGATCTGGAAAAGGTAATGCACAAAACAAAGCCAATGTGATGGCCTGTGAAAAAGACCTTGAGAAAAAGGACAAAGAGATGCTGCCTAAAGAATGATCAGTTAAGAGAGGGTGTAGGCTGCATAGCTTATAACAGATGGAGAAAAAGGCTCAGAAGGTACCCCTCTAACTGTTCAGGCTGTAAAGGAAACGGTAGGAGAATAGTACTTTCAAACTTGCAAGATTGATGTCAGTCTTTCCAGGTATACCAGTCAGGAAACAGAACAGATCAGCTATTTCTATTCTATTGTAAGGCTACATGAAGCAATTCTTGGAAATTTAAAAATACTTGTATTTTCAGATTTCCAAGAATTACTTCATGTAGCCTTACAATTTGTAAATCTCCCACGCACTATGGGTTCCACCCTTTCTTATCTGATTGTTACCTAGATAGAACACAGCGGTGGGTTGCTACCCGTCTGGTTCTATGAACCGGTAGCAGCGGCGGGAGGCTCCACCCACCCACCCTGGACGCACACGTGTGAACCGGTAGCAATAGGATTTAGAACCCATTACTGCTAGAACAGCATCTCTTTGATTCATTTTTCAAGGCCTTTCTCCCATACCATACCATTACATAATTATTGGTTATGACCAGGGGTGGATTCCAGTTTTCTTCATTGCCAGTTCGCTCAGTGATGGTCCATGCGTGTATGCGCAGTGCTAAAACACAGCTTCTGCGCATGCGCAGAAGCAAAAACCAAGATGAGCTGGTTCAGGGGCATGGCAGGCCTGGGTCGCTGCCAGTTCCAGGACCCAGGCCACCAAGTTACTACCGGTTCTGAAGAACTGGTCCGAACTGGGAGGAACCCACCTCTGGTTATGACTTCTTAAACTTTCCTACTAAGATACTGCTTCATTTGGACAAAGTTACATGTTAACATTAGTTTGCAAGATTTCAAATTTCTGCAATGTTTTTATGCAATGTTTTTATCTAGGGAAAAAGAGTAGGAGAAGGAAGACAAAAATAAATGACACTTATGCTACTTATGCAAATTATATCTGTCTCCAGTGTAAACCAAACAGAGATACCATTTTGAAGCACCACACTAAAACACTTTTTAATCTAAAGAGCTTTCTATCTAGATTTAAGGACATTGGAAAATCAGTGAAGGCTAGACTTCCTTTTCTGTGAGAAAAATCATGCTGCTAAAAAGCACAGAACAACGGAATCCTCTGATTTAGCCATCTAAGATATTCCATGATGGTGGCGACCAAGTAGAATTGTGAGGCTCTTACTCTGAAGCCCACCAAACTCTACCCACCCACCGCATCCCTACCTTCGCATGATAGTGATCTCCGAAGCACCAGCTCCGTGAGTAACGTGATTGCCTACTACGTGAGGAAAGAAATTCCTCGTAGCTGCTAACATAAAGGCTCTGTGAGGTTTCCCCGAAGCGCCATTAAGGCTCCGTCCCCGAAGCGACTGGAAAGGGATTTTCCCGAAGCAACTGTAAAGGGATTCTCCTGAAGCCTATAGTGCCTGTAAAGGGATTCTCCTGAAGCCAAAAGCCTAGAAAGGGATTCTCACGAAACTGAAAGCGCTGAGTCCCCTGCTGCTAAATCCCCACCTGAAACTACCGCTGAGGCCCCGTAGCCGAAAGCAAAATCCTGAAACTACCACCAGATCCCTGGATCCTGGATCTCCAGCTTCACTGAACAGATAAATGACTAATTAATTGATTTTAATTTCTGGATCCTGGATCACTGGATCCACTGAACAGATAAATATTAAGAATCTTCACTAAAGCTAAATCCCACTAAAGCTGAATCCCAAATAAACCAGATAGTAAATGAAACTAACTTTTCCCAGCCTTGTGAGAGGGAGGGTCTTTGTTCTAAGGCAGTGATGGCGAACCTTTTTTTCCTCGGGTGCCAAAATAGTGCGTGTGCGCGCTATTGCACGCCCGTGCGTGCCCACACCCATAATTCAAAGCCCCTCACTTGCCCCACCCTCCTGCACATGCGTGCGCGACACCCCCACTCCCCCATTTCCTGACTTCCAGTGGGCCCGGTGGGCCCATTTTTCACCCTCCCCAGGTTCCAGAGGCTTTTTGGGGGCTTGGGGAGGGCAAAAACACTCCCCCCCCATTCTGGAGGCCCTCTGGACGCCGAAATCACCCTCCCAGAGCCTCCGCGCAAGCCAAAAATCAGCTGGCGGGCACGCACATGCGCACTGGAGCTGAGCTAGGGGAACGGCTCGTGTGCCGGCAGATATGGCTCCGCATGCCACCTGTGGCACCCGTGCCATAGGTTCGCCATCACTGTTCTAAGGTGACCACGCAGCCATCCTTCCAACAAGACATACTTCCTTCCTTCAATCCAGGACATACTTCCTTCCTGCACCCCAGGAGCCATCTAAAATGCAACTTATCCTCCTTCTACCTCTTTCTACCATAATTTCTTAATATAACATTGATTAATTGAGTACTAAATAACTGTCTAATTAGTTAAACATTGAATGATTATCAATTGAAAAATTAATAATTTAGGCATTGATTAATTGTAGATTGTTTATATTATTATTTGATTTTTTATGATTGGCCTGATTGATCATTTGATTGGTTAAATATTATTAATTAATTATATACTGATTAATTAATTAATTAAATTAATTATTGTATTGGTTATTTGATTGTTAAGTACTATAAACTAATCACACATTGATTAATTAATTTGTTAGACATTTATTACTGATATTAATTAATTTGTCAGACACTATTTGATTATTGACAGTGCCAAGCAAAAACTGAAAAAACTCCACAATCAAACACCCACAAATTGAAGATATTTCTACCAATGACAACAAATGCTATAAATGTAATAAAACTATCAAAGAGGATGAAGAATTCAAGAAATGCCGCATATGCACAAAGTATCCCCACCACACCTGCCTGGAAATAAACAAACATATAGCCAATTTCATACAAGCAGCTCCCACGTTTCCTTATTTCTGTCCACCATGTTTACCAATACTGGATAACCTAATTACCATGTCTGATAGGTTCCAAACCTTAGAAACAACCATAACAACACAACAAACATACATAGACTGCATGGAAACATGTTTAGAAGCATGTTTAGAAGCATGTTTAACATCTTTGGGGAAAAAATTACAATACAAAAAAATAGAAATTCATTTGCTCAAAATCCTATCCCAACACAACCACCACTACCTCAACCACAAGTGCAACCACAAACATCTAGCAACCAACTTAACAATATATCCTTACTCATCAAAGACACCTTTGAGCGTGAACAAAAACGTAATAACGCTATTTTATTTGGGCTAGATGTCACCAATGATCACGATATCTCAAAGATTCACAACATTATTGCACCAACCATGTCCCCCAATGAAATCATTAAAGTCTCCAGAGATGGCCCCGAGTTCAAGTACAGAGACGGTTCGGTGGCCCCATGATTCTGTAGAGTTGTTTGCAAGGATGAAATCAGAAAACAAAAATTCATTTATACCATAAACTCTATTGCCAAAAATGATTCCAACCACGACAAACTTCGCTCACGGCCAGACCTATCCATACTTCAAGAAATCCGCTCCCACGAACTCCATGCAGAACACAAAAGACTTCATAACCAAAGATATACCGACTACCACGCTGACTGCATTAAAAAGAAGTTCCACAATCCACCTTCCAACATCCAACCCCCATCACCCCAACCCAACCCAACATCCAACCTTCCATCATCCAAAACCAACCTCCCATCATCCAAAACCAACCCAACATCCAACCCTCTATCATCCAAAACCAACCCTCCATCATCCAAAACTAGGTATGCACGCCTCTTACTTCTTCAATATCAACCACTACTGTTAGATCCGTGGGTCAAAGGAATGACAGGAATCGGGCTGTGCAAACAACTAGCCTTTATTTAGGCAACACAAACAAAATGCATAAGCAGCAGGAACTCACTGAATGCAGGAGGCACCGAATTGCCTCAGTCGAGTTTGACAGCACTATTTAAGAGTGGCTGTCAAACGCAGCAGCCAATCAGAGGGCTGGACGCTCCTGCTCGCAGCCCGATCCAATCAGCGGTGGCTTCTCCAGTTGCTAACGTTCGGGGAGGACATAACAACTACTGATCTTAAATGCAAGCTAATTAACGCAAGAAGCATTGTAAACAAAATACCCGAACTCCTTCTCTTACTAAAAACTGCGAAATTCGACATTATATTTGTCTGCGAAACATGGCTGAACGCATCCCTCCCTGACTCCATTATCAAAGTAAGAGACTATCATGTTTACCGCTCCGATCGTGAAACCTGCAGAGGAGATAGAGTTGCCATCTTCTATAAAAAGTCACTAAACCTAAAAAATATTCAAGTTACACATGAATTCGCTCTACCAGAAACCATAGTCTGCGAGCTGTCCTTAAATAACACACTTTGCTTCCTACTATGTTATATTGCCCCCGATTATGACATTACACATGTGAACAAGTTAACCTCACTACTAACATGGACAGCCTCCTACCCACACCCTCTTATTTTTCTTGGTGATCTCAACCTACCTCATATTAACTGGACACTAAATGAATGTACAACTGAACCCATTCATTCAACCCTGTACAATGCTATTACCAATCTAGGGCTAGATCAACTAGTAACAAACAACACTAGACTCAACAATTGCCTCGATCTCATCTTCTGCAACAGTTTACACTCAATTTATGGACTACAAATAAAAACCCTTTTCCAACAGTGACCACAGCATGATTAACTTTTGTCTCAATATACGTCCTTATAAAAATCAACATAATGATGGGATAACCAATTATAACTTTAAAAAAGCCAACTATGATAACATAGACACTGACCTCTCATCTCTTGATTGGCAAATACTATTCTCTGGCTGTACTACTATCGAAGACCACTACAATATCTTTTTGCTCAAAATCAAAAGAATCATTAAACTATACGTACCACTAATAACCACAAAAACCAAGAAAAACAAATTACCCATAAAAATAAGGAAGCTCCAATCCAAAAACAGATCTCTTTGGTGAAAAAACAAAACTGGCTGTTGCTAACTTTAAAAGCTGCTACAAAAATCTATGCCACAAAATAAAGACTGAATGCACCAATTATCACATTAATCAAGAAGAAAACCTCTTACGCATGAAATCCACCTGCGCCTTCTATAACTTTGTAAACAATCAACTCAAAGACTCGAGATCCATCCCACCCCTTAAAGGACCTAATGGTAAAGACTATAATGATGAAACCGTTAAAGCCAACCTCTTTAACACATTCTTCGGCTCAGTCTTTGTAAACAGCAATGGCTCATGCCCAATATTTCCTAGTCATACAACAAATAATTACAGCGATCTAACACAAATTAATTTTACAGAAGATATTGTTGAAAAGGCATTACACAACCTAAACCATCTCTATCTATTGGACCTGATGGACTATGTGCATACTTCTTAAAAAAGCTCTCCACAGCCTTAGCTGAACCTCTAAGCATAATCTTTGATAAATCTTTTTTTTCAATGTTTTTATTTTTTTCCTCCACCACTTTTACAATTCAATAGACGTATACTTTAAAATATTGCAATGAAATACACAATTTTACATTTATACTCCATCATTCAAAAGTCAATATCTTATACATACTCTTATATCATCAATCATCAGTCTGTTCTGCTTTTTTCCATTGCACTCCCCTCTCTCTATCTCCATCATCTCCTCCTACTTTCTTACTCCTTCACTCCTCCTCTACTCTCTCTACTCCTTCTCTCCCTCCCCTTCTACTTCCTCTTACACCCTCTTAGCCTTCCCCTGAGTGGTCTTTTATCCTCTTATGTTTGACAGACTGATGATACAATCTCAAATTTAGATTCATCATGTCTCTTCTAAGAAAATATCATTTCTTTATATATAATACTTTATTTCTAGGTATATGCTGCTAATTTCATCTTACCTCCAAAAAAGAAAAAAAAAAGAAAAAAAAGAAAATCTAATTTTGTCATCTGGGATATTCACCAGTTAATTTTCCAGTTCTAGTCCTAAATTTTACGCTATTAATTAGTTTCCAAATTAGTTACTATTTTCCTACTTCTTGATTTTAGGCCATATTGCTTCCTCCACTTTTTTGTCTCTTTATTCATTGTTTATGTTTTTTTTATCCTCTATTCTATCACAAAACTAAATGCCCAATTATACATTCCAATTTCTTGTATTAATCATCAAATTTCTTCTTTGGTTATTTACATTCAATTAAATGTTTAACACTTGAAATAAAAGGTTCTTAAATTTTTCATTTGAACATATCTCATGTCTAAAATAATGATACACAATCATAATATATCTTTTCATTTACAAATCATCAAAATTCTTTCTAAATTATTCAATTAAGTATTCAACTCTTAAAATAATGCATTTTCCCCCTTTGAGGTTTTTCATTTGAACAAATTTCATATGTAAAGAAAAAAATAAAAAATAAAAAGAAATACACAATCATGATATATATTTTGAGCTCTAATATTCATATTTATCATTCATACTTCTCATATTAATTCACATTGTTTTATCTAGAATATCGAATCTTTTGATTCATTAAACAATATTAATATGTATATAAAAGAACAGAATTTTTTTTAACTCTTAATAAAAATCTTTGATAAATCTTTCAGGACTAGTTCCTTACCCAACTTATGGTCACTAGCCAGTCATCCCTATCTTCAAAAAAGGAGATCCCAGCAACGTCGAAAATTAGAGACCAATCTCATTATGTTGTGTCACCTGCAAAGTCATGGAATCAATCATAAACCAATACATTACTCTCCACCTAGAAACTAACAACCTACTCTCTAACAAACAATTTGGTTTCAGGAAAAAATTATCCTGTAATCTGCAACTCCTACACTGCAAAAACATATGGACTACACAACTCGATCAGGGTAAAGCAATAGACACAATTTACATAGATTTTTGTAAAGCCTTTGATTCAGTGGTACATGACAAACTACGTCTGAAACTAAAATTTTATGGCATCTCTGGACCCCCTACATGATTGGATAATTGCGTTCCTGTCAAACAGGCAACAAGTGGTTAAAATAGAGAGTTCTCTATCAAATCCTGCACCTGTCAATAGTGGTGTCCCTCAAGGCAGCGTTCTATGACCTACACTCTTCATACTTTACATAAATGACCTTTGTGATCACATTATAAGCAACTGCGTTCTCTTCGCCAATGATGTCAAACTATTTAACCACAGACAATGCTACTACCCTTCAAAAAGACCTTGACTATGTATCAGAATGGTCAAACAAGTGGCAACTTCAAATCTCAACCAACAAATGCTCTGTCTTACACATTGGCAAAAAGAATCAGAACACAAAATACAAGCTTGGAGGATACGACCTTGTAGACGACCCTCATTCTGTCAAGGATCTTGGAGTACTCATATCTAATGATCTAAGTGCCAAATCCCACTGTAACAACATTGCCAAAAAGGCACTAAGAGTAGTCAATCTAATCTTGTGTAGCTTCTTCTCTGACAATATTACACTGCTAACTAGAGCATACAAAACATTCGCTAGACCAATTCTCGAATACAGCTCACCTGTCTGGAACCTGCACTGCATATTGGACATTAATACAATTGCGAGAGTCCAAAAATATTTCACAAGAAGAGTCCTCCACTCGTCCACTCGCAACAGAATACCTTATTCCACCAGACTTGAAATCTTGGGCTTAGACAACTTAGAACTACGTCACCTTCGAACCGACCTAAATGTAGTTCATAAAATTATCTGCCACAATGTCCTCAATGACTACTTCAGCTTCAACCACAACAATACACGAGCACACAATAGTACAAACTTAATGTAAACCACTCCAAACTCGACTGCAGAAAATACGACTTCAGCAACAGAGTGATCAATGCCTGGAATTCACTACCTGACTCTGTAGTTTCTTCCCCAAACCCCAAAAACTTTAACCTTAGACTGTCTACTGTTGACATTACCCCATTCCTAAGAGGTCTGTAAGGGGTGTGCATAAGCGCACCAGCGTGCCTACTGTCCCTGTCCTACTGTCCTATTGTCCTCATTTATCTGTATTTACTTCGTTTATGTTTAGACCCATACCTGCTATCTTGTACATGTTTGACAAATAAAAAAATAAAGTCAATTTCAGACTTTATTTTACTTTGCAGTAAAGTCTATAGAAAATAGTGTTTATTCCTGTGCAGTGGAAATCATTCCTACCTAACAAATCTGGTTGGTGGGATAAGAACATATTGAGCACTATAGATATGAAAGTATTGCCCATTTGCCAAAAGAAACATGCCATTTTAGTTCAAGTGCAGAGTAACAATGACTTTGATAGATTATTATGTTATTTCACTGAAAAATGAGAGACTATGGAGGCCCAATATTAAAATGTAGATATCCTTTTTAAAAATAAAAAGATACAGTAGCAAAGTCTTTTAAAGAAATTATACAAATACTGTTGTTCCAGTGATTTTAGAAACTTAAGGAGAATTTAAACAAAAACCACAATGCTTTGGGAGCTAACCTGGTATCCATAGATGCTTTGAAATACCATCTTTCTTTCTTTCTTTCTTTCTTTCTTTCTTTCTTTCTTTCTTTCTTTCTTTCTTTCTTTCTTTCTTTCTTTCTTTCTTTCTTTCTTTCTTGTCTGTCTCCTTCCTTCCTTCCTTCCTCCTTCCTTCCTTCCTTCCTTCCTTCCTTCCTTCCTTCCTTCCTTCCTTCCTTCCTTCCTTCCTTCCTTCCTCTTTCACTATTGACAAAGCTGGATAGAGACTAATGAAAATTAGTCCAAGAGATATTGATCAGAAACTTCCAGGCTAAGGATTTGTCAGATGAATCAGTATGAAATCTAACTTGCCAATTGTCCTTTTGTATCATAAGCATAGCAAACTCACATATTTTTTTCCAGATGTCTAGACCAATAAAGCTGTAGATCAGTCAGTTGTTTTATTTCAGTCACAGGTGTAGAATACATAGCAAGCTCCTATCTTGAAACATCCTTGATTTGATTAGTACCATAGAAGCTTTAGCCTCAAAATTATCCTATTGAATAAGTGATTGGAAAGCTGTTATTCTGCTTTCAGTTAACACAATAGAATCTTGTGGCAAATTACTCTGAGGGAGGTGTGCTTCACATTCAGATATAATTGTTCCTCTTTTTAATAAAAAGATTTTAAGAGGAAATTGCTATTTCTTGACAACTTTTCTGGTTTTACATTCCTGAGTTTGAGCAGAATTTTTTTTCTAAGACATATATTATGTTCTGAGGAATATATGTGTGTTATAACTACTGAAGTTTGCAGATGATACAACAGTGATTGGCCTCATTCGAGACAACGATGAAACCGCATACAGACGGGAGGTTGAACAACTAGCCTTGTGGTGCGACCGGAACAATCTGGAACTGAACACACTCAAAACCGTAGAAATGGTGGTAGACTTTAGGAGAAACCCTCCCATCCTACCACCTCTTACAATACTAGACAACACAGTATCAACAGTAGAGACCTTCAAATTTCTAGGTTCCATCATATCTCAAGACCTAAAATGGTCATCTAACATCAAAAACGTCATCAAAAAAGCACAACAAAGAATGTTCTTTCTGCGCCAACTCAGGAAGCTCAAACTTCCCAAGGAGCTGCTGATCCAGTTCTACAGAGGAATTATTGAGTCTGTCATCTGCACCTCTATAACTGTCTGGTTTGGTTCTGCAACCCAACAAGACAGACACAGACTTCAGAGAATAATCAGAACTGCAGAAAAAACAATTACTGCCAACCTGCCTTCCATTGAGGACCTGTATACTGCACGAGTCAAAAAGAGGGCCGTGAAAATATTTACTGACCCCTCACATCCTGGACATAAATTGCTTCAACTCCTACCCTCAAAACGTCGCTATAGAGCTCTGCACACCAAGACAACTAGACACAAGAACAGTTTTTTCCCGAACGCCATCACTCTGCTAAACAAATAATTCCCTCACCACTGTCAAACTATTCACTAGGCTGCATTACTACTACTATTAGTTTTTCTCATCGTTCCTATCACCCATCTCCTCCCACTTATGACTGTATGACTGTAACTTGTTGCTTATATCCTTACGATTTATATTCATATTGATTGTTTCCTGATTGCTTACTTGAACCCTATGACAATCATTCTTGACAAATGTATCTTTTCTTTTATGTACACTGAGAGCATACACACCAAAGACAAATTCCTTGTGTGTCCAATCACACTTGGCCAATAAAGAATTCTATTCTATTCTATTCTATAAGGAATATATGTATCAGGAATATATGTGGATTATAAAGAATTATATTGTTATGAATTTCATGATAAGAAAGAAATATATATTTTAAACTTATTTTAACCAGTCATTTTTAAAATATATATGAAACTATTTTGATTATTTTTAAGTACTATTGGATGTTACTATATATAGAACAGATGATATTGATGTATCTCAAATTATGTGAAAATGTGTATATATTTTCTGAAATCAGGATGCATTTTTGGATCAGATCAACCAACATAGTCAAGTTGAAATGTGAATGGGACGAAGAAGGTTCATGACAGTATTTCAACAAAAACAAAACAAAACAAAACAACAAAACAAAACAAAACAAAACAAAGCAAAACGCATATCTATAAGTGGATCATCCTCCCACTTCTTAGAGACTGGTTCTTTTGAAACCCATCAAGCAAAAGAGAGGTTTTGGGATCTGAACAAGCAAAAAAACAAAAAACAAAAACCAGTTGCCAGTTTTTTTCTTCTGAACATCAGTTGATGAAAAAAATGTTTTCAAAAGTATTTAAAAAGATTCTAACCTCTTAATATCAAGGAACTTCCATGTAAGTTTACATTGTTGGATTTAAAACTCAGATCAGTAAATTATGAAATAAGATTCAGTCATTTCCTTCACCTAAAAATCTTCTATATATAAACATTCTCTTCATGAACATTCAATCTGAATGTATCTGGCATGGAGCTGTATTTCCAAACAGAAAAGCAAATGACAGCAGACTTCTGCCCAGAATAATCACAAACATTTTGGTACTTTTGTAATAAGATTAATGGGTATTTTTTATATGTATGGATAGGCCTCGACTCATAGCCAGTGGTGGGTTGCTGCCGGTTCGGATTGGTTCGCCTGTACTGGTGGCAGAAATTTGCCCCCACTCGCCGAACCAGCAGCGATGGCCGGCTGGACACGCCCCTGAACCGGTTCTCTGGCCGCCGCTCCTTGAAAATGGCAGGCAAAAAATACTCTGCGCATGCGCAGAGGGTCAATTGCACAATGTGACACACGCGCGCTTGAGCGAAGTGAGCATGTGTGCACAAAACACGCCTTTCTGACGCGATGCGAACCGGTAGGGAAGATAAGTAGAACCCATCCCTGCTCATAGCTATTTATTCTATGACTATTTGAAGTTACAAATGCACTGAAAAAAGTATTTTACAACCAGTTCTTGAACTTGTGACCATCACAGAATCCCCATGGGCATGTGATAAAAATTTTGGCATGTGGCAACTGGCATGCATTTATGATGGTTGCAGTGCCCAGGGATCATGTGATAACTATTTGCTATCTTCCCAGCTTACTTTTCATAAGCAAAGTCATATTTGAATAAGGACCACATGATTCACTTAACAAATGAAGTGATTCACTTAACACCCATGGCACAAAGGCTCATAAAACCAGGCACAACTCACTTACCTGCCTTCTTTACAAATGGAAATTCTGGTCCCAGTTGTGGTCGTAAGTTGAGGATTACCTGTATGAGAGCCTAAAAACTGGAGCCTTACCAAAACAGCCATTTAGAACTGAATGGAAATTTAATAGAAAAACTGTGTTCAGATAAAAAAGTTGATGTCAGTTTCTAAACTGTTCTTAAATTAGCATACAGTGCTCAGAAAGCAGTGACCTGAAACTCCGTTATCGCTACTTTTTTAAATTCTAAAATTCTATGGTAAAAACATATATTAATTAGATTATGAACATTTGAAATACTGGTTTTGATATACAAAGTTCTAAGATGTGAGGATAGAAGTTAGTCAGAAAGTACTTCTACCTACCATTAAGAGATCCTTTTCAGGATCATGAGTAATATGGTAATTAGCAGCAGACAGATGGTTGATTTGCAAAAGATGATCCGAAACATTGTTGGACATGATTTTAAAAATGCTACTCCTAATTTGCTGCTGCCGCTGTTGTCTTTGTTTTGCTTTTATACATCTTCATTTGAAATTTTTCTGAATACCCTTTGTTCCCAGCCTGGAAGAATTCATTATTTCTGAACATGTGAAAGTAAGTTTTTCTGACACTAATATTATAAATATATGCCAGCACTATTTTCTGTTAAGAAAATACAATCTGCTTTTCAAAAAACTGATTTTATTAAAATTGTCATTCAAAAAGTTTAACACGATTGGCTCAATCCTGCTTAAATAGCATCTGAAAATCAAGAAAGACTTAGCTCCCCAGTGGCTATTAAAAGTCTCAAGAAAACACAAACAAAATGGCTCATTAAATGGTTGTAATGTTCCAATTTGCTTGATTTAGTTTGCTTAATTCTACCTTTGCTAGAAATAATGATAACGATAATGATAATGATAATGATAATGATAATAATAATAATAATAATAATAATAATAATAATAATAATAATAATAATAATAATAATAATAATAATAATAATAATAATAATAATAATAATAATAATAATAATAATAATGTAACAGAGTTGGAAGGGACCTTGTAGGTCTTCTAGTCCAACCCCCTGCTTAGGCAGGAAACCCTACACTACTTCAGACAAATGGTTGTCCAACATCTTCTTAAAAATTTCCAGTGTTGGAGCATTCACAACTTCTGGAGGCAAGCTGTTCCATGGATTAATTGTTCTAACTGTCAGGAAATTTCTCCTTAGTTCTAAGTTACTTCTCTCCTTGTTTAGTTTCCACCCATTGCTTCTTGTTCTGCCCTTAGGTGCTTTAGAGAATATTTTGACTCCCTCTTCTTTGTGGTAACCCCTGAGATATTGGTACATTGCTATCATGTCTCCCCTGGTTCTTCTTTTCATTAAACTAGATATACCCAGTTCCTGCAACTTTTCTTCATATGTTTTAGCCTCCAGTCCCCTAATCATCTTTGTTGCTCTTCTCTGCACTCTTTCTAGAGTCTCAACATCCTTTTTACATTGTGGCGACCAAAACTGAATGCAGTATTTCAAGTGTGGCCTTACCAAGGCATTATAAAGTGGTATTAACACTTCGCGTGATCTTGATTCTATCCCTCTGTTAATGCAGCCTAGAACTGTGTTGGCTTTTTTGGCAGCTGCTGCACACTGCTGGCTCATATTTAAATGGTTGTCCACTAGGACTCCAAGATCCCTCTCAGAGTTACTACCGTGTTTCCCCGAAAATAAGACATGTCCCGAAACTAAGCCCCACAGGGCTTTTTCGGGACATGCCTTGAAATAAGCCCCCCCCAAAAAATAAGCCCCCCCACTACTTCCGGGGGAAAGGGGGGGGACATGCCGGGAGCCGCTCTTTTTGCGGCGGCACTCTTTTGGCCCCAAAAGAGAGAGAGAGAGATCTCTCAAGAAGTTTCCCTGCAAAGACCTGCTGAAAAGAGAAGCCGCGAACTTCCAGACGCTGGTAAAATGAGCGCCTCGCAGCCCGGCCCTCCCCTGCATTCCCCCCCAAATTGATTATCTTACCAGCGTCTGGAAGTTCGTGGCTTCTCTTTTCAGCAGGTCTTTGCAGGGAAACTCCTTCAATGTAAAGGAGAAGTTCTCGCGAGTGCGAAAAGTTGTTAATTGGTTGCACTCGCGAGAACTTCTCCTTTACATTGAAGGAGTTTCCCTGCAAAGACCTGCTGAAAAGAGAAGCGGCGAACTTCCAGACGCTGGTAAGATAATCAATTTGGTGGGGAATGCAGGGGAGGGCCGGGCTGCGAGGCGCTCACTTTACCAGCGTCTGGAAGTTCGCTGCTTCCCTGTCACCGCCTTCCTCACTCACGTCGCGCCCCGCCCCATCCCCCGCCCGGTGGTCAAAGTCCTTCAAAGCATTTTAAAGGGATCCGTTTTGCCTGCCATGAAGGGAACCAATGTTCCCCGAAGAAAAGGAGGCAAGCATTGGTTCCCTTCATGGCAGGCAAAACGGATCCCTTTAAAATGCTTCGATGGACTTTGAAGCATTTTGAAGGGACACCCTCCTACCTCGATCGCGTTCTTCGATCTTCTCTCCACGGCAGCCCATTCTGAAAGAGAATGCCTCACGAGTTGGAGAACTTTGAAAGCCTCGCGAGGCGTTCTCTTTCAGAATGGGCTGCCGTGGAGGGAAACCCCAGAGCTGTCAAACTCCAGTAAGTGGTGCGTTTCGCGGTTCTGCGGAGTTTGGAGCTTTGGGGCGAAGGATGGGGCGGGGCGGCGAGCGAGTGACCGAGGTGGCGGCAGAAGGGGCAGCAGAAGAGCGCGGAGCCCAAGAGCGGGTCAGCAGGAGCCCCGAGTAGAAAGCGCCGGCTGCTGTGCCCAGGCGGAACGGCTCCCCCTTGAGTTCGGAGCCCAGTGAAAAGCACTTGAGACCCACCGGGGCGGCGCTCAGCGCGCAGGCAAGCAGGAGGTAGCTGGAGAGCGCGGCGCAGGCTCCCACTTCATCCTCCGCGTCTCCTCCGCTGCCTGCGCCTCCTCCTCCCTGCCTCGCCTCCTCCGCCTCCCTTCTGTCCTCCTCCTCCCGTGTCCTCCTCGCCGTCATCGGCCCTTGCCGGGGAGGCGGCCGCCACGTGTTGCGGGAACATAATGCTGGGGATGGCAGTGGCGAGAAGGGAGAGTCCCGAATGAGTCCCGCGAGAAGAGTTTCTGCACTATGCAAGATTTTTTTCCCCCTAAACAGATTAGCCGAGAGACCACGGAGCTGCCGAACTTCAGTAAGTGGTGCGTCGCGGCCTGCCTGCACCCCAAAAATAATAAGCCATCCCCTGAAAATAAGGCCAGGGGCATTTTTTGGGGGTCAAAAAAATATAAGCCCCTGTCTTATTTTCGGGGAAACACGGTACTGTTGAGCAAGGTACCACATATACTGTACCTGTGCATTTTGTTTTTCTTGCCTAAATGTAGAACCTTACTTTTTTCACCATTGAATTTCATTTTGTTTGATAGCGCCCAATGTTCAAGTCTGTCAAGATCCTTCTGTATCTTGAGCCTATCTTCTGGAGAGTTGGCTATTCCTGCCAGTTTGGTGTCATCTGCAAATTTGATGAGTTCCCCATCTATGCCCTGGTCCAAGTAATTGATGAAGATGTTGAAGAGTACTGGACCTAAAACAGAGTCTTGGGGTACTCCACTGCATACCTCCGTCCATGTAGATGCAGTTCCATTGAGCACTACATGTTGAGTGCAGTTGGTTAGCCAGGTTTGAATCCATATGGTAATGTTGCTGTCTATCCCACATTTTTCTACTTTATCTAGTAGTATGTTATGGTCTACTTTATCAAATGCCTTACTGAAGTCTGGATAAATTATATCGACAGCATTCCTTTTTAATTTTTAAAAATGATTTAAAGTAAATCATTTTTAATTTACATTAAAAAAAGCAGACAGGGTTAGAAGTAAAATGCAACATACAGTTTTCCCACATACATCTTATATATTCAAATCTCAGCTTGAAGTTGTGACTATAATTCAATCTTTCTACCCTCCACTCCACTCCCTGCCCTCCAGAACCAGAATATTTTGATGTAGTTATTAGGGTTGCCATGAGGAATTGTTAATGCATAATTTATACATGCAATTAAAAAGCATTTTTAACCAAGTGTCATAACACAGTGACAAGTAAATTAGACTGTGATTTACAGTAACAACCATTGCAACTTAATTTAGAATCATTCTGAAGAAAGTGACAAAAACAGCCTCCTTAGAACAAGCTTCAGTAAAGAATGAATTAATTTCCAAAGTGCTAACAGGCTTGAAAGATACTTTGTGTATGCCAGTGGAGTCATGATTAATAATTTGGTTTTATAGAACATCAGCTGAAAGAATAGTGCTGATTCTTTTAATCATCCAGGAATATTCAGGCAAGTCACTGACATGAATGATAACACCTCCCTGCTAGAAAAAGTCTGCTTTAAGTTTGTGAAAAGTGCCTTTCACATAAAGAAAAGAAGCATATCCTAAATTATTGCCTTAGATGTACAGAAGCTATCATTAAACAGATGAAAAGGGCAAAACATGAAAATATAAAAGCATCAGAGGAAAGATTGCTAAAATTGATTTATCAAGAATATGGTAAACTAAACTAAATTTCTAAATCCTCTTTAAAATGTTCACGAGAAGTGCACTGAAGTATACTTGCAAGAATCCCAAACTGGTATAAAACAATTAAGATAAGGGTTTGGGTAAATTAGCTAGTTTTAAGGAACTGCAAAATATGTCAATATTGTCACTGATCGTTATTCAGTCTATAGCAGACTAAAGATGGCTCTACTTTTGCGGAGCCAACAACCACGTGAAAAGAGGAGCCATTGAATGGCCCAGTCAACTAAAGAATGACATAGATTCCTCATCCTTGAATGTTTCTCAGTTTTACTGACAACCTATGGCTACCATCTGTTAAAACTGATGAGGGATTGACAGATAAGGTTGCTTTGCTTTCCATTATATTTCTGTATTTTGGCAAGAAGTTGCTGTGCATTTTTAGAGCCTGGATGTTATTTTCATATTCACAAATAGTGTAACTAATGCACAAAGAATAATTACTTCCAAAAGTTAACACCCATTTTTTCTGTAAATTTGAACATAGTACACATTTTTATATCCACTGTTCATTGGAGAAATGTGTTAAAAAGTAAAAAAAAATGCCTTAGTTAAATGAGCCTTAATTATGTCAAATTGCGTATTCAATCCTTTGTTTCTGTGTTAAATAGCTGTTATATTATGACTATCTTTTGGTCATTGCAACTGTTAGTCTTTTTACTATTAATTTAAATTATTTTACCAATTCAAATTAAATTGCTCTTATCATCATTGATTTAAATTAACAAAGGAAGAGATGAAAAGAAAAAGATCTGTATAATGATAACCTTCAAAATTATGCTTTCTTCCTTTTCTCTTTGACATCAAGATTAATTATGTTATATACGAGGGTGAGTCAAAAAGTAATGTCATTTTCTTTAGGCAGGTATAATTACCAACACAGGAACATGTAGCAAACATCAAAATGAAGCTGGTCCTCTGTGGATCACATCCCTGCTTCTTAACATAGTCACCGTTTCTCTCAATAGCAATGTTCCACCTTTGAATGAGAGCATGTATCCCTGTCTTGTAAAATTTTGTTGACTGTTCTTTGAGCCACTTCTTCACTGCAGTTTTCAATTCCTCGTCACTGGAATAATAGTCCTCCATACTCACCAGATTTAGCGCCTTCAGACTATCATCTCTTTGGCCCCATGAAAGAGGGTTTGAGAGGCAAACATTATTCCAGTGACGAGGAAGTGAAAACTGCAGTGAAGAAGTGGCTCAAAGAACAGTCAACAAAATTTTATGAGGCAGGGATGCATGTTCTCATTCGAAGGTGGAACATTGCTATTGAGAGAAATGGTGACTATGTTGAGAAGTAGGAATGTGATCCACAGAGGACCAGCTTCAGCGGTGAAATGGTCCCGGTTCGCTTTTACCTGTCGGTCGTTGGAGAGCCGATCGCGAAGGCAGCGCGACACTCCGCCCACCCCGCCGGGACACCGCCATTTGAGTTATTTTACCCTCTGCACATGCACAAAGCATTCTGTGCATGCGCAGAGGGTACAAGAACTCAAATGGCGGTATCCCGGCGGGTGGGCAGAGCGTCGTGCTGCCTTAGCGATCGGCTCTCCGACGACCGACAGGTAAAAGCGAACCGGGACCATTTCACCCCTGACCAGCTTCATTTTGATGTATGCTACATGTTCCTGTGTTGGTAATTATATCTGTACTAAAGAAAATGGCATTATGTTTTGACTCATCCTCATAATTTTGATTTGTTGGCAGCAAAAATATATTGTATCAAAAATAATGTCATAGATTAACAATAATTAAACACCACCTGGTTCTGATTAAATTCCCCTGAATATATAATGCTTACTTAAGAATATTAATCCATTCCTTTAATGCAGACCGCTGTTCATAATTTAAATATTATTTAACATCAGACCAAGTGCTGCCTCATTAAAATATAGCTTGTTTTAAAAATATTTACTATACGCCTTGCATTAGAGTACTTCATTTAAATGAAAGTAAAATTAAATTTATAGGTGAAGAGAGGGAAGTAAATCAGTTGAGTTTGTTATCATCTTGGCATAATAGTGTGATGGAAGTAATGGTCTACAATTCTCAATTCTGTCAATTGCATACTTATTATTTCAATTTACTGTATATGGCCAACCATTTCAAACACATGAATCCAAGTGGCTAATAGCAATTTAAAAGCTATATAAAAGAACAAAAACAATATAAAAATCTTAAACTATAGTCAGCAAAAACCAATAGCAATCAATATTACCTCTGCACAAACCCATTGAGACATCTAATTGCCAAACCCTAGTGGCAGAACTACCGTATTTTTCGGAGTATAAGACGCACCTTTTTACCCGGAAAAAGAGGGTCAAAAACTGGGTGCGTCTTATACTCTGAATGTTGACCCCTTCCCCGCCACCATTCCTGCCTGAAGCCTGCCACTGCCGCCGCCGCCCGCAGCGAGCTACCACCCGAACTTCCCACTGCCACCGCCGCTGCACGACAATGGCCAAAAGCCCCCGCCGTTCCTGTCGCCGCCCGCTGCTGCCCGAAAGCCCCCGCCGTTCCTGCCGCCGCCCGCTGCTGCCCGAAAGCCCCCGCCGTTCCTGCCGCCGCCCGCTGCTGCCCGAAAGCCCCCGCCATTCCTGCCACTGCCCGCTGCTGCCCGAAAGCCCCCGCTGTTCTTGTCGCCACCACTGCAGCACGCTGCTGCCCAAAAGCCCCCACCGTTCCTGCCGCCGTCCGCTGCTGCCTGAAAGCCTTGCTGTTCCTGCCGCCGCCGGACCATGGCAAAGCCGCTGCCATCGCTGCTGCCCACCGCCGCTGCCTCCGGATAACGGGAAAGCCGCCGCTGCCGGACCACAACAAAGCCGCCGTGGCCGCCGCAGCCGCCCCACAGCAAAGTTGCTCCTGCTGCTGCTGGCCGCCGCCACCGCCGGACCACGGGAAAGCCGCCACGGCCACCCCCTTGCAGCCCCACCCCCGCCGCAGGACCCACAGCCACCCCCATTGCAGCCTCTGCCCCCGCTGCAGACCCGACACCGACGCAGCCCCCGACACCACGGATACTCACCACCGCCGATACTCGCCGCCACCAGAGCCACCGCTGCTGCTGCCTGAAGCGAGCAGTCTGACAGGTTTGAAGACCAACTTCCAAGTTTGAAGAGCCCTGGGTTAGGGCTGCAAGGGTCTTCAAACTTGCCAAGTTTAAGACTAGTGGACTTCAACTCCCAGAATTCCTCCTCCAGTCATGCTAGCTCAGGAATGACTGGAGGAGGAATTCTGGGAGTTGAAGTCCACAAGTCTTAAACTTGACAAGTTTGAAGACCCTTGCCACCTCTAACCCAGGGCTCTTCAAACTTGGCAACTTTAAGACTTGTGGACGTTAACTCCCATTCCTGAGCTAGCATGATTGGAGGAGGAATTCTGGGAGTTGAAGTCCACAAGTCTTAAACTTGCCAAGTTTGAAGTTTAGGGTGGGGGTGTGTGCATATGATTGTATGAATATGGTTCTGCATTGTTATAAAGGAAACATTATTGTTCTTTCTTGCAGAAAAATGTCAAAGCCAAAATGTAAAAAGTGTACATGGTTGTAAAAAGTATACATGGTTGTAAAAAGTATTCTGCTATACTGGTATTTTATTAAATAATATATTATTACACCATTTGGTTCAGAATACTTTTTTCCTTGTTTTCCTCCTCTAAAATCTAGGTGCGTCTTATACTCCGGTGCGTCTTATACTCCGAAAAATACGGTATGTCTTTAAGACCTTGTGAAATGTCATTAGGCTCATACCCAATCTAATCTCCAGAAGATGATGTTTCAAAAGGCAGATACATGACAAAGTCATCCTGAATCTTAACCTCTTTCCTCATAGAGTTTACATATTACATATTTTAATAATGACTTAATTTATTTTAATCATTTATTTGGTTTAACTATAATCATAGCTTGGCATTTAATAGTTTTAATAGGAGAAAAATGTAGCTCAGTGTTGAACTATGGAGTCCTTGTAATTTTTGCGCTTGGTTGCTTGTTTGCAGAACATTTCATTACCTGAATTGATGATAGGTTCAATTTAATTCAATTCAGTTCAATTTGAACTGTTCAATATGATAGGTAATATCATCAGTGTAGTGAATGTGGGGTTTTTCTGTGGGATTTATGGTAGATTGCCCTGCTCGGATGTGGTGTTCGTGGGATGTGTTTTTTCCTTGGTAGTTCCTTGATTATGGTATTGTTTCTACTTGATTTGTTTGTCTGGTTTTAATACCTGCTTATGTTGTTACTGGCTGGTGAAAGGGATGTATCTTTTTGTTTCCTTCTTAGTTTTTTTATTGTCTCTTTTGAATGATGTGTAAATGTGGTTTATCTGAATGTGTCTATCGATGCCTGATTTGTCTGAATACCAAGCCTCCAGTATTTCCCTAGCATTTTTGGATTTCGGTACAAAACCCACATTTACTAGCACTGATGATGTTACCTAGTCAGGCAATGAAATGTCTGCAAGAAGATAACCAAATTCAAACAGCATCAAGTATTACACATTTAACAATTTTATTTTCCAGTTAGTTATTTAATATACTAAAGCTGTCAGCCGATCTTAAAAATTGATAAGATGCATCCTATTTTTATTTTTAATTAGCTACTATTTCTTGAGATTAATTTTTAATACCAGAACTGAAGGGAGTTCACAGTTTTTTTCATCTCAAAACTCAATCACATGTTTTTACTCAAACCTTTTATCATTTAAGTAGTATAGTTTGGAATGCCAGTATTGGAAAAACATTTTATAATGGCTATTAATCATGCCAGTCTTCTACTATCTATTTTCTAATCTATTACTTTCTATTTAGCTCTTTTAAATTTGGAGATTAGGAAAACAAAAGGGATATAGTGTCCATGAAGCTTTCCCAATAATTATAATTAAGAACGATTTTTCTGCAAATTCTCACAAATTCACATTACATTCCTGAAGAGTAGTATATTATTTTTATAGCTATATCTTTTACCCCTTAGAAATATGAGTTTGAAATGATAATGGAGAAAGCCTCAACTTAGCTATTTAGAAAGAAGTGGTTTATATAGAAGTATTTTGTTTTGCATTAAAGGTATCTTTAATACAGCCTCTGAAAACACACCATGAACATCCATCTGCCATAGATGTCCATTTCTTTTGTTAATCTTGTCTCCATAGTGTGACTTCCAAAATTCTCTTGCACTGTATAAGGAAATGCAATTTTCTTTTTATCAATTTTTCATTTCCTCTTTTTTTCTTCAGGAATGAAGATTCCCCCTAGTTGTTTTCACAACACTCTTCTATTTTTTTTAATACAGTTTCGATCACATTTTAATCTCTATTCTAAAATAAACAACTCCAATCTTTTAATCTCTTAAGAACCACATATGAACAGTTTCTGATTTGTGAAGTATGCAGTCTTGGGAAGATGAAAGTGTTCTTTTAAGATATCATCATGTTTATAGAAAAAGACTTTGGGCTTTTGTTGCTGACTACCTATGTGTTGATTATTCTCATATGTAGAAAACAATTCCTTGCTAAATTGTTCAGAGAACAGAAGGGCACAAAAATGTGAAAATAAATGCTAGAAAAAACTTGTCAGAATTGGGTTAAAGTGTTGAGCAGTTTACATTTAATAGTTGATAACAGAACTAAGATTAAAAATGGTCCTGAATGTGCTTTAAAATGGTTTCTTGGGGAAAACTGTGTTAGCTATACATATGTATTCATGTTAGTAACATCTCATATCAGATTTTAGTCAATTTAAAATATAACTCATGAAAATAATAGCTGGCAAAAGTGCATGTTAATATCAATAAAATATACAGAATATTATTTAGGTTTTTAATTTTGGGACTAATTCTTCTCAGAAATTGTGTTTATTTCACAAGTGTCCTGAATATTTTGCATCTTATTTTCTATTAGAACTCACTGAATATAGTTTTTATGCAGTCTTACCTTCCACAGTCTTGATGCTAAAATAAAAACAAAAAAGTATGTTTCCTTGCAAAAGCCATTAAGTAGCAGTATAGTTTCTATATTAGTGTAAAGGAGGGGGGGATCCTTACCAAACACTATTAACATATCAGTATTTTGTAATGTAATACTCAGAAGTGGTCTTGTCCTTTCTTGAAATCAAAACAAATTATTGTTGAATTTTTCCTCAGATTCCAAAATTATCTTTAGCATCTATTTTATTACTTACTTACTTACTTACTTATTTACCGTATTTTTCGGAGTATAAGACACACTGGAGTATAAGACGCACCTAGATTTTAGAGGAGGAAAACAAGGAAAAAAGTATTCTGAACCAAATGGTGTAGTAATATATTATTTAATAAAATACCAGTATAACAGAATACTTTTTACAACCATGTACACTTTTTACAACCATGTACACTTTTTACAAACTTCAAACTTGACAGCTTTAAGACTTGTGGACTTCAACTCCCAGAATTCCTCCTCCAGTCATGCTCCTCAGGAATGGGAGTTGAAGTCCACAAGTCTTAAAGTTGCCAAGTTTGAAGACCCTTGCACCCCTAACCCCTAACCGAGGGGTCTTAAAACTTGACAGCTTTAAGACTAGTAGACTGCAACTCCCAGAATTCCTCCTCCAGTCATGCTAGATGGAGTAATTAGAAGGCAAAAACACCACTGTTTTTGCGAAAAATGGCCCATTTTTCGGCCATTTTTTTGCAAAAACGAGGCATGCAGAGGGTTTGGGTAGCCTGCAGAGCACTCCTAGGGGGTGGCGGGAAGGCAAAAACACATCCATTTTTGCAAAAAATTGCCCATTTTTGGCCATTTTTCTGCAAAAACGAGGCATGCAGAGAGTTTGGGAAGCCTGCAGAGCACTCCTAGGGGGTGGGGGAAAGCAAAAATGCCCCCGTTTTTGCAAAAAATGGCCCATTTTTTGCAAAAATGGGATGCAGGGGCGGGGCTTCGGAAATCCAAAAATGGTTGTATTCGGTGTATAAGATGCACCAACATTTCCACCCTCTTTTTGGGAGCAAAAAGGTGCGTCTTATACTCTGAAAAATACGATATTTATTTATTTATTTATTTATTTATTTATTTATTTATTTATTTATCATTCATTCATTCATTCATTCATTCATTCATTCATTCATTCATTCATTCATTCATTCATTCATTCAATTATTTAATTTGTTTGCTGTTCATCTTACCATAAGGTAACTGGGGTTAAGATGTAATCAAAGTCAGCTATATGGCTGTTTAAATGAATGAAAGGACAGTTTGTTATCTAGTCTTTCTGAGCAATACCCATGTTTCTGTCACTAGTCATTTGCTTGATTTTGGAATTTGATTTCAACATTACTGTAATCTTTTTAATTTTTAAAATATATACCATACCTACTTCTGCATACAAAATGAGATTAAATCAATAAATAATATAGGTCATGTATTTTGCATGTATTTTGTATTTGCATTTCAAACAATATCTCTCAATTATTTTGCCTGATGATGGCATTAGCATGAAAACATTTCCTATCAAAGGAATATAGTTGAAAGAAACATCTTTCATATTGGCATTTTCATATGGAGTGCATGCTTACTGTGTATAGCAAAATGAATAAATTAAAGCCATAGTTCTAATACTAAAACATACAATTCAGTAGAAGGACATGACAATGATCTCTTTTCAGAAATATATTTAAAGTATGATGACCAAGCATCTTTTAAAGTATATTTTTCTTTCTTTATTGATTTTAAATCAATTTTTTACTTTAAAAAAAAATTAGAAGATCCGTAAATTCTTAATGTCAGAATATTAGTACTGTCAGACAAGTTGGGAGAGCCAGTTTGTGTAATGGTTTAAGACACCAGGCTAGAAACTAGGAAACTGAGTTCTAGTTTATTTATTTATTTATTTGGTTTTCTTAAATGCCGCCCAACTCCCGAGGGACTCAGGGCGGCGTACAGCACAAAAAAATACAAGAATAACCAATAAACAATTGAATTAAAATCAGAATATAAAAATTAAAAATTACAATATTAAAAACCATCCAACAACCAGACATACCCGGGGGAGAGTTCAGATGGAATTAAGCTCTACCCCTTGCCTGCAGGAAAAGCCATGTCTTAACGGCTTTTCGGAAGGCCAGCAGGGTGGGGATGGTTCGGGTCTCTGGAGGAAGTTGGTTCCAGAGAGCGGGGCCCGCCACAGAGAAGGCCCTCCCCCTAGGGCTCGCCAGCCGGCATTGCTTGGCTGACGGGAGCTGGAGGAGGCCAACTCTGTGGGCCCTAACCGGTCGGAGGGAAGTATGAGGCAGAATGCGGTCCCGGAGATAGCCTGGTCCTAAGCCATGAAGGGCTTTAAAGATGATGATCAACACCTTGAATTGGACCCGGAGACTGATGGGCAACCAATGCAGCTGGCGGAGTATAGGTGTCACTTGGGTGTACCTTGGCACACCCACCACAGCACGCGCAGCCGCATTTTGCACCAACTGGAGTCTCCGGATACTCTTCAAGGGTAGTCCCATGTAGAGCGCCTTGCAGTAGTCCAAACGGGAGGTGACAAGGGCATGAGTGACCGTGAGTAGAGCCTCCTTCTCCAAGTATGGCCGCAACTGGTGCACCAGGCGAACCTGTGCAAAGGCCCCCCTAGCCACAGCAGTAAGATGATGTTCCAATTTTAGCTGTGGATCTAGGAGGACCCCCAAGTTGCGGACCTGATCCGAAGGAGTCAGTTTCGCTCCCTCGAGAACCAAGGAGGGACAGTTGTCATAGTCCTTAGGAGGCAATATCCAAAGCCACTCAGTCTTGTCGGGGTTGAGTCTGAGTCTATTCCTCCCCATCCAGATCCTAACTTCATCCGGCACTGGCACATTACATCAACTGCCACACTGAAATCAGACGGGGTGGTGATGTACAGCTGGGTGTCATCACCGTACTGGTGAAAACGCACCCCATGTCTGCGGATGATCTCCCCCAGCGGTGTCATGTAAATGTTGAACTGGATGGGCGAGAGAACCGACCCCTGAGGCACCCCGCATAACAGGGGCCTAGGGGAGGATCTCTGCCCTCCTGTTAACACCGACTGCATCCTATCGGCGAGATAAGAGGAGAACCACCATAAAACGGTGCCTCCCACTCCCAACTCGCTGAGACGATGCAGAAGGATACCATGGTCGATGGTATCGAAAGCCGCTGAGAGGTCAAGTAGCACCAGGATGGAGGAATTTCCCCCATCCCGGGCCCGCCAGAGATCATCTATCAGAGCGACCAAGGCAGTTTCTGTACTGTAGCCGCGCCTGAAACCCGATTGATAGGTATCTAGATGATCTGTTTCATCCCAAAGTCGCAGAGGCTGAGTAGCCACCACCTTCTCCACAACTTTCCCTAAAAAAGGTAAGTTGGAGACCGGACGATAGTTCTTCAAGTCAGCTGGATCCAGGGAAGGCTTCTTCAGGAGGGGTCTCACCACCGCAGCTTTTAACGACTGCGGTACGGATCCCTCCTCCAAAGAAGCGATGACCACCGCCCGGATCCAGCCACGTGTCACCTCCCTGCTGGCCGAAACCAACCAGGAGGGGCACGGGTCCAATAAACAGGTGGAGGCCCCCATCGCCCCCACGGCTCTGTCCACATCCTCGGGAGAAACAGGCCCAAACTCTTCCCACAACGGTGGACTAAGACTTGCCCCTGCCAACTCCATGGTTCTGCCTTAAACATTTAAGTCGGCAGGATGATTTTGAGCCAGTTACTCTCTCAGCCTTAGGAAAAAGGAAATGGCAAAATTCTTCTGAAAATGTTGCTAAGAAAATTGCATGGCCTTATCCAGACAGTTCAAGACTGACTTGAACATATAATTGGGCATTTTTTGGGAAGGCATTTAGGGAAAAGAGTTTTTCGCTTTGGTTGTTCCTCATCTTTTGTCATTACCATTTAGAATCCTCTGAAACAAAAATCAAACATTTGGATATCTACTTTATTCCAATCACTTTTTTCATCCTTAAACATGATAGATGTAGGATTCTCTGCCAGGTATTTACATATCAATGTTTGTACCTTGCATAGGATAGAGACCTCCAAGATTCCTCCAGCCCTAAATTGCTGTGCTGTTTCAAAGTGTCTTCTGAAGCCTCGTCTAGTGCCAGGGTTTGTGGTACTTCCTTCCTCTTCTCCCTCCCTCCCTCTCCCTCCCTCCCTCCCTCCCTCCCTCCCTCCCTCTCTCTTTCTCTCCCTTCCTTCCTTCCTCTTTCTTTCTTTCTTTCTTTCTTTCTTTCTTTCTTTCTTTTACTTTTTCTTTTTCTTTCTTTCTCTCTCTCTTTCTCTTTCTTTCTCTCTTTGTCTTTCTTTCTCTCTTTGTCTTTCTTTCTTTCTTTCTTTCTTTCTTTCTTTCTTTCTTTCTTTCTTTCTTTCTTTCTTTCTTTCTTGTCTCTTCCTTCCTTCCCTTCTTCTTTCTTTCCTTTCCTTTACTTCTTTCCTTTCCTCCTTTCCTTTCCTTTCCTTTCCTTTCTTTTCCTTTCCTTTCCTTTCCTTATATATCTATCATCTATCATCTATCTATATCTATATCTAATCTATATCTATCTATCTATATCTATATTATCTATCTATCTATCTATCTATCTATCTATCTATCTATCTATCTATCTATCTATCTATCTATCTATCTATCTATCTATCTATCTATCTAGCTAGCTAGCTAGCTAGCTAGCTAGCTAGCTATGTAGCTAGCTAGCTATGTAGCTAGCTATCTAGCTAGCTATCTAGCTATCTAGCTAGCTAGCTAGCTATTTTCCAGAGTTTTATTGCAACACATACAGGTTCAGACACAGATAGTTGTTTTTCCACTCACCCACCCCAAAAAACCCCAACAAAAAACAGCATGCAATATTAAACAGTCTGGAAAAATGCTTGCATGAACACAGAGGCTGCATCATGCTGTACTTCTGCAGCCTGCAAATCAAGAAGGCGAGAATAGATTTGGAAAGATAGTTAAAATTGGGAAATAAAAAGGGGGACGTTGAAGGTTCTCCCCTTTCCACCGACTGCTGGGTTAAATGGAAGCAGGAGAATTGAAATGAAATTCTCCCTGGATTTGCAGAAACCCTCCTTTTGAGGTTTTTTGCAGGGAGAGAAAAGAAGGTGGGTTGGGTTGGGGGGGGTCTTTCTGGAGCCCCCTTGCTCCAAATATATGAGGAGCTGGTGAGTCCAGTCCTTCCTCAAGAATGGTTTTTGTAGTTCTGCGTGGACGTGCTCGGTAGCAGCGGCAGCGGCGGTGGGGGCAGAGTTTGCCTGGGCTCTCTGCCATCCTGGAACCGCACCGCATGCGGGGGAGTTTTCCAGCATGGTGCAGTTTCGGGGTGGCGGAGAGCTTGCTTGGGAAAGCCAGCAGCGGCAGCAGAGATCGCTTGGGAGAGGCCAAGGAAGCTCTCCGCCATCCCGGAACCATGCTGTGAAGTGGCAGTGGTTTACCTGTTGAGGTTCCAAGCTTCAACACGCTGAGCCGGAAGGGAGGCAGCTGAGCAGGTGGGCAGGAAGGGCCATGGCCCTGAGCCTCAACAGGTAACCCGTCGCTGCCTCGGCACCTGCCGGGAGCCTCTTCTTCCGCCGGCCTGGCACGCTAAACTTTGCACAGGAGTGGGAAGCAGCCTGAAAGCCGGGGCAGGTGCCCCACATGCTCTGCAGCCGAGCCGAGCCCCGGTCACCTCTCTGTCTCCCACCTCGCCTGCCTCCTCCTCCGGCCAGGTGGGGAGGGAGGGCAGCGAGATGGGTGGCAGCGGCCCCTGCCAAGCGCAGTGCACAGAGTCGGCAGGCAAGGTGTCCCCAGCACACCTGTTAATCTGGCCAGCCACGTGACTACAAGTGCAGCGCGGAAGCCTCTGGTGCCCGGGCAGTAGGCAGCTGTTCGCGCGGGGAGGGGAGAGGGTCAGGCCTGCGCTTGGAAGGGGCCGCCACTCTCGCTGTCCTCCCTCCCTGCCTGGCTGCAGACGTCCGCCTGCCTTCCAGAAGCAGTGTTGCCAACGTTCGCTTTTGTTTCGCAGCGGGAGAAGGAAGAAAGCGGGCAGTGAGAGCGGCAGCTGCTTCCAAGTGCAGGCCTGGCCCTATTCCCAACAGACGCAGCGCACGGCTGTGAAGGACCCTCACCGCCCGCCCTCCTGGAGCACCACAGCCATGTTTCACTTTCTTCCTTCTCCTGCCGCCACCCCTCTTAGCCCCAGCGCATCAGCTGTGTCTCCCCCAAGGGCCACCCACCCACCCACTGGCCGGTCCTGGCCAGAAGTGGCGCTTCTCCCGTCACAGGCTGTACTTTTTTCCTCTGCGGCTTTTGTCGATGGGGGGGAAGTGAGCCGCCTGGAGCTCGCTTTTCACACACACACTCCAACACCCAAACCCGTGCAGGGAAACGTCCTGGGAGTTCCAGGACGCCTCCCCTCCCCTCCCCTCTTGGCCCCAGCTCAGCAGCTGCATCTCCTGTCAATGCGAGGGCTGCTAGCTCCCTTCCCCGCGGCTGGGCGGCCCCGACATGCTTACCTGCCTTTGATCCTGATGGGAACTCAAGCCGCAGTGGTGGCGGAAGGAACATTTCAAAGCGGCGGCAGCAGCACTCCAGGAGGGCGGCCCTCGGGGCCCTGGGAAAGTGCACAGTAAGGAGTTGCCGCTTTGGGTGCTCCCAGTCTGGAAAATGCTGCAGGAGAAACTACCAAGAGCGCCGGTGGGCTTTTTTGTCTACACGAGCCCAGGGAGTGGTGGCAAGGAAGGGCCGGAAACTCGGCTTCTGCGCATGTGCAGAAAACCCGGGGGGGGGGATCCCAAAAAGTTATTTAAAAAAGATGGCAGCGCCCACGGACTGGCATTGACCGATCCGGTTCGGTGACGTCATTGTGACATCACCAGCGGGTTGCTACCGGTTCGGGCAAACCGGTCCCAACCGGAAGGAACCCACCCCTGCTTCAATGCCTAGAAGACGCCAGGCTAAAAAAAATGTCTTTGTGATTATATAGGTCTGTGTCAAAGTTCAGATAAGATTTGGTACCTATTTCTTTTCTGAATTATGTACTTAATACATAACTAAGTTATTGACTGTTCCCATTAGTGTGAAAACTGATTAAATTTATTTCAGTCTGGCTTTTAACTGGGTATTAGAACCTGCTAAATGTTCTATATCAGGTTCAAAACAGGAGAAGAATGACTGTCAATTCTGTTGCCAACTCTGTTGATCTGATCTGATCTTATCTGTTGTACCTTCCAGCAAAATTTAATGCCCTTGTTCGTAGTAGTTTTGTTGAGAATTAGGGTCACCATATTATCACATGGTCATTCCATGAAATAAAAGAAAAAGTGGGAAAATATATATTTGGAAAGGATCTAGCAATGCTGTAAACATGCCAAATTTAAAAAAAAATTAAAATGATTATTTTATACATTTTTAAGAAGTAAATTTCCTGCATGCCATTGTTTAACCTGAAGATTCTTTAGTCTAAAAATTTCAGTCTAAAAGTTTTAAAAAGTCTTAAAAACGTTTAGTCTAAAAAGTCCCAAGCAGACAAATAAATAAATAAATAAATATCCTACTCTAATGTAGAACTCCTTCATGCTATTTGTAGCAGAATTCTAAATGACACTGCAGAATTTATCAACATTTTAAATTAAACCCGCTGCAAGATGTGTGAATGCAGGATTTGTTTATTATTAAATTTATATACAGGTGTCTTCAGCCAACAACAGTTCACTTAGTGATTGTTCAAAGTTGCAACATTACTGGGAAAAAAGTGACTTAAGACCATTTCTTACACTTACGACAGGATCCCCATGTCACGTGATCAAAATTCAGACTTTGGCAATTGACTCATATTTATGATGCAATGTCCTGGAGTCCTGTGTTCACCTTTTGTGAATTTCTGGCAAACAAAGTCAATGGGAATGCCAGATTCACTTAACAACCATGTTACTAATTTAATAACTGCTGTGATTCACTTAACAAACATGGCAGGAGAGGTCATAAATGAGGACAAAACTCACTTTTTTGTTCGGAAATTTTTGTTAAAAGCCTTCTCTCTCCCTCTCTCTCTCTCTCTCTCTCTCTCTCTCTCTCTCTCTCTCTCTCTCCCTCCCTCCCTCCCTCCCTCCCTCCCTCCCTCCCTCCCTCTCTCTCTCTCTCTCTCTGTGTGTGTGTGCAAGGTCCAGCCTCTCCTTCTCATTCAAGAAAGTAAAAACTCTTGAAACTTAGCATTTCAAAAGGAACCTTTTATTAAACAGGAGTGATAGCAAGACGAAAGAAAAGCAGGCTCTGAGGTCCCTCAGGCCATATAGTTAGGATAAAGGAATTAGAAACCCCTCCCAATAGTCCAATGTGGATTCAGCCAATCCGCAAGTATGAAGATGTTATTGTACCGGGTGCTCTGAGAACGCGATAAGGGAACTTTCTCAGGGTCATCCTCTGCCGGCTTTTGAGCGATACAACCCACATGGCCCTCCCTCCCCTTACATTCCCCAAAAGGTGCAAAAATCCCAGGGCGCCTAGGCGCCAAGCTAAAGGTTATAAATCAATAAGATACAGGATATAGGATACATAAGGAAGAAAGCAATAAAGTAAATAATATAACCAGGGGGTCCCCCCTTCCCCTGAAGAATGGTAGATTCATGGATCTGACAGAGATACAGATAGTCCTTGACTTTAGACTATGATTGAGCCCTACATTTTGGTTGTAAGTCATTGTGGTCATTCTTGCCATGTACATGTATACATCTGAATTAGACTGTATTGTTTTTCTGTGTCATATAATATATATGGGTATATGCATAATTTTGTATTTATTTATTTAGTCATGTTTATGTAATGTATATTGGAGGTGGTGACCCTTTGAGAGCTGTATGCAATGAAATTTCATTTAAATGTATGTCAATTAGTGTACATTAAAAGTGACAATAAAGTTATTCTAAGTCTAAACAGGTCCCCATGTGACTGGACTCAATTTTACAACTATGTTTACTATAGTTGTAAAGAGAGTCACTATGGTTGTTAAAAAAATCACATGGATGCTAAGTGAATTTCTAATGGAAAACTGAAAAAGAATACAAATCACAGTGACATAACTGCAGAATTCTGCAACCAGTCATAAATGCAAGCTAGTTACCAAGCAAAATGACATCATGTGACTGTGAGGGTGCAGTAGTCCGAACATCAAGGACATCATACACATCAAAATACACATACAAACTGGGCGAAACCACACTCAATAGCAGCAATTGCGAAAGGGATCTCGGAGTCCTGGTAGACAGCCAACTAAATATGAGCCAGCAGTGTGCAGCAGCAGCCAAAAAGGCCAATACAGTCCTGAGCTGCATAAATAGAGGGATACAATCAAGGACCAGAGAGGTACTAGTACCACTCTATAAAGCCTTGGTCAGACCACACCTAGAGTACTGCATCCAGTTTTGGTCACCACACTACAAAAAAGACATTGAAACTCTAGAGAAAGTGCAGAAGAGAGCAACCAGGATGATAAAGGGTCTGGAAAATAAAACATACGAAGAGCGGTTGCAGGAACTGAGCTTGGCCAGTCTAGCGAAGAGAAGGACCAGGGGTGACATGATAGCAGTGTTCCAATACTTGAGGGGATGCCACAGAGAGGAGGGGGTCAGGCTGTTCTCTATGGCACCAGAAAGCCAAACAAGGAATAACGGATGGAAGCTGACCAAGGAGAGATTCAACCTGGAAGTGAGGAGAAACTTTCTCACAGTGAGAGCGATCAACCAGTGGAACAGCTTGCCAGCAGAGGTCGTGAGAGCCCCAACACTTGCGACCTTCAAGGAGAGACTGGACTGCCATCTGTCTCAAATGGTGTAGGAACTCCTGCTTGAGCAGGGGGTAGACTAGATGACCTACAAGGTCCCTTCCAACTCTAATAATAAATCTAAATCTAAAAATCATGAATAGTCTGTTTGTTGTAGCTTTGAACAGTCATTAAGTGACCATCGTAAGACAAGGACTGCCTTAGTAGAAATAGATATTTGGCATAGTTATAGAAGTGAGATAAGAAAGCTGTGTGCTTTTCTATAATGAATGAAATAAGGCAAAGCTGATAATTCTCTACTAATTACATGTCAGATTAAATGTATTAATTTGTATGTTTTTGGGGGGTGGGGAATGGAGAAATGAAACTCCAGAAATATTGTATCAGGCTGATAAGGGATGGCAAGGAAAATAAGGTAGTATTGCTTAGTATTACCTGACATTAATATGGGGAGCAATAGTAGAAAGGTTTTATCAACATTCCCAACTGAGCTCAATCATTTATGTGACTTCAGTCAAGTCTGTGTTCTTCATTTTGTCCTTTTCTTTAATTAATACTGTAAGACATGTGAAGGAATTCAAATAATTATAATCTCACATAGCGTAAAATTTATTAATAATAATAATTATTATTATTATAATCTCAAAAGAAAGGCATTTTAGACGAGAATGATACTATTGCTGCACTTTATATTTTAGCAATAAGAGAGAGGTTTCTACAATGTGTAAATCCCTAGTCTCTCATTAAACCCAAGCTTGGGTTTTTGCTGTTAACTTGGAGAGTTAACATTTCTGACGTGGCATTAAACCCAAAGTAGCTCATAGTAGTCCAGATAAAATTGCCTTTAGCAGCTTACCAACTGAATATAACTGCTAAAATTAAATTTAGAAAAAAGTCTTCTGAAAAGTGTTACTATGACTAGAATATTTCTTCAACATATTATGAATAATTCAAAAGTAGGGAAGCTTCATGAAAACCAAAAGTGATATAAATGTGGAAAGTTTGGGGGGGAGGTTTGGCTATGGTCAAAACTCAGGGAAAAGTCCTTTGAATTATGAAAAACACATCTGAGTGAGAAAACTGGCTCACAGTAATTGAAATAGAGGAACTGACAATTGAGAACAGTAGAGAAAAAGCATAGTTGGACTAGCAAAAAAAAGTATGTAAATAATAATCTAGACATATCAAGAAAAAAAACAATAAAATCCTTTTTCATTTATATTTTTTTATTGTTATTAAATTTAGACATCAGCGATGTCACTATCCAAGCAACTCTTTATACATTTCTCACAGTTTTTCTGCAAGAACCCATTCAGGAAATAAATTTATTTTTAGCTTACTTTTCATATTCAGTTATGATGCTTGATGTTAAGGAGAATAAATCTCCATAGAGGCGATGTTGATCTTTCTCTCGGAACTCAGACATTTAGAAATAAAGCCGAAGTTAAAAGTCTAATAGAAAATATTTATTTTGGTACAAAAACAATAAATTCTGAATAGTTACATTCTTGCTAATTAAATGCGACCGTTCCGGTCAGAGCCAAACCACAAGGAGAATAATGGAGAATCAGGAATGCACACATGCGCATAAGATGACATCACATGTCCTGTTTGTATTGGAATGTACCATAATTTTAGGATAGGGATGCATCACCCTGCATAGACATACAACTGACAATATTCACTACGTGACACTTGAGTTTCCTTTTAATTCTAGGAACATTTTGAAAAGCATTCTCCATAGTGGGTAGAGCTAGCCGCCAAGATTGGGTATTGGCACAGCCTTCTAGCCAATTATGACTGAGTCTGGAAAAAGTATAAAAGGTGGCTCTAGGCCTAGATTCCCCCTCTTTTGACTCAGTCAGAGCCAATGACTAGTGCCTTGTTTTCCATCCAACTCCGAATCTCTCATTTCAACTGTAAGTTTTTTCCTTCACTGTTTTTTGAATAAATTCCTCTCCTTTTCCTTTCCCTGACCGAGCCCCCCAGTAATTAGCTGTCCTCAATATCTGGGTGAAGGCAGTTGGCCGCAAGTCCAACTGCTGCTCGCCTCCCTAGCCGAAGGCCCAGTATAATTTTTATTACTCCCTTTTCCTTTTTTGCCTCTATTTTCCTCATATACCGGCTGTGGAGGGAGTGGGAAAGGGGTCCCCATAACATCTGGGGACCAGCGGTGGTCCACCGCTTACCTGGGCATTAGCGAGGCCAAAATATACTTGGACACTAGGGCCAGCTCGCAAGCGCTGCCCGCCTGAGCGCCGTTCTTTCTTACTGTGTTCTGCCTGCCAGGAGAGCCGAGGGGCCGAGAGGCAGAGGCAGCCAAAAAAAGCTCGTTGGTTTTTATCTTGAAGTGCGATCAGTGTCCACGGTCAGCCTAGCGCAAGCGGGCCGAGCCGTTACGCGTTTGTCTGACTCCCAGCTGACTTATCGATCCCAGGGGAGCGGAAACGCCGAACAGCCTCGCCGGCAGCTTGGACGAACTCGCGCAAGCGAGCCGTTCCCAAATTACCTTCACTGCCGAATATCAGCTGTTTTTGACAGGCCGGACTCGCGCAAGCGGTCCGGAGCCCGAGCGCAAATTTATGGAACCGAGAAACAGCTGATTACCCGGGCCAGACCTGCGCAAGCGATCGGTGCCCTCTCTACTTCTGAGTCTCCCTTCCTTTGAGAGACCGAAGCAGCGGAGGCGCGAGGGTGACGGTCCATGCTGTTTCTCAGTAGAGGAAACATCGGATCAGCCTCCCAGTGACCTGACTCGGCCGGCTCTTACCTCTCCACCTGCATCCGACCCTGAGGACAAGTGACCATCTGCTGCACCTTCTGCTGCCCCTGTAAGACAAATCAGGGCAAATTAGTGTGCTATCTGGGCTACCACTAGTGGAGACAACCTGGTAGCCTCAACTGCGGCCTACGCCCCCAGTTACCTCAGGCAATTGTGTGACAGACCTTGGCGGCCATTTTGTGACTGCCTCGTGGTCGGCGGCCATTTTGAATACCAAATTAGCCCATAGAGCTTAGTCCTCCCTCCTTCTTTTCCTCATGGCTGACAAAAGCCACAAATCTGGAAAGGCCAAATCCAAGACTCCAAGACAAGGTACTGAACTGCCTGAACAGGCCAGGGTGGCATCTCCCTCCCCCACCAGGGATCGATCCCCCATCAGGCCTCAGTCCCCTGCTCAATTAAAGAGCAGGTCTTCCAAGGCACGCCAAACCCGCCCAGACTGGGGACAAGGGTGCCCACAGGAATGAGAAAGGATCAGCTCCTAGGCATCGGGGGGCCTCGCTATCGCAGTCATCGGACAATCTGTCCATTGATGGAGCCAATTTGCGCAGGTCAGAAGGGGCAATTTGGGGGCCAAGGGTACCCCCCAGAGATACCACAAAAACCCCAAGTAAGGATCCTCTCCAATCCAAGGAGATCCAGGACAGGATAGACAAAGCCATCAGAAAAGGGGTGGAGGCAGGCATCAGAGCCATGGCAGGATCTTCCACCCAGATAGACTATCCTGATCCTCCAGCTGACCAGCAGACCAGGGATAATCTTGATTATTCAGACATGGAGGGCGATGAGCAGGAGGGGGAGGAGGTTTCTGATCCCCTCGGTGAACTCGATAAGGAACAGGGTGAGGAAATTGGACTGGGGGGTGCGATCCCAGAACTTGCCATGTCAGACGACGAGGACTTGGCCCCTGAGCCAGCAGTCTCCTCCGTCCTGTTTCAGCCAGCCCTTTTCCGTTCCCTGTTGCACAAAGCCAAGACCATGGCCAATCTATTGACCCCTACTGGGGCAACTGGGCCAACATCTGAACCTGACCCCAAGTTCGAGCCCACTGCGTCCCAGACTGATGTGGTGCCAGCCCCTAAACTGTTTGTAGAGGCTGTACTCAAGCAGTGGCAGAACCCCACTTCAGGGTCATTGTCCAACGCCCTTGATAAGAGGTATTTTAATATTGACTCTGCTTTGGCCCAACACCTTGCAGTACCTCCGGTGGACAGTCCGGTTCTGGCTTTGTTTTCCAACAGTCAGATGCCTGGCGAACCAGAGGAGCTCCTCCGGCTGGAGGATTGCAGAACGGAGGCAACACTCCAGAGGGCTCATCAGTCGGCTGCGTGGGCGTTGAAAGCATCCTCCACGGCCTCATTCTTTTGCCGGACATCGGTCAAGTGGCTTCACGCCCTCCAGGACCACCTACCACCTTCAGACACTCGAGCTCACCAAGATCTCAACAAACTTCTGGCTGCTGCACAATTTACTTCGGATGCAACACTCCAATCGGCCAGATTTGCGGCCAGGGCTATGGCATCTGCGGCAGTGGCGCGCCGCATGACCTGGTTACGCAACTGGTCAGCAGATGCCAAGTATAAGTGGAAGCTGGCCTCTAGTCCGGTAGCGGGCCAGGCACTATTTGGTGAGCCTCTGAACCGCATCCTGATTGAGACGAAGGACAAAAAGAAAGTCCTTCCCTCAGGTGGCCGCAAGACCCCCTTCCGATCGACCTCCTTCCCCAGGAGAAGTTATAGAGGGGCCTATCAACCCCAAAACAGGTCCCAGGGCCAATCCCAGGGCAGTTCCCAAGCGCAGACTCAGGGGCAATACGGACCACGCCAGAGATTCTCCTCTGACCGTCCATTCCGGGGCAACCAATATAAACGGCCCTTTAGAGGGGCCGGTGGTCGCCCCTTCCACCGGAATAAGTAATTCTCCAGCCGTCCCTCCCATAGGGGGTCGCCTGGCACTCTATGCCAGCCGATGGGAGGAAATCACCAACGACGCATGGGTTTGTGAAACCCTGAAGTCAGGACTCGCTCTCGAGTTTCTTTCAAACCTCCCCCCCCGAGGTTTTTCCTTCGATGCCCCATCTCATCAAATTCAAAAAAAGGATCCTCATGAATCAGGCCATCCAGCACCTGTTGGACATTCGAGCCATCCAACAGGTGCCTGAGGACCAACAGGGGCAGGGCTTCTACTCCATTTTGTTTGTAGTGCCCAAATCCTCGGGAGGGTGGAGAGCAATATTGGGCCTTAAGCGCCTCAATAGGTTCATAGTCCACAAGAAATTCAAAATGCACACCCTGCATTCCATCCTCTCAAGTATTAGGAAGGGAGATCTATTGTCATCCATAGCTTTCTCAGAGGCTTACCTCCACATTCCAATTCGGCCATCTCACCGCCAATACTTGCGGTTTTGCTATGCAGGGGTGCATTATGAATATGGGGCGCTTCCCTTTGGCCTGTCCTCAGTGCCAAGGGTCTTCACCAAGGTCCTAGCGGCCTTGACCACTCACCTCATGTCCATTCCCATCAGGATCCAGTGCTACCTGGACGATATTCTCATCTCCTCGGCCTCTCCTTCTCAGGCTGAGAGAGATGTTCAGGTAGTGCTTAACACACTGGAACACCATGGCTTCTTGGTCAACCGATCCAAGAGCCAGCTTGTCCCTGCCACCAGAATTGTTCCCCTGGGGGCGATCATTGATTCCCTGGAGTGTAAGGTGTACCTGTCCCAGGACCAGAAAGACAGCCTATTGGCATTAACCCAGCAAGTTCTGAGGCAAAACTCAGCTCCACTGAAATTGCTGTCCTCCCTCCTGGGCAAAATGATTTCGGCCATTCATATTGTCCCATGGGCCCACTTACACTCCAGGGACCTCCAATGGCTCCTTCTTCCCTACCAGCGTCAGGGAAGGGCCCATTCCCCAGTCAAAGTGAGAATCCAGCCCTCAGTCCGGAAGTCTCTGATTTGGTGGACCACCTCTGCAGTCCACAGGGGCACCTGCTTCCTTCCCCCAAGACATATCCTAGTCCCCACCAATGCCAGTCTATCGGGTTGGGGGGCACACGCAGAGGCGCAGGTGGCACAGGGCACTTGGTCGTTAACTGAGACAACTCTAAGCATAAACGTCTTAGAGCTGCGGGCTGTGTTCCTTGCCCTGCAGCAGTTCAGGCCTCTTGTGCAAAACTCTCATGTCATGGTACTTACTGACAATGTGGCCACCAAGGCCCACATAAACAGACAGGGTGGGACCATGTCTGCACAGCTGATGTCAGAGGCCATGCAGTTGGGGCTATGGGCAGAGCAACACCTACTGTCTCTCTCTGCTGAACATATTTCTGGGGTGGACAACATCAGGGCGGACTGGCTTAGCCGGAACCAGATAGACCACTCAGAGTGGAGTTTACACCCAGATCTTTTCCACCAACTTGTGGCTCAATTTGGTCGGCCAGTAATAGACCTTTTTGCCACCCCGGGGAATGCCCAGCTGCCCAGGTTCCTGTCCCGGTATCAAACTCAGGGGGCGGAAGGGGTCGATGCCCTCCGCTGCACTTGGCCTCAGGGGTTGCTTTACGCCTTTCCCCCCATCCCCATCATTCCGCAGGTCATCCGGAAAATCCTGGAAGAAAGAGCCGAGGTGGTACTTCTGGCACCCGACTGGCCACGGAGAGCCTGGTATGCCGACCTGGTCTCCCTGTCGGTCTCACCCCATTGGAGGATCCCTCCGACAGAGTGGTCGCTGCTCCAGGGGTCAGTGCAGCATCCAGAGCATCACTGGTTGCAACTGACCGCCTGGCGCTTGAGCGGCTCACTCTGAGGAGCCGTCAGATCCCTGAGGACATTATGGAGGTCTTGCTTGACTCCCGCAGACCGTCCACGCAACGTATCTATGCAGCCTCTTGGAAGGCTTTCTGCTCCTGGTGTGCTAGGGAGGGTTATTCCCCACTGGATCTATCGGTCATAAATGTCCTTCAATTCCTATGCCAAGGACTAGCTAAGGGTCTTTCCCCAAGTACCCTCAAATGCCAGATTGCTGCCCTGTCCACGGTGCTGTCTTGTCCCTCTCTGGGGAAACTCTCAGCTCACCCCTTAGTCTCCAGGTTCCTTAAGACTACAGTAAATAGATGCCCCCCTGTGGTGCACAGGTACCCCACCTGGGACTTGTCCAAAGTGTTACTAGCACTCACGGGGGATGCCTTTGAGCCCTTGCAGTCCACCCCCCTGGCCCACCTAATGTATAAGGTGGTCTTCCTGGTGGCGGTCACATCTGCCCGTCGCATCTCCGAACTGGCGGCCCTTTCCATCAGGAGTGACCTTTGTGTGTTCCACCAGGACAGGGTGGTATTGCGATTGGACCCCACCTTTCTACCAAAGGTAAACTCTTACTTTCATCAGGCTCAGGAGGTGGTTTTACCTTCCTTTTACCCTTCCCCGTCCTCAGACATTGAAAGACAGTGGCACCTCCTGGACGTGAGGTGCGCACTGGACACTTACATACAAAGGACCTCTACCTTTCGCAAAACCGAGGCCTTGTTTGTCTCTTTCCATCAAACCTCCTTGGGGAGGAAAGCATCCTCTGTCATGGTGGGTCAGTGGATTCGTACTGTCATTAACATTGCATATGAACAAATGTCTTTGCCACGACCCACCAGGATTACGGCCCACTCCACACGCAGTGCGGCCACCACTGCAGCGTGGAACACCAGAGCTTCCATTGAGGAGATCTGTCGGGTGGCCACTTGGTCCTCTCCAACGCCGTTTGTCCGGCACTACAGAGTAGATGCTTTTGCCTCCCAGGAGGCTGACTTTGGGCGCAGGGTGCTGGAGCAGGTAACGTTGGAGGGCGGTGGTCCCAGCCAGAATCAGGAGGCCCTCCCTGGGCACTAAATTACTTTGGTATGTCCCAATCTTGGTGGCTAGCTCCACCACTATGGAGAATGAGATGTTGTACTTACCTGAGACGTCCATTCTCGTAGGGTGGAGCTAGCCGCCAAGTCCCTCCCTTCTAAATATGTTCTGGCTGTACGAGGAGTCTATTACTCGTATAGTTCACTAGGTATCTAGGTGTATTAGTGTACATAGTTGGCTTCTGTCTGTAGGTAGTTAGGTTAGGTATTTAGGACTCTCACATATCAACTCGTGTGTAATTTTCTGTGATTGAACTGTTAATAAACTTGTTGGATTAATGGCACTTGAGTCTGGCATGTATCCCTCATCAAAAGAGGGGGAATCTAGGCCTAGAGTCACCTTTTATACTTTTTCCAGACTCAGTTATAATTGGCTAGAAGGCTGTGCCAATACCCAATCTTGGCGGCTAGCTCCACCCTACGAGAATGGACGTCTCAGGTAAGTACAACGTCTCATTTTCTATATATCATTAGAAAACTGTTTAGGAAATAAAGTCCTTGGAAACTTGTTCAAACATTTTATTTGTGTGTTTGTGTGTGTGTGTGTGTGTGTGTGTGTGTGTGTAACATTTTTTTGCTGATAAATGAAAATAAAGGGAGACTTTAGAAAGTCTTTAGAAATAGACTTTAGAAATAGAAATCACATCGTCATCTGTCAGCATGACTAAGGCAGAAACAATTAAGCCAATTACAGGAGAGAAAAAAGGGTGTGGGTCTGTTACGTGTGCAAAGTCTAAATTGATAGGCATTACATAAAAGCAAGCATCTCTTCTATGGGGATTTTACACTCTGACAAAGTCAACAGGGGTTGATGAAAGCTTAGTAGTTTTAATAGTAGTTTTAAATAAAATTTTAAACATTCCGGAGATCGTGATGGCTATTGCTTCTTTATCTATATACCGTATTTTTTGGAGTATAAGACGCACCTTTTTACCCCCCCAAAAGAGGGTGAAAACCTGGGTGTGTCTTATACACCGAATGTAGCCCCACCCCCCCATCCCTACCCTTTGGCCTCTGTCTTCCAGCAATTTACCTGTTTGCAGCAAACAGGGGAGAGCCTGTTAAGACAAGCAAGTCCTTAGCAGCTTCCCGATGCCCAGCTGATTTGCCACGTGCTAAAATGAAACTGAAACTGAAACTGCAAAGAGGCAAATAGCTGGGAGACACACGCAGATTTTTATTTTCTGCTGAACTGGATGAAAGGGGATAAGTGAATAACTATAAATGTCTGTAGAATGTTCAAATTATTAGACTTATTTTTTAAAGACTGCTTTATTATTGTTCTAGAGCCAGGGGTCTCCAACCTTGGCAATTAAGGCAATTAAAACTTGTGGACTTCAACTCCCAGAATTCCACAGCCAGCTTTGTTAGCTTTGCTGGCTGTGGAATTCTGGGAGATGAAGTCCACAAGTCTTCAAGTTGCCAAGGTTGGAGACCCCTGTAAATCTAGACAACTTAACAAAATAAAGAAGCTTTTTAAAATAAATGCTTTCTCTGAAGAGGCCCAGTGCTGTTGTATCTTCTTTTAAATAATAGAGAATAATTTATACTTCCAGAAATTTTAATTAATTTTAACAGCTCTGTACAAGTATAGTCTGAAATGTAACAGCGTCCTGTTTAGTATTAGAGTTAAATCCTGACTTACCTTGGAGTAGATCTATTTAAATAATTGGGAGGAGTTAGTGTGACTACATTTAAGAAAACTTTCTGGCATAATGTACATTTCTTCAATTCTTTGCTATTTCTATGGGTCAGGCACACATGCACAGAAATACACAGCAAACAGTGTATATCATCTGTGCTGTTTGCTGTTTGCCAAATTGCTTGGAGGCATAGGCCTTTTTTCCTTGTTTTCCTCCCCCAAAACTAAGGTGCGTCTTATACTCCGGTGCGTCTTATACTCCGAAAAATACGGTGTATATATAGTCTCCCTTTATTTTCATTTATCAGCAAAAAATCCTACATATATATATATATATATATATATATATATATATATATATATATATATATATATATATATATATATATATATATATATATATATATATATATATATATATATATATATATATATATATATATATATATATATATATATATATACATATGTAAAGTGACCAGATTGTTTTTTTTTAAGCGGGACACTGACGGGGGGGGCGGGGCCGCCCATTTGAGTTTTGCCCTCTGCGCATGCGCAGAACGCTGCGCATGCGCAGAGGGAAAAAGACCGCCAATGTCGGCGTCCAGGTGGGGGGGAGGCGGGAGGCCTTTCCTCGCCTCCCGCCTTCCCTTCGGGAGCCGGCAGTGGCTTGGGCGCAGCCACGTTTCTTTCTTTGCATCCTATTTGCTCTAGTTTTTAACTCTTCGGGGATCTCTCCCCCCTCCTATTTTACTACTCTCCCCTCACCTGCATTATTAGAGGAACTGAGGAAGAGTCGTCCGGAGCTGTTCCAAGGATGAGAAAGAGAGAAAGCCATTGTGCTTCAACCTGAGCGCCTTTAGTGGCCTATCGCCTTCTTATATCGCCGGGCTTTCTAATTTGCATGCCCCAGGTAGCAGTCATTGGCTCCCCGGTCACTGTGGCTGTACCAGGGAGCCTGCGTGCTTGTCATCAATGGAGACGCGCGCGCGGAAGGCACCACGGAGCAGAGGCACCTGGCGAGCGAGCGGGCAGGCGGGCAGGATACGCGGGCAGGAGCCTGCCGCCGATGCCGCCACTCGCCTCGCTCGCCAGGTGCCTCTGCTCCATGGTGCCTTCCGCGCGCGCGTCTCCATTGATGACAAGCACGCAGGCTCCCCGGTACAGCCACAGTGACCGGGGAGCCAATGACCGCTACCTGGGGCATGCAAATTAGAAAGCCCGGCGATATAAGAAGGCGATAGGCCACTAAAGGCGCTCAGGTTGAAGCACAATGGCTTTCTCTCTTCCTCATCCTTGGAACAGCTCCGGACGACTCTTCCTCAGTTCCTCTAATAATGCAGGTGAGGGGAGAGTAGTAAAATAGGAGGGGGGAGAGATCCCCGAAGAGTTAAAAACTAGAGCAAATAGGATCACTGTGGCTGTACCGGGGAGCCCGCGTGCTTGTCATCAATGGAGACGCGCGCGCGGAAGGCACCACGGAAACAAGGAGGAATCTAGTAACAATCAAGCTAAAAAGATATATTCAGTTTAATTTTTTTAAAAATCTCGCCTCGTTATTTTTTTATAACTGATGGCAGCAAACATACCCAATACCGCTTCCGCCTATTTTCGCCCCACAACACCAACTCTGCAAGATAATAAGTTGGGCTGAGAAAGAATGATTGGCTGCCTTTCTTAAAGAGAAACGAGAGCGGGGTTTTTGCACGTATGTTATTGTCCGCGCTGTGTTCGGGAGATAACGCCCATGTGTCTTACTCTTCGTCCAGCCAATCAACTGACCGAAGGTCCGCCTCCTTTTTTCTTTCTACTCTGCGATAGGCCGGAGGTCTGCAAAAAGCCACGCCCTCCCTGCTTACTGGAGGGAGATTTAAAGCCGCATTTCATGCTGGCCATTAGGGTTTTTGGAAGGGGTGCTCCGGTTCGGCGGCCAATCATGCAATTTCCGAATTCTTTGTCGGACTCCTTGACTGCCGTAACTGGCCAGTAGTTGCCTTTAGATTTTGGGCGTTGGGTGTTGGGTGGAGCTTCCTTTTAAACTGCTGGTATCTCTGCCTTTTCCCGTCGGAGGTTTAAAAATCGGGACTTTTTAAGAGGGCGGGCGGGACGCGGGACAAATTGCGAAAAAGCGGGTGTGTCCCGCCAAAATCGGGACGTCTGGTCACCTTATGCATATGGTTGTAGAGTTATCTGTTAAAATATTACATTAATAATTTATGTTAAGGCTTCTGAAAATCAGTGTTAATCTAGTGAAAAGAAACCATTGGCCACAAGTGTTGCTTCATATCCTAAACTGAGACATTTGAAATTATTCTAACTTCACTTCTAGAGAACAAATGGTGAACTGAAGACAGCTAATAACAGAGTCAATGATTGCAGCAGAATGGAGAGCCAGAGTGAAAATCTTTGTAATTTCTTTCTGAACGAGGAGATAACTTAAAATTACCCACAAGTGCTCCATACAGTTGTTCCTCATGAAGAGACCACAAGACCATAGACAGTAGCAGGTTTAGTGGTCTAGGAGACAAGTAAATAGCCATCTTTTTGCTCCAATCAGTTGATGCCTTGGAAAAGGCACTTGGATTTGCATACTTCCTTTTCTAATTATTTTTATTTACGGAAGTTACCAGAATAGCTATTCAACTATTAGGAACCTTTGGATTGACAGATTTTACAGCACTGGTGAGTTTTTTTGAATCCTTAGCAAAAGAAGTTCTAAATACAAATTTAAGAACTTAAAACAATTATTTTGGAATAAACAGCAAAAGGGTCATTACAACTTTGATTTTGGAAAGTTACAAACAGATTAAGAGTCCAGATGTATTTGAATTCGATTTTGGAAATAAGTATAGGAATCCTCTTTATGGTAAAATGCTTTTATTTTGAAAATAATAATTGAACATTGGACATATTGGGGTTTATCTTTGAACAATGGACTCAGAAAGTGTCTGCTTTAAAAGTGTTTCAAGGATGTTATGAAAGAGGTATAGGAGGTTATCTAACAAGATTGTTGGGAAATAGACTTGTTGGTTGGGGATTGATCAGAAGTGGAATTAACAATAGCTATAAGTGTGATATGAAAAAAGATGCTACACTGGAGATACAAAAGAAACTGACTGATATCTTAATAATTGAGAGGGATATAAAATTAGAGAGTAATCTGGATAAGTTTCCTACATTGGAGTTACAAAAGAGACTTGTTAAGCTTCGAAGAGTTTTATTAGATGGGACAAAGAAAAAATGAAAAAAATCAAGTTCTCTGACATTATTTCAAGGGACTATAGATCACATTTGTTAAAAGTAAAAGAAAGGAATATAAAGTTGGCTTATTTGATGTTAAAATAACTACATAGTTATCTCTGATAACCCTTAAAGAACTTTTGCTAATCAGGACTGAACAGTGAGATTTTAAGGATTTGTTTATAGAAAAGAAATAAGAGATCATTTGTTGCATTTTAAGATAATGTGATACGTTATTAAAATAAAAATGAAGTTGTGTACATTTACTGTGATGAAAGAGAAATCATTTGTTTATACATTTTTAAATTTTTATTTTCTATATTCTTATTTTCTTATTTTACATTTTTCTACTTTTTCATTTCTGCACTTTTTTGTTTTAATTGTAACTTTAATGTAATAAAATTTAAAGTCAATTTAACAAAATTAATGTATAAAACAGAAACTATTCTCACTTCAAGGAGGTCCAAATCAAAAGCTGCTTTGACTTAAAGACTGTTCCAAAATACATTTTTTCCATTTAACTCATAGCGTCAGAAACAGAAATAACTCTAGTTTTTAAAAAATCAATAAAATGGGGTGAAATATGTGAGACCAAAATATCTTTCTAGGGAATTAAGAGATAGAAGCAGAGTTTTTCAGACAGAATCCTTAATCCCCTCCTCCTCCTCCTCCTCCTCCTCCTCCTCCTCCTCCTCCTCCTCCTCCTCCTCCTCCTCCTCCCCGACCCCCACCGCCACCTTTTTGATTTATAAAAATGTATTGTAACATTACAGAGATAGGGTGTGAAGAAAGAAAATATATTTAGCAACGAAGGTATACCTTCTGCATTTACCAAATTTCAGACAATTAAGTTGAGGGCTTTGCAAATTTGACAAGGAGAATTAATGAATTATTTAATTGACAATGTCAGTACTTACTGCAGACATAGAAATACCCTTTGGCAAGTAACCTTGTTTCAAAGCCAACCTGATTTTACAGTATCCAAACTGTCAACTACATGTCAGGAAGACTACAGAATTCCCCAACAAACATCAGTGAGGAATAGATACTTATTTTAATATTTAGCAAAAGAAAATATGCCCTTACAACCCACTTGTTCTGCATGTGTAAACCGCAGGCAGGAGAAAGGAAACAAGCAACAATTTGGATACCAGAATTTCAAAAGATTGCTGATGAGCCTTTGATAAAAGGGAGGAGGAAAAGAAAGCATTAAATCTGGTAAATAAGTCTAGGAGAAAATTGCAGGAAATAATTAATTCTGATTAATGTATATGTTTAATACATAGTGTCTGCAGCTTGGTTTCAGCTAGTCAGTAATTGTGTTTTTAATGTCACTTGGGATTTCCTAGATTCTTCTAGATAAGATCAGAGCAGCAGCATCCTGTCTACCCAGAGATTTACTGTATATTTTGTATAAATATACAGTATATATACTGTATAAAATATACAATATTTTAATCTTCTCTGCTATTAAATACCTTTACATGATGATATATAAACAACAACAATGTTAAAACATTTTTTTAAAAATGAAGTTTGATTTTAGTTATCTCTTGTGACATTGCTCTGTCACCCATAGGAGTTAGAGAAGTAATCCTGTTTTCTTTAGCCATGTACCTGAGCATTACAGGATGAGGAGCGGACTATACAATTTATTTGATTTTTTTTCTTTATCTCTCTTTCCTTTTAATTGGTCAAAGTAACATAGACTATAGTTCCTATCTCTTTCATATGCTGGGATTGGGAAGATGCCATGTGAGATACTTCCCTAGAAAATAATAGTAGCAGCAGTAATTACCAAGTCTATTCAGGCAGGAAGTAAAGTGAGAAGATGTTTGCGACTGCCAGTCTTTCACCCTATAGCAGTGATGGTGAAACTTTTTTTGCTTGGGTGCCAAAAGGGTGCGGGCGGGCGGGCAATGCCCTTTGCCCTTTGACCCCCACACGCATGTGCACAGGGCTCACTGAAGCCTCCGGAGCCTGTGGATGGCAAAAAACGGATTCTAGCTGATTTTCGGCCTTCTGGAGGACAGGGGGAGGTTGTTTTCGCCTTCCCCATGCTTCAGGAAAACCTCCGGAGCCTGTGGATGGCTAAAAATGGAAACAAACTTTCAGTTGGGCCGTGGGGCCGTTTTTCACCCTCCCCAGGCTTCAGAAAAGCCTCCTGAAGCCTGGGTATGGTGAAAAACGGTCCAATGGCCCAATCGGAAGTTTGGAAATGTGCGCTGGAGCTGAAATAGGGCAAAGCCTCACGTGCCATAGGTTCGCCATCACGGCTGGATAGGTTCAACTATGCTGCTACAAGTCTCTGAAGTACACAAAGTAGTTGGAGAGGTTTTCCTGTTTGTAGGCATATTTATTTATTTCTTCTTGGACGCTATTTAAATTAAGCAGCATTAAGCAAGATAATATTAAGAAATAACTGTCAGCGTTCCAATAAACACCCCCAACAAAATAAAACTCCGAGGCTAGAAGTTCCTCAAAGTTCCAATTTATTAGAGATGCCATGTTGGCAAATCTGGGAAAATCCGAATTTGAAAGCTTCCAGATTTTCTCCACCCAAACAAAATTTCAAGTCCCTGCCCAGCTGTTGTGGCCAGGCCGAGTCCAGTGCAGTTAGCAGCCGATCCCGAGGATTCGGAGGTAGTGAGGGTGCAGTACAGAAGACCGGTGTTCCTGGCACCAGAGACGGAGAGTGAAGAGGATGTGGGGTCAGAGGCTGGCGAACAATTAGAGCCTGATGAATCTCCTGAGATTAGTGACTCAGGAGAAGAAGAGCAGCCTCTTCTTGATGCCAGAGCACGCAGGTTCTCAAAGAGACATGAGTGGCTAATCAGGAGGAGGCTTCCTCGTGAGTAGTACTGCAGGGCTTGACCATGCCCTGAGGGTATTTAAGGGTCTGTCATGAGGGGCTTTGTTGCAGAGAACAAGCCTGTTCTGTGGTTCCAGCATTTTGCTCTTGTGTCTGCGGCTCGGATTATACAAAGTGAACATTTTTCCTGTGTTAATGAGATTTGGATTTCCGCCAAACCTACGTGAGTTGAGATAACGCTAATTGACTGCTTTCTGGGACTCTAGCCATCTACTGAGAAGACTTTGTAAATAACTCATTAATTACCTGATATTCTTTTGAAAAGATTCAACTCTTGCTAAGACTTTATTGGAAGTAAAAGAGTATTGTTCCCAATTCCTTCCCATGCATCTTATTTTGGGGGGCATACCCGTGGGGACAGAACACCAGCACCCACATATCCATCACACAATCCAATCAGGCACCATCCAAAACTGAAGACGTCTCCCAGTCCCTTCATCGCAGCTGCAGGGCACAATGGTCTTCACTTTCTGGAAAGAATGTGTCTTTAGACTACTACATATCACCTATTCCATATAATCCCCCTCCCATTTTCCCACAGTAGAAACTGTGGCAGGCCTGAATACAAAAAGGTAAAAGATGGCTTCCAGGCCTGACAATAACATTACTGATGTTTATGAAAGTATCATTTATTTTCAAATCCATTATGGAATATCATTGTCACTGGGAAATCATTAATTGCAACATACAGATCCACCATTTTATCAGTTGTCCAAATAGCTAGATTTTGACAGGTTTTCGTATAGTCAATTCTGCACAGTCAGAATTGGATAATCATTGTGTGTTGTCTTGGTTTCTACACCATACAGTTTGTATATGATCTTGGATCAGAATTCATGATTTGAATTATTTCTAGTTCCATTATATGAAAAATATGTCAGTAAGTATAAATTTCTGGAAAACAGGAGTCAGAATAAGCCACATTGAAAACAAAAGGACAATCTATTAAGTAAAATAGATAGAAAATTGTATCTACTATCGACTATAAACTTGATACATAGTTACATAGAAAGACAGACATTTAAAAGTTGCCAGTTTGCTCATAAGTATCTTGGTTGTTATAATGGATTTAATGCAGGGGCGGGTTGCTCTTACCTCGCTACCGGTGCACTGCTCGCGGATCGCCATGTTGCGCGTGCACATGCACGCTATGTGCGCATGCCCCTTCGTGCGATTTTGCTTCCGCGCATGCACAGAAGTAAAATCTCACCGAAACCTTGTGAGGGGATGTGCGCGTGGGTGCACGATTTTGGTGATTTTTTGCTTCCGCGCATGCGTGGAAGTGAAATCTCGCCGAAATCTCATGCACACGTGTGTCCCCTCGCAAGATTTTGGCGAGATTTTGCTTCCGCACATGCGCAGGAAGCAAAAAAAGCTGAAAAATTGCTGAAAAAAGATGGCGGCGCACGACAGACCAGCGAAGATGGCACCGGAGCCGTCACGCGCAAATTGCGTAATCGGCAGATCCCTACAGGACCTGCGCACTGGACCACACCGGTAGGAACCCACCCCTGATTTAATGCATCCTTACCAATGGATCTATTTCTCAGTATCTATTTTGTATCTTAAAATATTATAGAATTTGTTCTTCTAGCATGTAAAACATTAATTCCAAGAGTTGCGCAGAGTACTGTTTGTGTTATCTTTGGAATATTTCCTTATTTATAGAAAAATATGCTATAACAATTCCAGATAAATTTATTTTTATATCACTGCTATGCACTGCTGTTGCAGCCATTATCTCACATTTAATATTTTTTTTCTTTTTAACTTTTCAACTCACAACTCCATCACAATTAATATGAGATAGTAGGTCCATTTGTCATTTGTACACATTGGAAAAATAATCATTGACTAGTAAAAATATTTATTTTTAAAACAGCATGTAATTTTTAAACCATAGTATAAGAGGAGTTTCTTAAATCACTTCTACGTTATTTTATTATGTATATTCGTTTCTAAACAGACCGTTTTACAATGGAATAATTTAGAGTGCCAGCAAACTACAATACATTGTTTAAGAAATTAATTGTATAGTGGAATTGTTTCTCTGAATATAATTTGTTTAACATTTGTTAAATCTTGTGTATTCTATATGCACAAAAATAGTTACTATTTGACTTTTTAAAAAATTAGCCTACTTCAAGGAAAATATGCATTAATATCTTTTTTGTCATCACGTTGCATTGTCTTGCCTTCTTGCATAAAGTCTAGCTTTGACTCATTGTATTAAAAGAGTGGCTTCCAGCAAATCTAAATGGGATGGAAATTATAGTTGTAATCCAGGAAAACAGTCACACAGGGTGTTAGGTTTAAAAAATTAAGTACATTTAAATCTATTTAAATTAAGTACTCTTCCTGTCAAGTGCTTAGGCATTGACAAAACATACCAATAATGTCAAAAATATCAAGAGATGATTTGTTGTTGTTGTTGTTGTTGTTGTTAGTAGCGAAGTCGTGTCCGACCCATTGCGACCCCATGGACAATGTTCCTCCAGGCCTTCCTATTCTCTACCATCCTCTGGAGTCCATTTAAGCTCACGCCTACTGCTTCAGTGACTCCATCCAGCCACCTCATTCTCTGTCGTCCCTTTCTTCTTTTGCCCTTAATCTTTCCCAGCATTAGGCTTTTCTCCAGTGAGTCCTTCCTTCTCATTTGGTGGCCAAAGTATTTGAGTTTCATCTTCAGGATCTGGCCTTCTAAAGAACAGTCAGGGTTGATCTCTTCTAGGACTGACCAGTTTCATCGCCTTGCAGTCCAAGGGACTCGCAGGAGTCTTCTCCAGCACCATAGTTCAAAGGCCTCAATTCTTTGGCACTCAGCCTTTCTTATGGTCCAACTTTCACAGCCATACATTGCAACTGGGAAAGCCATAGCCTTGACTATACACACTTTTGTTGGCAGGGTGATGTCTCTGCTATTTTAGTATGCTGTCTAGATTTGCTCTAGCATATTTGATCCAACATATGTTGGCAATTTGATCTCTAGTTCCTCTGCCTCTTCGAAATCCTGCCTGTACTTCTGGTAGTTATCGATCCACATACTGCTGGAGTCTAGCTTGTAGGATTTTAAGCATAACTTTACTTGCATGTGAAATGAGTGCAATGGTGCAATAGTTTGAACATTCTTTGGCATTGCTTTCTTTGGAATTGGAATGTAAACTGACCTTTTCCAATCCTGTGGCCACTGTTGAGTTTTCCAAATTTGCTGGCATATTGAGAGTAGCACTTTTACTGCATCGTCTTTTAAGATTTTGAATAGCTCAGCTGGAATACTGTCACCTCCACTAGCTTTGTTGTTGCTCAGATTTCCTACGGCCCATTTGACTTCACATTCTAGGATGTCTGGCTTCGAGGTCAGTGACCAGCCCATCGTGGATATCAGAGATGTTAAGCTCGTTCTTGTATAATTCTTCTGTGTAATTTTGCCACCTCTTCTTAATCTCCTCTGCCTCTGTTAGGTCCCTGCCATTTTGGTCCTTTATCATGCTCATCTTTGCATGAAATGTTCCCTTCATATCTCCAATTTTCTTAAAGAGATCTCTGGTCCTCCCTATTCTATTGTTTTCTTCTATTTCTTTGCACTGTTCATTTAAGAAGGCATTCTTATCTCTTCTAGCTATTCTCTGGAATTCCGCATTCAATTGGGTGTATCTTTCTCCTTCTCCCTTGCCTTTCACTTCTGTTCTTTCCTCAGCTATTTGCAAAGCTTCCTCAGACAGCCATTTTGCTTTCTTGCATTTCTTTTTCTTTGGGATGCTTTTAGTTGCTACCTCTTGTACAATGTTGTGAACCTCCATCCATAGTTCTTCAGGCACTCTGTCTATCAGATCTAATTCCTTAAATCTATTTGTCACCTCTACTGTATATTCATCAGGGATATGATTTAGTTCATACCTGAGTGGCCTAGTGCTTTTCTTCAATTTAAGCATACATTTTGCAACGAGAAGCTCATGATCTGAGTCACAGTCGGCTCCTGGTCTTGTTTTTACTGACTGTATAGAGCTTCTCCATCTTTGGCTGCAGAGCACATAGTCAATCTGATTTCTGTGTTGACCGTCTGGTGATGTCCATGTGTACAGTCATCTCTTGGGTTGTTGGAAAAGAGTGTTTGCTATGACCATCGTATTCTCTTGACAAAATTCTATCAGCCTGTGCCCTGCTTCATTTTGTACTCCAAGGCCAAACTTGCCTGTTATTCTGGTTATATTTGGTTTCCTACTTTAGCATTCCAATCCCCCATCATGATAAGGACATCATTTTTTGGTGTTAATTCTATAAGGTGCTGTAGGGCTTCATAGAACCGGTCAATTTTATCCTCTTCAGCACCAGTGGTTGGGGCATAGACTTAGACTACTGTGATATTGAATGGTTTGCCTAGGATTCGAACTTAGATCATTCTGTCATTTTGGGGATTGTATCCCAGTATTGCTTTACCTACTCTTTTATTGACTATGAAGGCTACTCCATTTCTTCTGAGGGATTCTTGCCCGCAGTAGTATATATGATGGTCATCTGAATTAAATTCACCCATTCCTGTCAATTTTAGTTGACTGATTCCTAAGATGTCGATGTTCAGTCTTGTCATCTTTTGTTTGACCACGTCCAGCTTGCCTTGATTCATGGATCTTACATTCCAGGTTCCTATGGAGAAAAGATATTTACAGCATCGGACTTTCCTTTCACCACCAGATACATCCACAGCTGAGCGTCCTTTTGGCTTTGGCACAGTCACTTCACTCTTTCTGACGCTACTAGTACTAGCCCTCTGCTCTTTCCCAGTAGCATATTGGATACCTTCTGACCTGAGGGGCTCATCTTCCAGCGTCATATATTTTTGCCTTTTGGTACTGTCCATGGGGTTTTCATGGCAAAGATACTGGAATGGGTTGCCATTTCCTTCTCTAGTGGATCACGTTTTGTCAGAGCGCTCTGCTATGACCTGTCCGTCTTGGGTGGCCCTGCAAGGCATAGCTCATAGCTTCATTGAGCTACGCAAGAGACTACTGTAACGCGCTCTACATGGGGCTACCCTTAAAGAGCATCCGGAGACTGCAATTGGTGCAGAATGCAGCTGCGCGAGCTGTGGTGGGTGTACAGAAATACACCCACGTAACACCCATTCTCCGCCAGCTGCATTGGTTGCCTATTAGTCTCCGGTCGCAATTTAAGGTGTTGGTTTTGACCTTTAAAGCCCTACATGGCTCAGGGCCAGGTTACCTTCGGCACCGCATCCTTCCACATACCTCCCTACGACCAGTTAGGTCCCACAGAGAGGGCCTCCTCCGGGTCCCGTCGGCCAAACAATGTCGGTTGGCGGGGCCGCGGGGGAGGGCCTTCTCTGTGGGAGCCCCATCCCTCTGGAACCAACTCCCACCAGAGATCCGGACTATCCCCACTCTACTGGCCTTCCGTAAAGCCGTGAAAACATGGCTCTTACGACAGGCGGGGTGAATAAGGAGATCAGATTCCCCCATGAATGGTGTTTTTAATAATGTTTTAATATTGTTTTATTTTAAATTGTTACAATTGTTTTTACTGTACGTTTCTTATCCATGTTGTACGCCGCCCTGAGTCCTACGGGATTGGGTGGCCTATAAGAGCGTAGAAATAAATAAATAAATAAATAAATAATAAATAAATAAATAAATAAATAAATAAATTATAATGAACCCAATAAACCTGTTTTGTTAAGCAGTTAATAGAATATTTGTTTTTTGTCTTGTGTTCTTTCCTTTTTTTCTCTTTCTTTTAAATTCTGACTTTATGGTAATTTATAGTAATTTTCAGATGCACAAACTGTTAAAACTATTGGAACCTATATAAATTCCATTTAATATTTACATTTAATAATTGTTTATTTTCTGAAATGAAACTTTTATAAGTCTTAGTAAATTTTTACAAAATTTTAAATAACAGCAGTTCTCCTTTTCATTTATTTTAATACATTGATTTTAATTCTGATTTTAATATTGTTTTTAAACTCAGTTTTGTATTATGTATTCTGCTTTGTTGTCTTGAATATTATGTAAACAAAATAAATTTATTTAAATAAATGGAATAGCCATTTTCCACCAAAGTGCTACTATTGTTACTTTATCTATTAAGTGTTTTCTATTTTAGTTAAGTTAATTTTAAAATTAGTTAGTATTCCAGCCCCTGAAAAAAAAACTTAGCAAAAAAAAAAATCAGGAAGATCCATGCAAAACATTGTTTTCCCCAAAGTACTATATGCCTCTTTGAAAGATCTGCAATTTATTTTAGAAAATATGTCCTTTCAACAAGTAGATTGCCAATAGTAGAAAAAGTGCTACAAGTTTTTATTCCCTTCTTTCCTTATCTTCACTCAAATGGCCCCCACAGTATCACAACATTCATTTCCTTAGATTTACAATATATTAACATACCATATGATTTGTTTTCTCTTTCTCTGTCTTCTGTTACATTTAACGTTTGGGTGCTTTAACTTCTGGATCATAATCATGATAATAATCCCACTGTATTTCAATTATACATATTAAATCCTAGTTGCCTTGCTGTAATAAGATCAAGCTTATCTTGCTTGTTATCTATTCTCTGAAAATTAATATAGACAATGAAAACCATTAACTTTATGAGTCAGTGTTGATTTTTCATTCTGTGATTTAATAGGTCCCAGTTTAATTACTTTATCATGTAGTCTTGCATATAGAATCATGAACTGCATTTCTCTCTCCAATCCTCTCAGGATTCAAAGCTTTCTTGATGAAGTTTGACATGCTTTAAGTAAACACATTATCTTTGTTGCTGTGAGATGCCATATATTTCATGTTTGCAATTCAGTATCCAATATCCAAATATGTTATGCAGGCATATGGTAATAGCTGGACATGCCCCTGCTGCTGTATTATTCCTTCCTCTTTCCAGTCTTGCTCCATGGCCTAGAACGGGGGTCTTCTGCAAAGCTGGCTGGGGAATTCTGGGAGTTGAAGTCCACCAGGCTTAAAGTTGCCAAGGTTGGAGACCCCTGGCCTAGAAGGATGGATGAGAATACCACATGAGCCCTCTGGGAAACTGCTGAGCAAGAGAGAGAGAGAGAGAGAGAGAGAGAGAGAGGAAAGCAAACAATCAGCAGAAGGGGGAAGTTGTTATTGGCTTATCAAACAAATGGCTGTTTACTCAATCGGGCAAGCAGCCTGTGAAGAAGAAATTCATAAACTTACTGAAAAACTCCTAGGATTGGAGAGTTTCTATCTGAGTTCTGTATTCTAACCTCTAATTCAAAAGAAAGTCCATATGAATCTTTCTTTCTTGATCATGTTCTGTAGTTAAGAGGCGTGACAGGCCCTTCAACTTCCTTCCTTCCTAGAATTCCAAGGTCTGAGGTGATGTGTTGTTGTTGCTCTTGGCAATATCATCAGTCTCCATATGGATGATTAGGAAAAGGTGTTTGTCAGTGGGATTGATGAGTCTTGGCAGCTACTCCATTATATCCCTGATCCATGTTCCCAGGAGACCTATTACTCTATAAATCAGCCCATCTGGTGTATGTTACTGTTTGTTCCTTATAGCTAATACAATTCATCAATAGTTACTACAATTTCTGTTTGTCCTCTTGCAGGGTATAATTTTATTGCCCATTGTTTTTTACCCTAAAGCTCTTGTTTTGTGTTTAGCACAGGTATTGTTCATTCCCTAGAAATACTTATGCTGTTTCTTCTGTGAAACCTGAAAATTATTTCTAAATTTCTATGCTACAAAAAATGTTCATGGTTCTTCGGGAGTGATCTAATTCTGTCACCTATAATGTTAAAAATGGATTAGCAGGTCTGCTACTATGAAGTAGTAAATAAACCAAATGTTTTGCATCAATTTAGGATGACTACCAGCCATGATTGACTTTAGGTTCATGCCTGAATGTTGTCCTTTTAATCCTCATTCACATACATAAGGTAACTTTTCCATTCAGGGATTAACAAATTAGTGTCTGCAGTGTGTGTGTCAAAATTTATAAATCTGTAAGATGACAGGTGCATGATTGCAATCCAAGCCCCACTCCCTGTCAATACAATACACACATAAAAGGAACAGGGGTTGGACTGAGGAACTGCAACATCACTCTAACAGATTTTGACATCTCTATATATGGATGGCATTATTTTGACAACATCATGATCATGAAGAGAAGGAGAAAAAAATTTAGAAGGATTTTCCTTCTGTGAAAATAACTCTAAAACGTCACCTAATATATTTCTCCAATTTGCCATTCAGTGACTATGTAGAACCACAAACTAACAAATCACATTTTAGCTTAGAGTAATAGATAAACCAAAATATAGGGTAAGACTATGTTCTGCATGTTTTGTAAATACATAAAATTGAGTTCATGGTTTTGTTATTTATGATTTAGCATGTTGTGGGGAGTTGGCATTTTTCCAACAAGTAGCTATCTGTACTGATCTCTCGCGCTCTTCTAAATAGATACCGTATTTCCCCGAAAATAAGACCCTGTCTTATATTTGTTTGAACCTCGAAATAAGCGCTTGGCCTTATTTTGGGGGAGGTCTTATTATTTTGGGGCGCGTGGAGCAAGTCAGGGCTCCTCTTGCCATCTTACCTGATTTCCAGCTCTGTCTCCCTAACCCTAACCAGAGGAAATGGCAGAAAGCGGCTGCGCATGTGTTTAAATATTTTGGGGGAGGGCTTATTTTCAGGGAAGGGCTTATTTTCAGGGAGGGCTTATTTTCGGAGAAACACAGTAGATAAATTGTATACCTGGTTTTGGAGGGTTATGATCCTCCTTTTCTTTCAATTCAGTCTACTTACTATTTTAAATGACTTGTGTGTTTTTTTTAAATCCAAGAGTTACTAGTTTTCTATTTTTGATTCCTGCTGCAACCCAGGACATTTCCTAAAATTATTTCAAAACTGAGAAGTCCTTGGTGCTCTCTTGATTGTTTTCATGCCAATATTTCATTACCTGAATAGATAATAAGTTCAATGCAAGAAGAGATTACTGCTTATATACAGTAGCTTGTCCTGTAAGTGTTGGTGGGTTGTTGTTTTGTCCTTGGTTTACTTGATTAGAAATTTACTGCTTGATTGTTTGGTGTTAATCCTGGTGTTGATCCTTGTTTAATTGGTTGCTGATTGCTGTTGATAAGGTATTCTAGTCTTTTTGTTTCCTTTTTAGCTTTTTTATTGTATCTTTTGAATGGTGTATAAATGTTTGTCTCTATATTGCTGTTAATGGCTGATTTGTCTAAGTGCCAAGCTCCCAGGAATTCCTTGGGGTTTTGGGATTTAATTTCTCAGTTGAAACTATGGTTAAGTCTGTCCATGTGTTGTGAGATTAAGGAGTTTAAATCATGTCTTCTAAGTGCTAGTTGGTATTCATGGATACATTCTGATAGACTTCTGCTTATAGCCCTTAGCAATAGCACTTGGACTTGTAGACCGCTTCCATAGTGCTTTACAGCCCTCTCTAAGCAGTTTACAGAGTCAGCATATTGTCCCCAACAATATGGGTCGTCATTTTACCGATCTTAGTGGGATGGAAGGCTGAATCAACCTTGAGCCAATCAGGATCAAACTCCTGGCAATAAGAAGAGTCAGCCTGCAATATTGCATTCTAACCACTGCACCACTATGGCTCTGTCCTACATAGTGGCTGTTACAGTTCTTACACAATATGTTGTAGATAATTTCTGTTTTTTCTGCTTGGGCTACTGGGTCCAAGCAAACAACAACAACAACAACCCTTCAAAACCCAAGTTTTGGATCTTTTGATTCATTTAAGATGTTTTAGAGGACTTTAGTTGATTTGTGTCCCATGGTGATAAAGTGTTGCTGGAATACTCTGTTGGCTATTTCTGTTTGTGGTATATGGCAGTGTTATCTTTTCTATTTCTGTATCTATTTCAAAACTGGGAAATTTGCATGTTATCTGGTTTGATAACATTATTCACCATTATAACTGAGCCGAGGTGGTGCAGTGGTTAAATGCAGCTACTGCAGGCTACTCCAGCTGACTGTTAGTTCAGCAGTTCAGCTATTCAAATCTTACCAGGCTCAAGGTTGACTCAGCCTTCCATCCTTCCGAGGTCGGTATTGTTGGGGGCAATATACTGAACTCCGTAAACCACTTAGAGAGGGCTGTAAAGCACTATGAAGCGGTATATAAGTCTAAGTGCTATTGCTATTCTGTTCTATAATATTATAGCCATATCTTAATCTGTATCAGTGTCTGCACCAGCACTGGAAAATTATGGAATAATTATTGTGAATTATTGTGTGTGTGTATGTGTGTGGAAGCATCTACACATATGCATAAACAACACACACATAAGTGTGCATATAGTGGTGGGCTTAACATTTCCTCTTGCAAAGGAAGAGAGCAATGGCTAATTCTCATCACATTATAACATATTTACCATTCCATACTAATATTCACATATCATACAGTTTATGAAATAAGTCAGAGTAATGCTTACCAAAAACATGCTATTGAAACCACAGTGTCTGGGTTCACACAGCTGACTAAACATTAAGGAAACAAAACCACATCACAGCTTACCACAATGTGTGAATCCAGTTATAGCATGCAATGTAGCTCTTAAATTAGATAAACATGAATAGCTAAAATGTATTTGAGAAAGTATTTGTCAGCATTTTTACTATTCAAATTGTCAAGAAAAAATTTAAGAGCTCTTTAACTAGGGCTAAGTTCACTCCTCATTCTCAACCGTGGTTTGTTATTTATCATTGTTTGATATATCATAACCATTCATTCATATAACAGGGTAAGACAAACATGAAGCAAGCCACAATATGATTTGGGACAATATATATGTAGGTCATTGCCATACCACTCCTTAAATCTTGCTTGAGTGAAAATACAGCCGTTATTTAAAACTATTTACCAGTTGAAGAAATAAATTAAGGAGCATAAATGTTAAAGGTATGCAATGATAAGCACAGATTTATTTTTCTCCTTTGAATCATTTTAATATTGCTCATTCTTCAGCAAACCTTATTTTAAAGCATTATACTGCACGCAGGAAGTAAGTCCTTTCAGAAAATAACATTTTAATGATTTATTGATTAAGTGTTCAATATGATACTTTTGTTTCTGGTGTCATGCACATTGATTTCACTGAATTTTCATGGAGAGATACATGAATCATCTTCTCAAAAGCTTGTTTAATGCTACATTCCCAGAATTCTAGAAAGAATACTTTAAAGCACTTTGTTCAAAAATGTTTCTATAGAAAAATAAGTTATGAACTTCTAAAATGGAGAACATAGTTATAAAACAATCCAAATCACTTTGTTTAAAGAGAGCTTTAAACTTTAGATTTTCAAACAGCAATCTCAATGACACTATATTTGAAAGAGTCAAAGCTAAGACTCCAAACATCACTGTAACCATAGTAAACAGTATGAAATCCTAGGTTGTATGCCATCCTCCAAAGATCTCTATGTAGTCACCAGACCTACTTGCAAAACTTGTGCTAGAATATAATTTCTAATGTGACAAAAGAGGAAACTTGTGAAATAAATATAGTAACTTATTGTGATTTTATTTTTTGTCTTCTACCTTTAGAGTGTTGTTATTAAGTCATGCAAGTATCCAATTCAATTTTTTTAGAAACCCTTGATCTTAATGGTCTTAGTGACTTACTTTCTGATGAGTAAGACTATGCCTATTTGATTGTCTTATTTTGGGCTGTTCTTATAAAGCAACATATACCCAATGGCTGGTGACCCAGTTGAATATCAGATTCCTGCTTCCCTATGAACATGTTTTATGTTATGTTCTGTTTCTTGCTTATTTCCTTAGTTTTTTGTCATTAAGTCTCTGTTTTTCTATTTCTCTCCCCACCAACTTCCCTGTGATTACTTGTATCAATTCATTTTTATTTCCTGCCAAAGTTTTCCTTTTTTTCTTGGGAATTTAAGTCTGTTTCATCTCTTTGATTCTATCCAATTTTTTGCATTCATTTACCAGCACATATCATTTTTTTAAACAACCCTGTAATCCTTGCATTGGGATGGACTGAATGGAGCTGAGCATTTATTGGCCGGATGTCCTTACTGACACCTATGCAGAGTTCGCAGCAGATATTTTCTCTTTGCACCCAGAGTAATATCTGCTGTTACCTAGATCCTAGGTCCTAGGATCAAACCCACAGCCTCCTGATTGTGAGGTATAATCTCCACCTCTAGGCTACCACACTGCTTGACCAGTACAAGCACATACAGTATATAAGCTATATATAAGCTGTCATTGTAAGCTAAGTAAACAAACAAAAATGATTGGTTTAAGCAACTTTCAGCAAAAACTACTGATCATATATAGCAGTTGAATAGATTTAGACAAAACAAATTTAAGCCAAACAAATTTCTTATGTGTTGCATTGGTAGAATAAGTAGTAATTTAACAGTTTATGCTTCAACTTTGTCTTGGAACATTTCCAAAAGGGAAAAATTAAATCTACTCTTAGATTTTTATAAAACTTAAATTATAATTGATTGATTATGTATCATCATGTCCATGATCACTTGGACAAGTTTTCTCCATTTTTCTTTCCAACATGATATCTTCAGTCTTCCAATAGTGTATTAATCATTGATATAATTAAGTTCATCCATCTTGCTGCTGGTCATCCTCTTCTTTTTCTTATAGTTATATTATTATTATTGATTGATTGATTAGCCTATAGGTCATATCAACAATGTTCAAACACGTATTACCAATAAAATCCTATACAAACAATTTAAAATAAGAGTAGGGTAAAATACAATAGTTATAGGATAAAATACAATAATTTAATACATAAATATGTAAAATAGAATAAAATGACATAAAATGATATTTATTTATACCTTTCCCAGACTTTCCTTATATACTTCTCCAGATAGATAGGTCTTCACATAAATGCGATATGATAACTTGAGCCAGGTAATTTGTGCCTCAAATGAGATCTCTGGCTTGATTTATTTCATAATTCATTTATTTGTTGTTTTGATTATTCATGATCTTCTCAGGAGACTTCTTCAACACCAAAATTTCCAATTGTCAATACTCTTTCTATCCTACTTTTACAAGTTTAATTTTCACTTCCAAGTGTGTCTCAGGGGAAACTATTACCTGTATGATTCTGATCTTTGTAGATATATACACATCCCCTATATGATATGATATGATATGGTATATGATATATACATATCTCCTCAAAGGCTTTCATTCTTACTCTATTAAATGCTAGTCTGTGACATGTTTCTTGCCTGTTTGTTCCATTGTTGTTGATAATTGAACCTAAAAAGCAGAAGCTGTCCACCACTGTAGTATTTTTATTGTCAATTTTAAGGCTGGTTAGTGCACTTGTTATTACTTTGGTCTTTTGTCATATTTTTCACTCTGTTGATTGAATTTCATGATTATAGTTAAAAATTATTTTCAATTTCAGCTATTATAGTAGTGGCAACAGAATAGTGCAGCAGCAGCTTCTTCTTCTTCTTCTTCTTCTTCTTCTTCTTCTTCTTCTTCTTCTTCTTCTTCTTCTTCTTCTTCTTCCTCTTCCTCTTCTTCATCCTCCTCCTCCTCCTCCTCCTCCTCCTCCTCCTCCTCCTCCTCCTCCTCCTCTTCTCCTCCTCCTCATCCCTTCCCTTCCCTTCCCTTCTCCTTCTCCATCATGCTTTAGTAATAATGTCTCATGTTCTTTGGCTACTGTATATAAGCTGATTGTTCCAATCTTCATTCTCCATATTTGCTAACATATTTTGGTTAAAACCTTTACAGATTCTTTTTATGTTGATTATTTTCCTGTTAATTTATGTAGATACGCTATCAATTTCTGTAGCCTTCTAAGTTGGTAGTGATCAGACTGTTGATCTAACTTCATCTTCTACTAGTAGAGCTTTCTGTAAGTAGAGAATATTTTCTAATCTATTTTGGACATTGACAGTTCTACTCTATATAATTTCAATATACATCATCAATCTCTGTTGGATCTTTGAATCAGTTCTGATTGAAGTTCTTTAGCATAGTAATTTGAGGTTGGAATCTCCTTCTGACTCCAGATATTTTTTGGGAAATTTTCTTCTTTCCCCCCTATATTTGTTTTCATCAATGTCTTTAAAAGATTTTGTTGTGATACTGATTCTTTTTTTTCTAACAGAAAAGAAGCTCTTTGTTAAATTTCACCCGAGATCTTTTTGGTTTTGACTTGTCTTATCTTCCTGGCCATTTTCATGGTTTATTGTAACTTCAAATTGGCTTTCTTCTGTTTCTGGATCTTTTGCAGTCCCTTTTCACATTTTTCTTTAACTTGAAGTTCATTCCAGAGTTTAGCTGTTTTCTGATCAATGATGTCATCCAGGCCAGTATATGCTTAAGATTAAGGTGACCAGATTTTCACTTTGGTAAAGCGGGACACCATTGAAGAGGGGGGGGCGAGGGGGGGGAAGAGATGATCCACGCCTCCCCTTTCCGCGCCAGGACAAAAGACTTCGGGAAGGACGATGAAGGGGGGGTGTTGGGGGGGGTGCACAAAGCTGCAGCCTCTGCTGCGTCTGGCCCTGGAACGCTGCGATATAATTGTATATTCATATATAACTGTGGAGAGGGAAGAACGACTTCCGCAAACCCTAATTAGCAGCAATTTTTGTAGAAAGAGACCGCAAACCAGGGCAGAAGATTCACCTGCTCCGTTTCTTATGCTTTTACTTATCTGCAGAGCCCTGCCGGATAGCAGCGAGCTCTTCAAGCCATGCAGTCAAAACAGGGTCCCTCTTCTACTGAGCCGAGCAGGGAAAAGAACCGCCGGCGAAACATCTCTCTCCTACCCAAATTCACCACCATAACATTTTCATGAGGGGAGAAACTCCCAATTCCTCAGCCCCACACGTCTCCTTCCTCTTTCACATTAGGCGCGTGCCGATTGCGTCACCATTCGCGCCGAGGCAGAGACGAAAAAAAGGCTGATATCTATTTGAACCCATGTGCAAAGAACTGCGGCCCGAGGAAGAGAGGGACAGAGAGAATCTGTTTTGCCTTGGTTGCTAAGCAACGAAACAGCCTCCATTGTCATCCCCTGCCGCCTCTGTTCCGTTCCGTTCAGGGCTTTGCTGGGGGGAAGGTGGCTGCTCTTCTTTTTTTTTCCTTCCTCGGCTTTTAATGTTTTGCTTTGCTTATCACACTGCTTAAATAGCTCCAGGGGACACAGCAAAGACGCGCTAAAGCAGGGGTGGCCAAACCGTGGCGCAAATTCAAAAAGCGGGACTTTTTGGATACGCCGCGGGACGCGGGACAATTTGTTTGAAATCGGGTCTGTCCCGCCAAAAGCAGGACGTCTGGTCACCTTACTTAAGATAAAACTCTGGAAAATCACATGGCTTTCTTTTACTTCTTTGGCTTAGCTTACATTGGAATTTGCACAAGGAATTTAATGTTTTGTTCTACAGTCAGACCTAGGTCCATCGAAGAGGTAAAAAAAGCTAAGTTACAATAATCATGTAATCAATTTGATATCTCTGTCCATGGTGATATCTGTGTATGTAGATGTTGCTGGAATGATTGGAGAAGGGGTGTCAAACTCTATTTCATTGAGGGCCGCATCAGGGTTGTGTTTGACCTTGGGGGGCTGTGGTGGGCATAGCCAGCTTGACGTCACTTGTGTTGGGGCGCCTGTGGGGGCCCAAGCACTCTGCCAATGAAAACGGAACTCCATTTTCACTGGCAGAGGCACCGCAGGCCGGTCCTTCACTGTTTCCAGGGCAGCCTGCAGGCCAGATCTAAGCACCCCGGGCCTTGAGTTTGACAGCCCTGGATTGGAGAATAAGTTTAGATAATAGTCATATTACAGGTTTGTCCATTAAATCTGTTATTATTCTATAATTGATTGTATAGTAGTCAAACACTGTTTGTTCTATATCCTTGCTCTCTATGAAAGAAAAATCTTTTTTTAATTTTATTTTAATGTCTTGTAAGTATTGAAACAATGATGTTCTTCATCAGTATATTTTTGTATTTTCTTTTTATTTCAGCAGAATGTAGAACACCTCAACAAGCCAATATACTGTAAATGTCATCTAATATTTAGATATTGACAAAGATCAGTAATAATCTTCTGGTGTGATAGAAAATGCACATAACTGGGTTTCAAATTCATTGTAAGGCCTTCACATCTGTTGACATTCTACATTGTCTGCATTATTTTTAGCAGAATCATAGCCCACGGGCATCAGCAAGTGAAAAAAGAGGTCACATTATGCCAGTCTTTCTCCTATAGCCCACTTAGACTGTATTTGGTAGTTAATGGAATTAGTATTTTATTTGTTCATAATGGGATATTTTTATTTAGATCTAGAGATGTGAAACATTTTTATTTGCTTTTTGCTTTTTCTGGTTGATAGTTCAGTGCCTGATAGTTAAAGTACACAGGCTTAATTATCAATGTCCTTATGCTTTTGAATTGAAGGAGCTTATTTTGGTTATATATGGGGTACACTTTTTCATTCTGTTCCTTCCCATCTGAAGTTGTTATTAGGCTTAAGGCTTAGTCTTCAATGTATTAGATCATATACAATCATTACAATAATTGTTGACTTATGAGCACAATTGGGACCAGAATTTCCATTGCTAAAAAATGTTTGTGTGTCCAATTTTACAACCTTTTTTGCCATGGTTGTTAAGTAAATCACTGCTGTTGTTAACGGAATCATACAGTTGTTAAACCAGCTGGGAAAGTCACAAATGCTGATTACGTGACTCTGGTATGTTCCAGCAGTCATAAATATATGCTGTAGCTAAGTACCTGGATTTTGATCACATGGCTTGTGGTGCTGTTGCGATAATGATGGTAAATATGAGGACTGGTGGAATGTTACTAGTTTCAGTGCTGTTGTAACTTCAACTTAAACAAATGGTTGAAAGTTGAGGATTACCTATAGACCAGGGGTGTCAAACTCACGTCACGGCGTCATCACGTGACATATCGGGATTTTCCCCCCTTTGCTACACTGGGCATGGGCATGGCCAGTACATGATGCATCCGGCCCGCGGGTCAGGAGTTTTACAGACCTGCTGTAGACTATATTCTATTCAGTTATAAATTATTTTATCTTTTACTCAAGATTAATAAATTTGTTCTTTATTAATTTTGTCTACTACTTACATTTTCAGAATACTGTTTACCTCTGCTTCTCGTTTTTTTAATAAAATGTTATTATTAAGTTATTACTAAGTTCTTTGGCCAACAGGATCCATTAACAAAAAATGAATATTTATTCTGTTTCCATGGTGTCCTGCTTCAGCCCTTTTTGTGTATAATCAGTCAAAATTATAGACAGTAATATTCATGAATGTTATCACAACATGCTTTTGTGTGGCATACAGAAAAGAGCTACAATTTCAATACACTTTTATCAACACATGTTTTATTGTGAAGTACTTCCATATAGATTAGAGCTGGATATTTTATTTTATTTTTAATTTATTTATTCAATAAATTTATAATTGCCCAACTCAACCAAATGACTTTTGACTGGCTTACAATTTTAAAATTATAAAACAATTTAATCAATTAAAAAAACATTAAAACAATGAAAGCACCCACAAAATAAATAGGTATGAACAGCAGCTGTGGTGATTAATCAATTAACAGTAAAGTCAAGTGATTTAAATTTCGAGTCCCAGGCCAAGTAAAGCAAAAGACAACATAGATGAGAACAACTCCATCATCCCCAATGTTCACAATGGAGGACGAAACAGCTGGGCAATTACCATTTTACAAGATGTATTGTAGTTGTAGATGTACTTGTCAACAGACCAGAGAATGGAAGCCTAGAAACCACAGTTTATCGCAAGGCCACCAACACTCAACACATTCTGAATTTCAACAACAAACATCCACTGTCACACTAAGAAAATTGCACCAGAACACTATATGGCAGAGTGAGAACTCACTGTAGTACCCAGCAGGCCAAACAGCTAGAGAGCAGGTTGTTATGTGAATAATTCAAACAAAATGGAGACCCACAATCATACATCAAAAACATTTTGGAAGCTGTAGAATGAAGCTTCTGAGATCTGTAAGAGGCATTGCATACTACCCAGAGGCTACCATACAAGGACAAATTATGCATTGTAAAGATTGCTTGGAGGTAGGAAATACTTCCAATGTATACTTCCAAATCCCCTGCATGGATTGCCCCTGAGACTATGTAGGACAGATGGAGAGGAACTAACCACCAGATTGCAAGGACACAGGTGAGTGGTCAGACAAGGAGACCCAAACTCATTGGTAGCTTCACACTGCAATGAACAAGAACACACATTCAATTTTGCAACTACTAGGATGCAGGCACAAAATCATTCAGAGAAGTAATAAAAGAGAATATTTGTACTGATGATGTTACCTAGTTTGCGTAATGAAATGTCTGCAAGAAAACAAGCTTAGAGAGTACCAAGGATCCCTCAAGCCAGGGAAGTGATTGAATCCTGGGAAATAGGCACCTCATCAGTCACAGGAGTGCTGATTTACCACCAGCTCTATCGTACTTAAAAGGCGAGGGCTGGGTAGCACAAACAAATGACAGCCAATGACTTAAAAGCCAGCGATCAACACACCCTAATCAACATCTAAAAAGCCATATACAATAGGCACTATAAATACCACAAACAGAACAGCATACACTCTGCTAGAGAGACATTCTCTGTAGATGGACTCCAGCATGAGCAGCATGAAAGCTCGGAAGAAAAACTTCTGGTGCCAGTGACCAACCCAGATTGGATCCTGCAACATAGCCAAGTATTTAAAGCTTTGCAAAAAACAAACAGGTTTGGGGCTATTTTAATCTTCAAGCGGGGAATATTTCATAAGGCAAGGCTACAGCATAAAAATCCTGTCTTCTAGTTCCTGCCAGTTGCCAGTGCCACTAAAACAATGAAAGCACCCACAAAATAAATAAGTATGAACAGCAGCTGTGATTATTAATCAATTAATAGTAAAGTCAAATAACACATTTGATGTGTTGCTGCCCCAGTGAGATTCTACAGACTCCCCAAGATGCACAAAATAGGAATTCCCCTCAGACCTATTGTAGCACTAGCCAAATAAATCTTATTTCATTATTTTACAAAGTGACTAAATTAGTGAAGTTAATGAAATACTGTGGACATAGTATATTTGGATTTCAGTAAGGCATTTGACAAAGTAGACCACAACTTACTTTTCGTTAAGCTAGAAAAATGTGAGATAGACAGCATCAGCACCAGATGGATTTATTATTAGCTGGCAAATGCACTCAACATGTAGACCTTAATGGATCTACATCTAAATGGAGGGGAGTAAGCAGTGGGGTTCCCCAAGGTTCTGTTTTAGGACTAATACTCTTTAATATCTTCATAAACAATTTAGATGAGGGAATAGAAGGGGAACTCATCAAATTTTCCGGCAACACTAAACTGACAGGAATAGCCAGAAGATAGGCTCAAGATCCAGATGGAACTCAACAGCTTGAACATTGGGCTCTATCTAACAAAATGAAATTCAATGTAGATAAAAGTAACGTTTTACACTTAGACAAGAAAAACCAAATGTTCAGGCACAAAAAAATGCAAGGGGGATTTCGGAGTCCTAGTAGATAATCACTTAAATATGAGCCAGCAGTGTGCTGCAGCCGCCAAAAAAGTCAATGCAACCCTAGGCTACATTAACAGTGGGATAGAATCAAGGTCACATGAAGTGTTAGTAAGAGCACACTGAATACTGCATCCAGTTTTGGTTACAACAATATAAACAAGATATCGAAACTCTGGAAAGAGTGCAAAAAAGAGCAACAAAGATAATTAAGGGGATGGAGGCTAAAATATATGAAGAATGGTTGCAGGAATTGGGTGTGGCTAGTCTAGTGAAAAGAAGGACTAGGGTCAACATAACAGCAGTGTTCCAATAGTTGAGGATTGCCACAAAGAAGTGGGAGTCAACCTATTTTCCAAAGCATCAGAAGGCAAGGCAAGAAACAATGAATGGAAACTACTCAAGGAGAGAAGCAACCTAGAACTAAGGAGAAATTTCCTGACAGTGAAAACAATAAATCAGTGGAATGGCTTGATTTCTGAAGTTAGGAGTTCTTCATCAATGGAGGCTTTTAAAAAGACTCTGGACAGACATTTGTCTGAAATGTTATAGAACAGGGGTGTCAAACTTGCGTCGCCATGTCATTACATGACATATCACAACTTTTTCCCCCTTTGCTAAAATGGGGTGGGCGTGGCCAGCATGTGACAAATCCAGCCCGTGGGCCATGAGTTTGACACCCCTGTTACAGAATCTCTGCTTAAGCAGGGAGTTGGACTAGAAGTCTTCCAAGGTTTCTTCTAGCTTGTTATTCTGTTATAGTGTTAATAAAATTATTTCTAATGGTTAATTGTTTGTTCCTGATTTACCTATATTTACAATAAGGATCATATATAGCACTATTTTCTACACTAGGTTTTCTAGTCAAGACTAGAAGTCCCAACATATGTGCAAGGTGGCTGCTGGTTGATTTTTTTTAATGATGGATTGGACACTGCACTGTTTTCCAAACAGTATGCTATACTGCCAAGCAGCATTATTTAATCTATTGATTAAAACTTAGTTTCTGGAATTAAAGAAATAAATTCTACTTGTACTTCTGACCTCAGTTTTATAGAAGTTCATTCAGAAATTAAGAACTGAAGATCTGTCTTTATCAGGTATATTATGAGTTAATCTAGTACAATTTTTCTTCTTCCTTGCTGGAAACTAAATGCAACATTAGCAATCAACTGCCATGCATATCCATATATCTGTACAGTTTCTACTTATGAATGAAAACATTAGATATGTAATAGCATTCTAAACTTGATTTAAATTATAAAGAATACTTTCAGACTTCTAAAGGAATACATAGTGTACTTGTGACATGGCTTTTTGGTAAGTCAAACTAAGACAAACTAAGACATTCAGAACAGCTATGCAGATCTATAGGTAAAATATCACAATTAATTACTGTACTTGAATCAGTAAAAACTACTGCAGTGTATAGTTGTCACTTTATCAATGCTGCAAATAATGTTTATCATCTTGTGTCTGTGGAGTTATGTTTTACTCCAGGAAATGTCTCTGCCTATTTTCATCAACTAAAAATGCAAACTGCATGTAGCTGATTGCTTTTAATGAAGAAACTTTTAATGAAGAAATCTAGGATTTTTCTTTCAGGGTAAATCCATGTTTAGAAAGAAAGGCTGATAAATTCTGTAACATGTGCTCGTGTACAGATCACAACAACAAAGTGGTGAAGAATAAAATGTAGTAGTCCTGTAATCAGTAGTTAATCTGGAATATTTAACTTGAAGGATACACATACCTACACTACTGTTTGATTTCCATAAAATTATCTATTATAGAAACTGAAGAAAATTGGTTGGCTAACATCTTAAAAAAGATATATCAGAAGAACTGAATTTGGTTGGTGAACTATGAACTATGGGTAGCCCAGAGGGGGAAAAGAGGTTTTACCTATGTGGCTTTTTTTGGGAAAATCCCAGAATTGACTTTGCTTCTGCTGTGCCCAGATGGATCTTTCAATAAAGCTACAATCTTGGTCATCTTAAAGAGCCATGAGTTTCTTTTGTTGAATGTGCCAAATGGTTGAAATTCTGCTTGTCTTCCCTCCAAAGTTTTACCTATTTATTTACTCGCATATAACATGCTTTAGAACTGCTGGGTGGGCAGAAGCTAAGTCAAGTGATGGGAGCTCACCCCACCATACAATGCTAGGACTTGAACCACCAGAACAAAGACCATCTCCAGCCTCATTAAGCTACTGAGCCATTGCGTCTGACATTTTGATCTAAATGTTGATGAAACAATATTTGCTGTTCAATCTTTCCCTGTATCCAAATTATGTAGCAGTTAAGATGATTGACTTTCCTACATTTGCATATATACTTTAAAACACTTTCACTATTTGAAAACATCTGACCAGTTTACCACAACTCTTAATATATAGCAAGTTTGGTTTCATAATTTTTTTAAAAAAAGAATGCTCTTGATTCACGTTTTCATCTGACACTTTGAGAAGGTAGGAATTTAAAACTCTTATTCATCTGTACTTGACAATACCATGTTCCCAGGGCTGGGCTTCAAAAATTTTAGCAAGGGGCTCTCTGCCTGGTTGCTGGGTGGGCATGGCCATGGTGGGCGTGACCTAGTCAGCCTCCTGCACCATGGCGGAGGGAGGCATTTTTGCCCTCCCCACGCTCCAGAGGCTTTGCTGAAGTCTCCGGGAGGGCGAAAATGGCTCCCCAGGCTCCAGAGGTCCTCTGGAGACCGGAAACCCAGCCCGTTTCCAGCCTTCCTGAACTTCTGGTAGGCCCATTTTTTGCCCTTCCCGAGCCTATGTGCACGCCCTGCACTTACCTGCATCCAAAATGGGCCATGTGGGTACTCCTGGGAGGGGCGGGGTGGGGTGGGTGGGGCCAGTCAGGAGTAAGGTTTGGGGGTTCTCCAAACTGCACAGAATATTAGCTAGTGGTTCTCCTGAATCCCTATGAACCCCCAACAGCCCACCCCTGCATGTATATAATTAACTCCAGTTCGAGACCTTGAAACCAAAGGGACATTTTTCATTAAAAACTTATTTGTTTTCTTTCCAAGGACTCTTCTACTTGTTGCAGAATACAAGGACTTGCCTGTTATTTTTTTAAAAAGTGCTTAATTTTTTTAAAACAATAAAATAGCATTTAACCTAAACAGGATTCCCTCATAAGCACTTCTGTGGTTTTTGAAAATAAATCAACATTGAGGATGGCGGGGGAAAGCTTCACTTTAGAGCTGAAGTAAGCCTTAGGCTTGTTACACTGCCCTGCATTTTTTTTCATGTCTTGTGGCAGAAATTTTGCTAAATCTCCAGATAATTCCCATCCCCTTTATCTCAGTGTTATTGAATGATGAAGATTTATTATTTACTAATAGGTAAAAGTTGAGATATGATATGAAGAGATATTTTCTTTAAATATTAGAGAAAGTGTTAAATTACTGAAAATGTTTGTATCTTTCTTGATGAAGGGGAAAATCAAACATTTTCTACTTTTGTATGTGTGTGTGTATGTATGTATATACAGTATGTATCAGTGGTGGGTTCTGAATTTGTTTGCCACCGACATGTGCAGAAGCGTCCCGGGCGGGTGGGCGGATCATCCCGCCGCCGCCACTACCAGTTCTAAGAACCAGTCCGAACCGGGAGCAACCCATTGCTGGTATGTATGTTTGGATGTGTGTATACATACACATACACATGTCCCTTTTTCTTCGCTTAGTTTATTTTATATTGTATTTTTAAAATTCAATAAAAATATTATATAAAAAAGAAAGGATATGAATTATCACATTTCATCTACTGTGCATACAGATACACACTTTTTCCCATATTCAAGAAGTGGAAAGGCATGCACATCAATCTGTGGCCAAAAGACTGTTATCGAATATTCTATATTATCAAGATGGTTCTGTTCAAGCATGAGTTTGAAATGTATCTTCGCTTTGGAAGGGTACCCAAGGATGCTCAGTTTAAAAAAAAAATCAATTCCTTTTTATAAATGATGGTTACTAGGGTAGATATTTCACTTTTCTATTTGAAGTAGCAAGAGCAATATGTAAAATAAAAAGCACTGCTGCATTGCTTTAGTTTGTGATTTTTTATCAGTACAAGAAGGAATTTCAATACTTGTTAAAAAGGCTTTGGAAGAGGTTTGATAAACGCTGATGCCATGGGAATCTTTAGTTTTAACATATAGTGAATATTTGTGATAATTAGCATTGGTGGCTTCATGATTGAAAATATATCTGCAATATGAATTCATAAATATTTTGAGGTGAAGCTTAAGCTACAAGATTAGTTTATGTTAATAGTTTATGTCTTTTTAATCCCATAGATAAGGTTAAATAAAATTAGTTATACTGACCTATGCACTGAAGGTTACCTTTGTAATATGCTAATCCACTGCTTGTGGATGTTTAAAACTTAATTCATGACTTTAAAAAAAATAGAAATAGTGCTTTAATTCCAACGTGCCCATATATGCTAGCACCATACATTGCACTAAGCTGTGGCTTGATTTAAACATGGATTTATTTATTTAAAAGATTTATATTGCCCCCCCCCCATTTTAAAGAACTCTGGGCAGCTCACAACAAAACCAATAACCAAAAACAATCATTAAAAAGTAAAACAGTAAAACCAAAACCTGCCTGCCCCTTAATAATGTCCTTGGGGTGTACTGTAGCAAAGTCCAGTTGGTCTCATTCCATACTTTTTATCTATACAATTCTGTTTCAGCCCCTCAGTAAAAAGCCAGGTCTTATGGCCTTCAGAAACGCTAAAATGTAATTCTCAGCAAGGATTATTACAAGATGACAAACAGATATTATAAACAGTTCCTATGTGTAGTCCATTCATTACTAACAATATAAGTGCTCTGAATTGCATTTCTACCTTCTTGACAAGGACAAGTAACTTTAGCCTTCTGTGACCTGGGTTGAAGAAATGATAGTTATGCTGAAGTAGACAAGTAAAATTGTTTAAAGAAAAGTGATAAATACAATTTAACACTATTTCAAAAGGATAAACTATACAGAGAGAAGAGGAGAGAAGAGGATGAGTGTGCAATATCTTTTTGTTGCATTTTTATTATAAATAAAACTAAATAGAAACCTTTCTGGCTACTGAACTGAACTACGGTGAAAGAGCCAATGGTTTACTAAAGCCAATATTACTATTGCCAACTGTTACATTTTTTGACAGTATGTAATGGAGGCCTCGGAAGGAAGAATTATCCTGGAAAAAAAATCCTCTAAGACACTTGAAATATTTAGAGCAATAACTAGGTAGCATAAAAGAAGAATGAAGGAACAGATGCTGCATCCATAATCTGCTTCAGGGAAGTACAAGCTGTAATCTATTGATAGTTTTGTTAAAGCGCTCAATGTATTATCTCCCAATAACTATACATTTCCTGATGCATTATCAAGTTTGGTGGTATTTAGCTGTGCGATTTCAGTTTGATAAACGACAGTAGAATCTATCTAAACCTCTCCTTGCACTGAATTCCAATGGGTAACCCCATTTCCAAATAGTTTTCTGTAATTTATATAATTGTCTGCAGATGAAACTAATGTTATTTAATCAAAAAATAAATTGCATTCCTGACAATCATCCTTACATCTTGCTTTTGATTTAATTTAAAAGTGTCTACTTCTAAGATGGGAGATAAAATGATTCAATGAAATTTTTACACTTATATCTGAAGCATGTATTAGAAAACATCAAATTTACTTTCTTTGACATCATTTAGAGAGCAAGTGAGATACATAAGTATGGGGGGAGGGAAAAACTAGGAAATGACTAGGAATGAATGTGGGTCCTTGGTGCTCTCTGAGCTTGCTTGTTTTCTTGCAGACGTTTCATTACCCTAATTAGGTAACATCATCAGTGCTAGTCAGCACTGATATATAGCACTGGTGATGTTACCTAGTTAGGGTAATGAAACGTCTGCAAGAAATCAGGGATGGGTTCTAACTTACCTCGCTGCCGGTTCATTTCCTCCTGCGCCGCGCAACCACGCTCACACATGCACAGTGCCAAAATATTTTTTTTTAAAAAAAGCTGAAAACAAGATGGCAACACATGCGCATTGCCAGAAACTCGGCTTCTGCACATGCTCAGAAGAAAAAAATACAAAAAAAAGATGGCAGCGCCCATGGACTGGCACCGACCGAACCAGTTCCAAGACATCATTGTGACGTCACCAGTGGGTCCCTACCGGTTTGGGCGAACTGGTCTGAACTGGGAGGAACCCAGCTCTGCTAAACCCACCTCTAAATGATGTCAAAGAAAGTAAAGAGCACCAAGGACTCTTCAAAACATATATCACAACACAATTTTGAGTCTTACATATTTGTGTGTGACAATGTGAAGCTTGCATTATTACATCACAATGTATGCTTTAACAATGATTTCATTATTGTTAGGAAGGTAGATTACCTGGTTATCCATCACCCAAGTTCATATGATATTTGGTATGTAGGAAGTAAACCCTCCCCTCTCCTAGAAAACGAAATATTTTAGGAAATATTAAAAAGGCAGAATATATTTCCTTCGATGAGATGGAGAAACATGTTTTAAGGCAGAAAACATTCACTCTTAATAGTCCCCACCTTTGTCAATGGGCCATTAGAAAGCCTGGGCCAGTCTATTCTACATAACAAAGATCTACCCTCTTCAGGGTAAACAGGCAAACAAACTCACCAAATAGCACCTGGAAAATTACCAGCACTCAAACAAGCCTGGGAGACAGCCTAAAAGGTTAGCTAAGACCCCCGCCCCCTGGGAGTCTGACCACCAATCAGAGTGCATTACTTATACAGGAACAGGAAACTGAGGTGGGGCCCAACAGAGGGTATAAAAAACTGAGAGACTCCCAGCAGCACTCTCTTCTTTTTTCTTCAACATCTTGAAGCATGTGATCACCTTTTCCCAAGGACCTCAAACCATGTGGTCCTGCTCTCCACCATTAAACCATCTTTCCAGGCAGCCACCCTGTTTCCAGTGTCTTTTTCCACACTTGGAACTGAACCTAGATGGAGATTTCTTCCAACAGATGTTTCTATGCTTTTCCAGCATCCCTTTTTTCCTATCTTGTTCCCTTTCATTCTGTTTAATCCTAAATTTCCCTTGGTAAATTTTTACTAAAAATTCTGGGGGTTACAATTTTGACATAATTTAATATTAATAGGTTGAGGGAAGCTCCTTATAACAGCCACTCATGTAAGAAAGAGCCCTGAGCCAACTTTGTTCACCTTTTCCGGGCCAATAAAAATCCTAGCTTTGTGTCATAAATGGAAAGAGTAAGATGTCTTATAAATTCAGTTATTATGAGTTGTTTTCATAAATTTCAGGGTTTAGTTTGGGGTTTGTTTCGCGTAGAGTTTTACAAACAAAAGTAACAGAAATTGAGCTACATGCCTGGCTAAATCATTGCACCATACATTTCTATGAAGGTTTAACTGAAATAGAAATCAGTCGAATTCTAGAATGAAAAACCATATTAAGGCCATTGCTTTGTAAGGGAAAGTTTCATAGAACTGTTCAGCTGGCTGTGGCTTTTGTTTGGTACTACAGTTCACTTTTACATTGGACACTAATATTTGGCCCAAAAAACTTCAGCAGGCAAGATACTAGTGTTAAGGTTCATCCAATAATCTCTCTTGATCCTAGACAGCCGAGTGTTGCTTTCAAAATTACACAAAATATCATTTCCTTACAGATTTGAAAGCCCAATTCTAGCTTCAGAATAACTGATGTGGATGCCAGAAAGTCATATTGCCAGTCTGCACAAGTTGAAGGCCACAGCTCATTAAGAAGTGGCAGCTTAGATATGCTTAGTGAAAGGCATATTAATTTTTACTGTGATTTGCTATAGGTAAACATAAACTTCTGCAGATTTTAAATGAATTTAGTTTGCATTGAGCTTCATCCCAGTAAAAAGTTTAGGGACAAATGTATACTTTTCCTCTGATATCTGTCTGTAAGATAATAGAGATATTACATTCCTTTCAGGATTTGAACAAAGATCGGAATTGCTGCTCTGCCTCAGGCTTTCACATGTTCTCCCCCTGTTTGACCTTCGGTGGCTTTGGTGTGCATTCATCTACATGTGCATAGAAACATCTCCACTGAATGCACACTTTTTACAACGTATGACAATCTAAATACCTAGTTAGTCCAGCTGGACTGAAAGGTGAACTTATGAGGTGGCTTCCTTACTATTTACACACTTTGTGTATTCTTTCTTCCTGTTTTGGCTTTGCTTTTATAATTTTAATGCTTTTTCAATAACTATATAATGTTTGTAGCTAATGAGTGTCTTATTTATTTTCTGTTTTTATTGAATTTTGGTATGCCACCCAGAGTCACTTTCATGAGATGGGCAACCATATAAATTTCATAAATACATTTCATAAATACATTTCATAAATACATTTCATAAGCAAACAAACAAACAAATAAATTACTAAAACCATGTTTAAATCATTTTATTGCAACTCACATGATCTGGCTGAAAGTGAAAAGTATCTTTGCATGTTTGGGATAGATATATGTGTTCAATTAATGACATGGTAATAAATTTCATTGTTTGGAGACTATGGAGAACTTGATCTCATCTCTCCCACTCCAAACAGATGGGGCTCTGAAAATGAAAACAAGAGGGATGTGTGTGTGTGAAGTGAAATCAAACAGAAGTTACCATAAGCGTTATTCATAGGAAAAAGTAACAGTAACAGTAACAGAGTTGGAAGGGACCTTGGAGGTCATCTAGTCCAACCCCCTGCTCACGCAGGATACTTATACTAGGGATTTGAACTGCCGAACAGCCGACCTTTCCAATCAACAAGCTCAGTGTCTTAGCCACTGAGCCACCTAGTCAGGCTTCCTGCTGTATGCAGTAAATATGCAATGATGCATATTCTGTTGCACACAACTTTAATATGCTGGTTATACTTTAAAGCAGCATAAGATATATGATACTTTACCCTCTCTCTCTCTCAAATGCCTCATTTTCCACTCCCTATTAGAGTCAATTCTGGTCAGAACATAAGAGGTTTAGAACTCTATTCCTGTCTTAGTAGAGATGATTGCTAATACTGACAGAACCAAAGCTAAAATGCTAGAACCCTTTTAAGTAGCATATAGTAATGTTTAAATCTCTACCAAATAACATAAATTAAGCAAAAGAGAATTTTTGTATAATGACATTTTAATGATGTGTTATTCTAATTCCCTAAATATGAAGACATCAATGTGCTTGTGTCTCTGTTTTGTTAATACTAGAATTTAAGTACTTACCAGAATTTAATCTCTATTTATCTTCTTAATTTTATTTCCTTCTACTTGGTTATTTCATATTCCATAACTGTATCCATGAGCTTGATTTGCGTACTTTGTGCCAAACACTCTCTCAACCAAACAGTTTTTGAGCCAGTGCCAT
>JALIGW010000006.1:25468092-25528092 GCA_023053685.1 Diadophis punctatus similis
TATGTTGAAAGAAACTGTTTTTAAATTATCTTTGACTTTTGTTGCAAGTCTTTTGTTCATTCTTTGCTTTCTTGTCTTCATCTTTGCTGATTCGGGCTATACACTGATATTCTGCCTTAGTTATGTGTCTCTCTTTCCATTTTTTGTACTTATCCTTTTTTGACTTTCTGTTTATTGGAGAGATATTTGTGCAACCATGCTGGTACTGGAGCATGCCAAACCAATCTTATTTCATTCTTGTACAAAGTGACAAAATTAGTAAACCAGTGAAATTCTGTAGACATAGTGTACTTAGACTTCAGCAAGGCATTCAGCAAAGTAGACCACAACCTACTTCTTTATAATCTAGAAAAATGTGGCATAGACAGCATCACCACCAGATCGATTTGTAACTGGCTGACAGACCATACTCAATGGTACTACATGGAGGGAAGTAAGCAGTGGGTTGCCATAAGGTTCCATCTTAGGCCTAGTACTCTTCAATATTTTATAAATGACTTAAATGAGAGAATTAGAAGGGGAACTCATCAAATTTGCAGATGACACTAAACTGGCAGGAATTTATGATCATATTTTTCAGAGTTTCCCATGCTTCTTGAGATGTATTTCCCTTTAGGGTTTCATCCATGGAATTTTTCTTAGGCTCTCTCTGAGTTTGTTAAAATCAGCTCTTTTAAAGGTTAAAACACTGGTTGGATTATATTCTATTGCTTGTGTTTGCATTATATTGAATTCCAATATGACGTAGTCACTCTCCATAAGATGAATTGTATTCTTGCGTATGTTGTTTGATTAATGAGTACCTTTATATAAAAAGGAAAAAAATACAAATAAATTTGAATAGAAACAAATGGAAAATATGAAAGACAAATTGCATGTAAATTATAAGTTGGCTTTCTGAAATAATAAATAGGATACAGAATCATAAAATGATGATATAATGGATTGAACATTGTTGGAACCAAATACTATATTCATTTCCTTAAACGAAATTATTTGGGACCTAATTGTATTATCATACTTTTCTCTCTTTCTCCCTCTCTCTCACTCTCTTACACACACACACACACGCACACACAGAGACACAGACACACACACCAGTCCAGTTCTGCCATGCTATAAACCAGGGATGTCAAACTCAAGGCCTGTGGGCCAGACCCGGCCTGCAGGGTGCTTAGATCTGGCCCATGGGGCCACCTTGGAAACAGTGAAGAACTGGCCCATGGTGGCTCTGCCAGTGAAAATGGAGCTTGGGAGGGCCTCGCGTGCCTCCCTGAGCTCTGTTTTCACTGCCAGAGGGCTGCAGGAGGCTGTTGCTGCCAAAAACGGAGCTCGGCAGTCCATTTTCACTGGCAGAGCGCTCGGGCCACCTCAGACACCCCCAACATGAGTGATGTCAAGCTGGCCACGACCACTCTGGCTACGCCCACCCCAGCCCCCGAGCTCAAACACTACCATGATGCAGCCCTCAATGAAATCGAGTTTGACTCCCCTGCTGTAAACAATAATCCTGATTTGTACAAGGGGAACACTGGTGTTCTTTTTTATTACCTGGGTTGATATTCTGCTCAACAGTGAACAATGGGTTGATCTTCTGATAGTTAGTGCTATAAAATTTAATGGAATATAAATTCTTTTCTTTCCTGTTTCACACTTTCTAAATAAATGTCAATATCTAAGATCAACTTTTTAAAAAATCACAAAAAAAGAAAACTTGAAAAAAGTCAAAATTTCCTTTTCTTTATAATCTTCTTTCATGGTGATACTGATTAATTAGCTAGGTTTAGATTCACAATATTTCTTTAATTTTTATTTTCAAATGAAATTATTTACGTTCTGAAGTTCCTGAAGAAATCAGGATGAGATATTGCAAGCATTGTAACTGATTCAGAACTTAGGAAATAGCAAAACCAAGAAAATACCTGCTTTCGTGTTTCTGTTTCATGAATAGCAGTATTTTTTATCAGTTCAAAATGTCAATAAAATGTTAAACCTTCATGGTGCAAAAGGCAACTCCTGTGTGATTATTTTAAAGATGTCATTAAATCAAGAATTCTGAGAAAATATTTATCTCCTAAAAACACAGTGGTTGCAGTTTTAGTTATTCTTTTGGAACTATTTTGATAAGATATGTTTAGCGAGAGAGCAATTTTCGTTTCACTTCATCTAAGAGATCACTATCTAATAAGAGGCTACTATATGAAAAGGCTGCTTGTAAAAGTTCAGCTTTGCATGCTGGATCTGGAAATAATTCTTAAGTGTTAATTTCAACCACGCTTTATTAAGGAAGTGCCTTTCAGATTGTACCTTTATTTTTATTCTGTGATTCACATTTATCTTATTTATGATTAAAACTTTACACAGAGAACAGCATAATTGACCAGCACTTTTAAGAAATGCAGCAGAGGTTCATTTCCATAAAATCTCAAAGTCTCCTAAGAAAAGATGATGATTATTTGTACTTTATAAGTTATTGTTTAAGATTAATGTAATATAAAAACTATATTTTTTCAAGTTTGTGTTTAGGATCACTTATATGATAAAAATAAATAAAACTATTTTGATTGACACACATGACTAATGTATGGCTAAATAAGCAAGGAAGAAATTGCAGCTTTCTATGGTTATGGTATGTTGTCCTTATATATATATATATATATCATTTGATCTCAGTAGGAGAGGTCTGACTTAGTCTTCTTCCTAATCTACTGGTTTTCTATGTATAGAAAATTACTTTTATCCTAGAAAAATATCCAAGTACTCTGATTTAGCTTTTTTTTACCATTTTGTCTGGAAACTAGAACCAACTGCTACTTCAAACATATCAGATATATTCAGACTTACCTTACATTCCTCTAGGAAATAACTTAAAATTATATTGCCATCACCTGATTTCATGCTGAAAGAAAAACTTGACTTCATCTTTGATGAGCAATACTGCTAATGAATTCTCTTTTCAAGTGGAAAGACTTAAAATGTTGAAACTCTTATGTATTTATGCTTTTGATGACTTTGAGCCACCAAAATTAAATTAGTTGTTAAATAATATGAAGACATGTCAGAAAGTGTCAAAGAAAGAGAGATACGTTGAATTTTGATTCTGGAAATTGAAGTGGAAAATTAGTTTGTTATTAATCAAAAGAAATGTATTCAGTTTCAGGCTGGGTGGTGCGGAGGAATTAAAAGGGGAAAAATTATTGATGAGGGAAAGCACAAAGCATGGATGGGGCTATGCGTATGTTCATGCCTTTTCAATCACCAAAATTATCTGTGCAGCAGGAAACCTTGGTAACACAGTGTCCCTGTATTATATGTACAGTATATTCTACTTATAGTTGATTGAATGTGATAGAACTTCCATTCAGACTTAGCTATCAAATATATTAGAGTTGGAAATTAAGAAACCAAAGTTCAGTAGGTAACTCTTGGTACCAACTACTCCCTTTCTTCAATTAGATCAATTATACATCAGATATTCTAAATACTAACACATCAGGTGTTTGGAAAAATGTTTTAGGATTAGAAAAAAAGAGAAAGAACAATATTTCACATAGGTTTCTGGCCTATAAAAATAGGAATAGGATAGATTAAAAATTGGTATGAAAAAACTGTAATTTCTGATGCATGTGGAATTATGTTGCATTTTAATATTATAATTAAATGCTTTACTGTGGTGATGACATTTTTATATTTTATTGTGGTTGCTCTATTGTTTTACTGGCTATTGTAGTTGCATTTGGACACAATTTATATAAAAAGGAGTTTAAAAATTTATTAAATAAAATGTTAAAAACAAATAGTTTTAAGAATGTTTTATCAGATTAACAAGACCCAAATTCACTAACACAATTTCTAGTAACAAGATTTTCATAAAAAATCACAATGGACTAATTCTTGTTTTTTTCAAGTAAATTCAAAACTTTACTTTGCCATTATTACTTAGAGAACTGGAAAATTAATGCCATTAAAGTTATTCTCCTTTTCTGTGTGCCTACTGAGCTGTGACATCTGATGAAATGCAGGTTGTGATACTTTTTAGATTTGTTTACCAATAACTGGCAGCACTATCCTTTAGTTCTGCACCACTGAATTTTTCAAACATAAAAATCATTTTTTATTCTTTACTGATAATCCTTTGAGACCATCATTTCTAAGTTTTTAATCATTTTTAAAGTAATGTATATTATATTTACTTTATGGCCAGCATTATCAACCAATTCATGCCTTTTTAAGAAATTAAATTGGCTGAAAATAGAAAATGTTTATATTTTTAAAAATTGTGGTTGTAGATCTTACACATTCATTTTATTCAGTTAATTTGATTTTGGGGCTGCCCAATCTTGAGTAACATACAATTAAAATACACATAACATATATCAACCAATGCGGCTTCGTTAAAAGATGTGAAACAACTGATGCCATCTTTGCAGCCCGTCAGCTCATAGAGAAACACCATGAGAAGAGACAACCACTACACATGGCATTCCTAGACCTTGAGAAGGCATTTGATCATGTCCCACACCAACTGATCTGATATGTCCTCCAGAGTACCTGAACCACTCATTGACTATAACCACTCAAAATGCTATACAAGAACACCAGCAGCCAAGTGCGATGCCCAGCTGGCCTCTGCAACAGATTCCCAGTGACGGTTGGTGTACACCAAGGTTCGGCACTGTCACCACTTTTGTTTATACTGGTCATGGATACCATCATGCAGGACCTGCAGCAGAACGCACCCTGGACTATGCTTTAGGCAGATGATGTTATGCTTGCTTCCACCACCAGAGGTGAACTACAGCAGCAAGTTCAAACATGGAATGATCGCCTCAATCACTTCAGACTCCACTTCAACATCAAGTACTTAAAGACTGTCACCACCCCTGGAACGCTTCAAATCAATGGAGAAAACCAAAGATGGTGGACATTTTTCGGTATCTGGGATCCCACCTCCAAGGCAATGGTGACATCAATGGTGAAGTGCGAGCAAGGGTGAATGCAGCCTAGATGCGTAGGCGAGAACTCACTGGTGTGTTATGTGATAGATGAATGCCAACCTGTCTTAAATCCAAGATTTACAAGACAACCATCCACTCTGTTGCACTGTATGGGACTGAATTCTGGACAGCAACAACAGGGACAGAAAGCTATCTCTATGCCATGGAAATGCGAACGCTCCATTGACATCGAGCATCTCCCTTCTTGACCATATCACAAATGACACCATTTGACAACATTTTGGTGTGGCACCAATTATAGAGAAGATGAGAGAAGGCCAGCTCAGCTGTTATGGACAGGTCCTGAGAGCAGCACCTTCCACTGTTGCCAAGACTGCCTGCCAAGTACAAGTCAATGGCTGGCAACCTCAAGGGCACCAAAACAGAGATGGCAAGACACCATCAACAAAGATATGCAATCCGCGGGCCAGTACCCTGTAGATGCAGCTGACCATGCAAAGTGGCATTCAATGATCTGAAAAGCTGATCCCAGGAATGCGCTAGGAAGAAGAAGAAGAAGAAGAAGGGGGAGGAGGAGGAGGAGGAGGAGAAGAAGAGGAAGAAGAAGAAGAAGAAGAAGAAGAAGAAGAAGAAGAAGAAGAAGAAGAAGAAGAAGAAGAAGAAGAAGAAGAAGAAGAAGAAATTGTCAATCCATTGCTAAGACTGTTCAAAGACAATTGTATGTGTTCTGATGTGAACAATTTTTGTGACCATAATTTTCCACATTATACTCAAAAAACATCCCGTATTCATGGAGGAGATATTTTGAGATGACACAGTCAAAACTGGTGATTTGTTCCAGCAGCTCTTCGTGGTAGTGTCTCTTTCCATTTGATTTCTGACTATGAACCTGCTCTATAGTCTGTTTTGGGTTAGAGATTGTGAACTCCAAAGTGCCTGACATGTAGATACTGCACTGCTCTTGCTCATGAATATCATTTTCAAATATGAAGTGCTTTAACATGAAAAGTGAGCTGTGGGCACAGAGAACATGGGACTACTTCTGCATTTACTATTGTTTTGATTATAACTCAGAGCAAATCTATAGGCTATTGAAATTGTTTTTTTAAACTGGATTTTAATTGATAGATTCATCTCTCTTCACATACATACATACATACATACATACATACATACATACATACATACATACATACATACATCAGCCATTTTGTCTATTGGTAAAGGTGCTGACCTAGAAACCAGGAGACTGTGAATTCTAATCCCACCTGAGGCTGGGTGACTTTCGGCCAGTTACCAACTCACAGGGTTGTTGTAGGGAAAATAGGAAAAGGAAGGAGTGTTAGGTACGTTTGCTGCTTTGAGTTAAGTAATAAAAGTAAAATATAATAAATAAATAATAAAAGAGAGGAGGGAGAGAGAGGGGGAGAGAAGGAGAGAGAGAGATCCCCAATAAGAAAAGAGAGTGGGACAATGTTTTATAGATGAGAATTTACTAAAACAAAAAACATAGGAAGTAAGGCTGTACTAACCAAATGCATCTTGACCTGACAAGTAAATGCATCATAGAGGTTACATCTTAATGGGGCTTTGACTCATTCTTTCAATTAAAAAGGTTAAAACAAGGTGAGTTTGATTCCACTGGATATCTCACTTCTTTAAAATATGCATATGCAAAAACTGCTTTTGTTGAGCAAGGCAAAGTGGCTGTTGTTGCTTAGAAGCAGAGGGCATTTCTGTTCCCTGAGCCAATTTGAAAAAGTGGTTTGATGTTAAATAAAGTGCTTTTTTAAGCTTGCAAAGCTCTTACAGGAAAAGAAATCTGTCCTGGCAGAAATTTAAATGCTTGTTTTTTAAAAGTCTGGGTATGAGTTGCTTTACATTTTATTATAATTTTGCTGCTGAAAAAGGGATGCCTACTCCTGACATTTTTAAAGTCCTTTAATACCTTCATTATTCAAGGCATAATATGATTGTCTCCTTGCTGACAATAACTATTATTATCTATTTGGTAGAGCCAGTGCACATGGATAAGAATTTCATATTTTTATTTTCTATTAATATGGGAAAAGATTTAAAAAAACTTTAAATGTAAAGATAATTGCAGATGTTCATCTATCTTTTTTTTTAAATGTGCTTTTCAAAATAAAAGTGGAATATCACGAGATGCTAGCTTTAGAATGTATACTAACTTTGTTCTGAAACATTATCAACCTTAACTCAAAGAATCTAAAACATATGAAGAACGGTTACAGGAACTGGGCATGGCTAATCTAGTGAAGAGAAGGACCAGGGGAGACATGATAGCAGTGTTCCAATATTTGAGGGGCTGCCACAGAGAGGAGGGGGTCAATCTGTTTTCCAAAGCACCTGAAGGCCAGAAAAAGGAATAATGGATGGAAACTGATCAAGGAGAGATTTAACCTAGAAATAAGGAGAAATGGTCTGACAGTGAGAACAATCAACCAATGGAACAGCTTGCCTTCATAAGTTGTGGGAGCTTCATCACTGGAGGCTTTCAAGAAAAGACTGGACTGCCATCCTGTCAGAGAGGGGCGGGTCTCCTCAGGGGTGGGTTCCTCCCGGTTTGGACCAGTTTGCCCAAACCGGTAGCGACTCGCTGGTGATGTCACTGAACTGGATCAGTCGGGGCTGGTCCGTGGGCGCCACCATTTTTTAAATGCTTTTTTAAAAAATTCTTTCTGAGCATGCGCAGAAGCCGAGTTCCAGCACTATGCATGCGGTCCCATATTTTTTTCGGCTTTGTTTTTTGAATTTTTTTATCATTTTTTTGGATTTTTCGTTACTGCACACACGGCGCGGGAGGGAGCGAACCGGCAGCGAGGTAAGTTGGAACCCACCCCTGGGTCTCGTGCTTGGTGGGGGTTGGACTAGATGACCTACAAGTTTTCTTCAAACTCTGTTAATCTATTAAATCCAGGACCAGAATGTGACCATTTTTCTTTACCTTTTGTTTTCTCAAGTGTACAAATTTGGTACAAGAGTAGAGCTCTTTATTTTCATAAATGCTCCACAAATCCCTTAGCCTATCTACAATAATTGGCATCCAAGGGAAAATGTAAATTGGCCAAGTAAACTTTTATATTCCTAAAGAACTCCCACAAAGGAATTTATATTGACAAATTTCTTTCTTAGGTTTGAATCTTGACACTTTCTGATTTAAAGTTATTTATTGTTCTCTTTGCTCATATATCTTGTCCCTAATTATAGTTAGCTATTAAGATTAATGGTTTCTGCAAGCGGGCAGCACTTGCCAAGTTTACCTTTTTATTTTGCTTGCCTGATGGGTACATAGAAGCTAGATGTAGTTTTCAGAGTTATTTTTCCTTGTAAAAACAGGAATGATTGATCAGCTGTAGGGATAGCAACACAGCTCCACTTTGGATTAACCCCAGGATAAAAGTACATCAGCTTGATACAGGCTCAGGAACCTGAAAATGTATTAGTCAATGACAAGACTTTTTTCTGGAGGTATTTAGTTAATCTTTTTGCCACCTTGATTTAATAATATTTGCATGTTGTCTCAGAAGACATGTTGACATTGTTATCTGCCTCTTCTGGCCAGTAAATGTATTGTCCAGTTTCCTGTACTGAAATCTTTGATTTTCAGAAATCTTTTAATTTATAACAAGAAGAGAGAAGCAATAATAGTTTATGCTTATGCTTAATGAGACACAAAGAAATGAATGATGGAGAAAAATAAGTCAGAAAAAGTTGTGGAAGTACTTTATCTGAACAATTTCTTTCTTTTGAGGTTTTTGAGTTAAGGTGTGTATGGGCTGAGTATAGAATTAAAAGTGGGCATAGACATTGTGCTCTGTCCCAGTCTTTCATACTTTTTTATTTATGTATTTTTCTTTCTAGTCACTTGGCTTGAACACTGAGGCCATAAGGTTCTATAGCAGAGGTGTCTCCCTTATGTTTTTTCCCTTTTGGGCTTGCATGCAAGGATGTTAAGAAACACAGAAACCTGGCAGATGCTGTTTGTGCTTTTTGTGCAGCTGGGCATTGTTATAACAGGGCATGTGATCAGATAGATATAGATAGATGATAGATAGATAGATAGATAGATAGATAGATAGATAGATAGATAGATAGATAGATAGATAGATAGATAGATAGATAGATAGATAGACAGACAGACAGACAGACAGACAGACAGACAGACAGACAGACACAGACACAGACACAGACACAGACACAGACACAGACAGACAGACATTGGCAGCTTTAGACAGCTGTTCTTGAAGATATTTTAGAGAGTTTCCCATATGGAATAATAGGTTTGTAGTGGAAATTATTTATAGAGACAACAGCCCTCACAAATGTACCTTGGGGAAAGCAGACTGAGTTAGTTTGATGATCAAAATAGAAGGATAAGGATGGATTAGATCACTTCATATTCATCATTTTTGCACAGATATGTGTACCAGAGGTTGGCTGACCCTCAAGGCTAGAGGAAAGAGTAATGACAATACTTCATGGTTGAGAGATTAAAGCTGAAATCTGAGACACCTTCCTTGATTTTTCACTGTTCCATTTGTTTGACTTTCAGTAGAGACTTTTTATCTTCACTTCCTATTTCTGGTACAGTATGTATACATACCATGCAGGGTGGGTTCTACTTACTTTCCCTACTGGTTCGCATTGCGTTGTTGCACGTTTTGCATCACAATGCAGAAATGTCCCTCTCTGCATGGGACATGCATGCGCAGAGGGTTCTTTGCCTGCCGCTTTCAAGGAGTGGCGACCAGAGGACCAGTTCAGGGGCGTGGCCAGCTGTCCATCGCTACCGGTTCGGCGAGCGGTGGCAAATTTCCGCCACCGGTATGGGTGAACTGATTCGAACCGGCAGCAACCCACCACTGATACTATGTGACAGAACTTAAGTTTTTAAAGTGATGCTACGTTTTTTAAACTAAACAATGCTTTCAAATGACCTTCTTTAGAATGGCTACTCTTGAAACATTTGGAGTTTAAGGCTTAGATGTAAACTATTATTACTGTAAGATAGTTATGTATTAAAAAGGGTTGCAAAATACTTATGTTAAAGATTTTTTCATGTTAAATTACAGAAGTTATAGACGTTTCTGGTACTCTCAGTCATGGTGATAGGGATTGTGCACTGCACTGCAGTTAGTTACTTTGGAAAAGCAGAGAATAAAGCATTCATTATCCAAAGTGATCCAGCTCTTATTTTAATTGTTTGAACATCAGTTGCAGAAAATAATGTGTTTTTTTTCAAAAGTCCTTCTTTCTTCAGTTTGACTTGTGTTAGCATTTCAGTTTCCTGACTACTTCCAAGTGTGCATAATGCATTTTATAATCTTTGAAACTTATATTCCTTCTTGATAATTTTTTATCAAATCAAATCAAATGTATTACAATCAAAGATCAATAGTACTAAAAGTAGTTAAACAAGAAGGATAATATCAATACAATGACACTAGGAAACTTAATATTAGTAAAATATGTCCAAACTGGAAAATTTATTGCATTTATGCTAAGTGTTGCTGTATTTTCACTGCAGCCACACAAAATTTGGCTACTAGCATAGCTGGAACCTGGGGGGAAAATATTGATAATTTACAAATTGCCAGATGCCTTTGATTTCAGGGTTCTGATCAGGTTTCAGGACATGGTACTAGCTTTGGTTTGATAGTTGGAGAATTGTCTCTTTTAACAGTAAATCTGTGACAAGACCACAGCAACTCACTGCATAGTTCACTGTTGATGAAAGTGGTTATGGGTAGGGGGTCCAAGAATATCAATACACCTAGGCCATTAGAGAACCTTCATACCATTGCTTCTAATTTGAGCATTCCCATCCTGAGGAATGGGGAGACTCCTTGGAGTCATAAGAATGGACTGTAAAATTTTTGTTTGTATTTGGTCAAGCATATTTTTCTTTGTACAAAATTCTACCTACAATTTTTAGATTTTACAGGAACTACATGGAAACACAATCCTTAGGCATAATAAAAGTAAAAGGAATATTCCATCTAGATATATATCAAGGACTCCCATCATTTTAAACATTTATACCAGTTTAATGGCCAATTGTCTAAATAACCCTGATTTTCATACACCCAAATTTGGCAGACATAGAAAGATGCAGCTGTTATCTTGTGCACTTCCATCAGGCTCAGAAAAGTCATGAAAACCATGACTGACTCAGCAAAATAAACAAGCTGAATATAAATTACCAAAAATAAATAAAATAAAATAAAATAAATAAATAAAATTAAAAACTAACATTGAAAAAATGTAAAGTGCATGTTTGCAAGGAAAAAGGCAAAGCTAGCGTGTGGAGTTAAATGCATTATTTGTTTGTTTGTTTGTTTGTTTGTTTGTTTGTTTGAGGTTCTTCTATGCCGCCCTACTCCCTCAGGACTCAGGGCGGCGTACAACATTTTAGGGAACATCAAACAAATCATTAAAAACAATAAAAAACAATAAAAAAAACCACATATAACATCATACATACATGGGGGAGACGTCAAATGCAAGGTCGTCTCAAAATCACCCCGCCTGCAGGAAGAGCCATGTCTTAATGGCTTTTCGGAAGACCAGCAGGGTGGGGATGATTCGGATCTCTGGGGGAAGTTGGTTCCAGAGAGCAGGGGCCCCTACAGAGAAGGCCCTCCCCCCAGGCCCTGCCAGTCGGCACTGTTTGGCTGATGGGACCTGGAGTAGACCCACTCTGTGGGACGTGACCGGTCGAAGGGAGGTATGAGGTAGGATGCAGTCCCGGAGATAGCCTGATCCTAAGCCATGTAGGGCTTTAAAGATGATGATCAACACCTTGAATTGTACCCGGAGACCAATGGGCAGCCAATGCAGCTGGCGGAGTATAGGTGTTACGTGGCTGTATCTTGAAACATCCACCAGAGCACGCACAGCTGCATTTTGCACCAGTTGAAGTCTCCGAATACTCTTCAAGGGTAGCCCCATGTAGAGCGCATTGCAGTAGTCCAATCGGGAGGTGACAAGGGTGTGAGTGACCATGAGTAGAGCCTCCTTCTCCAAGTATGGTCGCAATTGGTGCACCAGGCGAACCTGTGCAAAAGCCCCCCTAGCCACAGCTGCAAGGTGCTGATCTAATTTTAGCTGTGGATCTAGGAGGACTCCCAAATTGTGAACCCGTTCCGAGGGAGTTAATAATCAGTTTAGAGTCTTTGTGTTGCCACAAGAGATCCAAGTCCAGCCCTCCCTTGAATTCTGTTGGCACTTATCTAGTGCCAATTTATTGCTGACCATTAGTTGACCAGATTCTTATGTATAGATGCGAACAATAAATCTTTCTGACTACAATTCAATCTATGGTCCTGCACCTACCAGAAATCAATTCAGTTGGATAATAAATGCAAATAAAATCATCACACTTCAAATATATGGAAGTGTCTTCTATGTTCGGGAGACCTGAAATGTATCAGGAATATATATTACTCAAACATTCTCAGAGTCCTCAACAGAGATCAAGGGATTCTTCTACTCCAAAGGAATGGGATTACTGCTAGTAGTCTTAAAAGTGTTTGACGGCAAAACCCTTGTCCAAATTTTATACAGAGTCAGGTAGGACTTTACATGAAAAGTTTTGTTTGTACAAGCTTGAGTGTAATAATGTATATTCAAAATATACATATATGAAAATTGAACAATATCAATTTGTGATCAGTTCAATAGATATATGCGTACTGTATATACTAATAGGTAAGTCCATCCATTGAGAAGACAATGTTGTGTCCCAGCATGGAAACCCCTCAGAAAGGACTCACACACAACCATTTGCTAAATAATAAGAGGTTTTTTACTAATAAAGTTGCTTAGTAAAAATCAGGTTCAAAGTCCAGGGGAAACAGAGAGAGAGTTCTTGGTGCATAAAGTTCGATATTCTCTTCGTGAGCTTCGGCCAGAGTTCAAAGTCCAAAACAAACAGGCAATTAATCCGTCCTTATCTCTTACTCACTAAAGTTGGCTGAATTCCCAGAACCAATTGTCACAGGAGCCGACAGTCCAAACTATGAGGCTCAGAGCAGTAACACGAATGCCGAGAAATCCTGAGTGCAAATAAATCACGTTCGTTGCTTCCAGAACAACTGCTGCGTGCTCAAGCCTTAAGTAGCCTGGGGGCGTGGCCAATTAGCCCTCAGCTCTACATGTGAGGAGACCTCCGTCTGTAGAGCCATTCCTGCCTGTTAGCTGCCCTGCGTGCCCTAGCATCCAGCAGAGGCTCCTCCTCTTCTGATGAATCCCTCAGCACCAGCTAAGAAGGTGCAGAAGGCCCTGGTTGGCTTTCCACCTCTGGCACTGAGTCCTCCTCGCTATTGGACTCAGGTGCCAGGTGCACGGGATGATAGTGTCGCGCCACAGTCGGCTCTTGGACCTCTGGATCCATGACCAGCTGCACGGGATGTGGGCAAGTCACAACAGACAACCTCAATATTTTCAGATAAACCTCCCATAATTTTTTCAATATATTCTTAAGGACTTCACTTTGTATCAATAAATGTTTTCCAGAATAGAATGTGTTTTAAATTTTCCCAATTGGCTTATCCATGGGTAGCACATTTTTCATGGCATTTGGGTTCAGTTTATCTGCGAGTATAAAGTATGTAGGTTCTTTTAAAAAGTATTAACGGATAAGTCCATCCCTGTGTAAGCATAAAACTCAATTTTTTGGATGTATTTTGGAACCTAAAATTGTCAGCTTATCTGCAAATATATACAGTAGCAATAAAACTTTGTCTTGGATCGGCTTTAGTTTTATGACCTTTCATCGATAGGAAGAGTTAGGCATTGCAGCATATAAAAAGCGTATCTATTAGATAAGGAAACATTCAGTAACTTGTTTATCTTAATTAAAATCCTAACTGTTTAAATAGTTTATTGACTTTCCACATTCAACCTATATTGCAACATTAAGGCTGCATTAATATATCTACTTAGCAGAGTATAGGCTCCTCTGAAAATAGTGTTAATTTACTCATATTTTAAAATGCAGAGAATTATGCTGTTATAGGAATATTTGGCATACTTGTATTAGAAAATTTTTTGAATGGCCATTATTTTAGCAACATACTAATGACTACATGATACAATAAAATAGAAGAAATCAATGTATGATGAAGTAGAAGTAGAAAGATTTTATAGGTTAAGACTGAGAACTGGCAAGTAATCATGCAACCATAGCGGAAAAAGGATTTCTCTGTATTTTAAGGAAGCTAGAAATGACAAGTTATGTGTCAAGTATCTCTATATATAGTCAGGGAAAGTTGAGAAGATTTGTAATATGTCATTGTTTGGGATTTGCAATAACCATTGTTCCTGGAAGAAACCTGGCTGGATCAAAGGTTTTTAAGAAAATGTTTTCAATCTATTTTATTGTTTAACTTTTATGTTTGTTTACCTTTTCTCAGAATCCTTCTCTAGTGTTAGTAGTAAAAGCTTGTTAATATGAATATGTTTCATTCTTGAATTGCTTTTTCAAGTAAATAATCTGCAGTGATGCTATGTCAATAGTACACATAAATAAATTAATAGCATTTACTTTGGTGACATTTTGTATTACAACTTTAGATCAGTCCTCAGATAAGGAGACAGGAAGACAGCTATTTTAAGGAAAGGTAACAAAAAAAATCAGAAGGAATCTGAGGGAAGCTTTTTCAGCTAACAGATCTTACTAAAAGTCATACATTTTCAAGAGCATAACCACTCTTCTTTCCCTTCCTGCCACATCCCAATTTAAATCTATATCAGTCCAGTCACTCTATGTATCTGATAAAGTGAATGGCAGCCTTTTAATAAAAATTGTGAATTGGAAAAGGTGCTATCTGACTCATTCTGATTTCCTGAGCTAATTACGGTAGTAATCTTATCTTTTAACTACTTTCTTAATTACTAAAGATTATTATTATTGTTTTATATGTAAAGCACAGTATTTCAGTTGATTGATTATGGGTTCAAAACTGAGAAGGCAGAAAAATAAAAAGTGTTACCTCTTGCACAAAGGAGAGGATCTTGCTGTGTTAACACCAGACAATCTGGTAGCTTGTGTTGAATTTAATATGGACTGGAAAAAATAACAACCCTGAGCTGCTCTCTACCTTAAAAGCTCTTTCCCACACTATAATGGTTGGATTTCTGTGCATAAAAACTTAATAGATAATTTTACTCAAAAATTTGAAATTAGAATCGGTGATTTAATGCTTTACATTAAAAAAATAGAACAAAAGTCAGAGTCCACGGGAATTGTAAACCCTGGATGACTGCTGAGGTACAGATGCTTCTGAGAGCCTGGGATTCTGCCTTTAAGGCAGGGGGACAGTGACAGATATAGAGATGCCAGGGCAAACCTTAGAAGAGGCATTAAGATGGCAAAACAACAACACAAACATAAGGTGGAGAACCATCTAGCAGACAACAACCCGAAGCAAGTGTGGCAGGGACTGCAGCACCTAACTAATTATAAGGGCAACACAAGGAACACGGTCAATGCTGATGCCTTGTTGGTAGAGGAGTTGAACACCTTCACCCACTAGGAGGTGAAAAGACTGGACCCCGTAGCCTCTGCCCACCGGCCTTCTGATTCCCAGCCTCTCACCCTATATGAACACCAAGTGAAAGCTGTATTGAAGACTGAATCCCAGCAAAGCTGTAGGTCCAGATGGGATACTGGGGACAGTGGTAAATACCTGTGCCGACCAACTAGCAGGGGTCCTGACAAGGATCTTTAACATCTTCCTGCAAACGGCCAATGTTCCATCATGCTTGAAAGCAGCCACTATTGTCCCAGTCCCAAAGAAAACAGCAGTTAACTGCCTAAATGACTACAGACCTATCGCACTAATATCTGTAGTGATGAATGCTTCGAGAGATTAGTTCTCCAACACCTTGGGACAGGGGTAGGCAAAGTTGGCTCTTCTATGACTCGTGGACTTCAACTCCCAGAATTCCTGAGCTAGCATGATTGGCTCAGAAAGTCTGGGAGTTGAAGTCCATGAGTCATAGAAGAGCCAACTTTGCCTACCCCTGCCTTAGGACATGCCTCCCACCGAACTTTGACAAACATCAGTTTGCCTACAGGGGGAATAGGTTGATAGACGATGTCATAGCTACTGCTTTACATTCTGTAGCGAGCCATCTGGAGAAACCCGGAAACTATGTCAGGATGCTTTTCATAGATTATAGCTCTGCCTCCAACACCATTCTGCCAAGCATCCTTATCGAAAAGCTGACTGACTTGGATTTTCCCTGTTCTACTTACCTTTTCAAACTCTGATGGCTTCAAAATGCTCCTTTTTCAGCGCTGCACGGTAGTGCCTGTGGCCTGCATGTGTGTGCAAAGCAAACCAACAGCAGACTTCAGAGGATTTCACCCCTGAAATATATATTTTATATTTCTGGGCAAGTACTTAAGGAGTGTGCTGACCTGCTGGCCACTGTTCTCACAGACATCTTCAATATCTCGTTGCATCAGACTGTGGTTCCATCATGTTTTAAGACTGCAATCATTGTACCAGTGCCCCAAAAAACTATAATCACATGCAGTGATGGGATTCAAATAATTTAACAACCGGTTCTCTGCCTAGATCCTGGCCATTCCACTGCAATGGAGAAATGGGAAACAGAGTGGTAGGAGGAGGCCACTTTCCCTTTTTCTTCTACCTGCTCCTCCTCCTTCCCTCGTTCCATTTCCCATTTCTCCATTGCAGCGTAGCACCGTGCCATGGAGCTTGAAGGTCTCTACTATTGGTACTGTGTTGTCTAGTATTGTAAGAGATGGTAGTATGGGAGGATTTCTCCTAAAGTCTACCACCATTTCTACGATTTTGAGTGTGTTCAGTTCCAGGTTGTTCCAGTCGCACCACGAGGCTAGTTGTTCAACCTCCCGTTTGTATGCAAATTCATCATTGTCTCAAATGAGACCAATCACTTTTGTGTCATCTGAAATATCTATATTGATGTATTACCACCAATAATTAGTTATGCTTTTGTTGTTTTTTTTAATTATAATTGAATATGTCAGATTATATGTAGCCACATTCTAAGAAAGGTTGCATTTCTATTGAACAGTTTAAAAAATTGGGAGATTGGAAAATCAACTATCAAAGACAAATGTTATCAAAATTTGTTTCCATTCTATCTTATATGGTAATGCTTTGGAAAGTGCAATAACAAAAAGCAACCCAACTGGTTTCATGCATAATGCCTATGTATGATTAAGAAAAATGCAGACAATAAATGATAGCTGTATTCCAATGTATGTAATAATTTAGGAAATGCAGATCAGTTCTATGTACATTTATGTAAAAATGTAGATCAAATGAAATACTAAATCATTCCTAGTTTTAAATGAACAATAACAGCAATCACCACAAGATAGAGAGCCAGTTTGGTCTAGCTGAGGCTAGACAGATGAAGACTGTGAGCTTTAGTCCTGCTGTAGCCATGAAAGCCAGCTGGGTGACCTTGGGTCGTCACTCACTTTCAGCCCAACCTACATCACAGGGTTATTGTTGTGTAGAAAATAGGAGGAATAAGATGGATTGGATATATTTGCCACTTTGAGTTATTTATAAAAATAATAAAGGTGGAATATAAATAAATGAAAGTAAACAACAAATGAAAAACATTTGGCTCTTATGTAATATAATTGATTATTCTCCAGTGGTGTTATTTAGTATTCACTGAACAAGACTTGTGCTATCCATAGTGTTTCCTGTTTATCCTTAGTTCTCCCTTACCTTCATTGTTGAGAGAAACTGTCATGGGCTTACAAAAAAGATGGATATAATCTGTTTCTATTTTGCTGTATACTAGCACTGTCACAATCCTGACCTTTATATAGTCAACCCCAAGCGGACAAAGATAGTTTTATGAATCTTATATGCATCCAGTGCAAGACAATTTATTGTTCACTACAGTTGTTTTCTTTACCAAATCAGGGTTTTAAAAAAATGTTTCTTTCCATTCTTTACCTGCCAGGATAGAAATGTTGATATTGCTTTAGCAATTCAAATATACATTTTAAAGTTCATCAGTTTTTCTTATGTTTTTTTTTTGGAAGGTTGCTGTAATTTTTTCATAATTCTTTGTAAAAGAAACTAAAATAATAGCAAGTTGTCTTTTTCTATCTGAATTTTATAAATATAATATTCAGAATTTTTATAAGGATGAAATATATTTTTTGTAACTTAAAAAAACATTTTTGTATTAGGTTAAAGTATTTTTACCTCATTCATCTGCCTTAAAAGAGTGTCAGAGCTGTTATGTCCTTAAGTTTTCACTCAAGTCCAACCTCGACAGGGGGCGCTATACTGGTTTCTGATTGGTTACCTGTTTGATAGATCAGTATAAAAGGAGCTGTCAAACATGATCTCAGCTGTTGCCATCAGCTGAGAGAATGCGCGTGTTAGTTGCCGCATTTGGCAACCTGTTAGCCATTGAATGTTAGAAATAAAGAACTGTTAGCCTTTAAGCCTGGCTTGCCTCAGGCATTGACCCTCCATTCTGGGAATAGAACACTGGAGATGAAGGTGGGATCATTGAACTGAGGCACCAGAGAGCTGAAACTGATCACTGAACCTCTCAGAACTGAATCACTAAGAGCTGATCATCACTGTCAAAGGAAGGCGAAAGAAATATTACTCAGAGAGAATTGACAAATCACCTCAGAAATGGCATCAATGACCACACTAGCAGTTTTCAATAGCACCACAGAGACATGGGAATCATACATCAGTCGATTTGAATGTTTCCTGGTGGCTAACAACTATACTGGGCTATCATGCAGTCGAAAGACAGTGGGTTCTTAAACTTGTGTGGCACAGAAATGTTTAACATTGCCAGCACACTTCTAGCACCTCAAGTGGTATACAAAGTACTCTGGGACATTTTATCGGACAAGCTGAAAAGTCACTATGTGCCAGCCCCGTCCCATATAGCCCACCACCACACATTTCACAGACGGAGCCAGCAGGCGGGAGAGTCAATTAATGACTATGTGGCAGCCCTCAGGGCAGCTGCCCTGTATTGTGACTTCCGAGACCTTGATGAAGTTCTCCTAGACCAAATCGTCTCCATTGTCAGAGATCTTCACATACAGCACTGCCTCCTGGCCAAGACCAAATTGATCCTCGAGACAGCACTGGACGAGGCCAGAGCGATCAAACTGTCAAACAAGTCTACTGAGGAAATTCAAAACAAATCCAACCAGCAACCCACTGGAAAGCCCTTTGGCATCCACCACGAAGAAGCCAGCCCAGAAGACATACCTGACAAGGATGATGAGGTGCATCTCCTGAAGGCTGGGCAAGACAAATGTCGGCAGGGTAAGCCCAAAATTGTACTACCTAACTGTTCGGGTTGCTGTGGGAAGCATGCTAGGACAGATTGCAGATTCAAAACCGCGACCTGTCTCAGGTGCAGAAAAAGAGGCCACATAGCAAGAGTTTGTAGGGGGGCACAAGCAGCTAATAGCCCACAATTAGACCGGAGTTATAGGAAGAGGCAGACCCGAGGGTGGTATAGACAAGGCGAGGACTGTTTCTCGGTATTAAGAGACCCAATAGAAATAGTGGTAGATCAAATTGCCCACACAGTAAAAGACAAAATATTCCTAATGGTTAACATTGAGGGAAATCCTTGCTCTATGGAAATAGACACTGGGTCATCCATGTCTATCCTTTCCTGGAGTTCAATAAGGAAGATAGTGCCTAAAATATCTAAAAGCTAGCTTAAATTGAGAGACTTTCAGGGGAATGCTATTCCAGTTCTGGGAAGCTATAAATTCTGGGTGTCATTTAAACAGTTTAAAGGAAAGCTACTGTTGATCATAATAAATGGACCTCGACCAAGTTTATTGGGCTTAGATTGGTTCGAGTCCTTGGGGCTGAGAATTAAAGGAATTGATCATAACAATAACAGCCGCGAAATGGAATTGCTGGCCAACGAGTTTCCTAGGATATTTGATGAATCCCTGGGTAGTTACAAGGGGACACCCATATCATTCAATTTGGACCCCCAAGTAGCTCCCCGACGTCTCAAGCTACGGCGAGTGCCATTTGCACTCCGGCCGAAAGTAGATGTGGAATTTGATAAGTTAATAGCACAGAGTATATTAGAGCCAATCTACCATGCTTGATGGGAAACCCCCATTGTCACCCCCATGAAAGCAGATGGGTCAGTGAGAATCTCTGCAGATTATAAATGCACAATTAACCGTGCATTACAACAAAGCGCATACCCTGTCCCCATGGTGCAGCACCTCCTGCACTCACTGGGAAATGGGAAAGTATTTGCAAAACTTGACCTAGCTCAAGCTTATCAACAGCTATCCGTAGACAATGATACGGCAGAAGACAATAGTCACCCACAGGGGGGCTTTTAAATGCCGCCGGCTCCAATTTGGGGTCAGTTGTGCCCCAGGCATATTCCAAAGTTTAATAGAAAGGCTTTGCAGGGCATCCCAGGTGTCGTGCCTTATTCTGACGACGTCCTGGTGTCAGTAGTCACCCATGCTGACCTGATATGCTGCTTTCGCACAGTACTTAACCGACTGCAAGATGCCAGGCTGAAGCTAAAGAAATCCAAATGTCACATTGCAGTGCCAAGGTGGAGTTTTTAGGCTATCTTGTGGACGAGGCTAGTCTGCAACCCACAAAGGCTAAAATTCAAGCAATTCAGCAAGCACTGACACCAAAGAATAAGGCTGAGCTGCAAGCATTCTTGGGGTTGCTGAACTTTTATAATATATTCCTACCCCACAAGGCATCCTTAGTTGAACCTTTACACTGTCTGCTACATCGATCAGCGAAATGGTCATGGGGCAAGACAGAAGCAGCAGCATTCAAAGCTGTCAAAAGTTTGCTAACTTCTAACAGTGTTCTCATTCAGTATAGAGAAGATTCGCCCCTAGTGCTAGCTTGTGATGTTTCACCTTATGGAATAGGAGCTGTACTTAGCCACCAACTGCACTCTGGACTTGAAGCGCCCATAGCGTTCTTCTACAGGACACTGTCACCCACTGAACACAATTATAGCCAATTAGATAAAGAGACATTGGCAATCGTGGCTGGGGTTAAAAGGCTCCACGAGTACCTCTATGGGTGTCATTTCTACCTGGTAACAGATCACAAGCCTCTATTAGGAATCATAGCTGGGGACAGACAAACCCTGCAAATCCTATCTCCTCGACTAACCAGGTGGACTGTATTCCTCGCTGCTTATAACTACATGCTCTCACATCAACCAGGAAAGAACCTCTGCTATGCCGATGCACTGAGTCGCTGCCCGCTTCCCATTCCTGTGGAAGACCCAGCCCCGGCATCAACTATCCTACTCATTGACACTTTACAACTTCCAATCACAGCAGCCGACATCGCAAAGTTCACAGCCAGGGACAAAGTACTGTCAAAAGTATTGAACTGGGTGAAAAGCGGGTGGCCCCCAGGGGTGGTGGACCAAGAAGTACATCCCTACAAATTACACCAGCATGAACTGTGTACCCAGCAGGGTTGCCTACTCTGGGGTGCCAGGGTAGTAATTCCAAGCCCCTTGTATTGCCCCTTTTGCATCAGGGTCACCCTGGCATTGTATGCATGAAAGCGTTGGGTAGCAGCTATGCGTGGTGGCCCAACATGGATTTAGAGATTACACATTGGGTTTCCAATTGCAAATTGAGCCAGCAATCCAGGCCCTTCCCTTCAAAAGCCCCGGTTCAGAACTGGGAACACCCAAGGGCTCCTTGGTCATGTATCCACATCGACTTCGCTGGCCCTTACAAGGGACAAACATTTTTAATAGTGGTAGATGCCTTCTCTAAGTGGGTAGAAGTAGTGCTAATGCCCTCTACAATCTCTGAAGCTGTGATTAAAGCCCTTAGAAAGTTGTTTGCAACCCATGGCTTACCGAACCTATTGGTCTCAGATAATGGACTACAGTTCACTGCTGCACCCTTTGCAACATTCTTAGTGGGCCTGGGCACTGCAACGCACTGGTGGCTCCATTCCATCCTCAGGGAAATGGACTTGTTGAAAGAACAGTCAGATCAGCCAAGGACACATTAAGCAAATTGGGCATAGGGGATTGGCAATCGAAGATCGATAAATATCTGTTAATTCATCATGCAATGCCCTGCCCATCAACTAACATGAGCCCAGCAGAACTGTTAATGAGCTGCAGAATTAGAACAATTTTAGACCAATTGCACCCTGATCACGCCCCCGGAAAAACCCTTAGAATCTGCCAGAGAGTTAAGGGGTTTCACAATGGGAGACAGGGTCTATGCAAGAAATTATGCAGGGAGCCCCTTATGGTTACCAGGGTCGATAGTAAGAATTACAGGGCATTGTTCATATGAAGTCCAGCTAGAAGATGGCAAAGTCTGGAGGCGGCACCTAAACCAGCTACGAGTGTGGAAAAACAATCCAGCATGGCTACGGCATGACTGGGTCCCAAGAAGGAACCCTACCAGCTCAACGCCAGCAGACAAACTGCTCACAGAGCCTCTCACTGACAATGACGAGGAACCCGAGAAGCGAGCGGTAGACTTACCTGCAGATCCTGACCACAGTCCGACAAGGGCCCAGCTAGCAGGAGAGGTGATGCAGTCTCCATTGGATCCAAGAGCCAAACAGGCCCAGCCTCACTCTTCTCCTGCTGAAGGCACACTAAGAGGATCCGGGCGGGTCCGATGCCACTCCGCATACCTTGCTGACTACGCATGCGCTCACTAGGTGGAAAGGAGTGTTATGTCCTTAAGTTTTCACTCAGGTCCGACCTCGACAGGGGGTGCTATATATGTTTCTGATTGGTTACCTGTTTGACAGCTCAGTATAAAAGGAACTGTCAAACAGGACCTCAGCTGAGAGAACGCACATGTTAGCTGCTGCGTTTGGCAACCTGTTAGCCATTAAATGTTAGAAATAAAGAACTGTTAGCATTTAAGCCTGGCTTGCCTCAGTCATTGACCCACCATTCTGGGAATAGAACAAGAGCAGCCTTCAAAAATATTTACAGACCCCTCACATCCTGGACATAACTCAACTCCTACTCTCAAAACAAACTATTTACTAAGTCTGCACTACTATTAATCTTCTCATCGTTCCCATCACCCGTCTCCTCCCACAAATGACTGTATGACTGTAACTTTGTTGCTTGTATCCTTACGATTTATATTGACTGGTTCCTAATATGATTTGATTGCTTATTTGTACCTGGACTATCATTAAGTGTTGTACCTTATGATTCTTGACAAACACTGAGAGCATATGCACCAAGACAAATTCCTTGTATGTCCAATCACACTTCATATTCTATTCTAAATATGAATGTTTCACAACCTATCCAATAGAAGAAAATAATATAAATCAAATTGTGAAGGCTTGTGACAGTGGAAGAGTAATGCAAACTCTAATTTTCCCATTAAGATGACAACACACTTTTATGGTCATTATATCACATGGCAAAAGGCCTTATATTTTGGGAGAGGACCATCAGGATATATGTATGTTTGTACTTTACTTAGGAAGAATCAATATGCCGATTTTAATGGAAAATCTGAAGCTAACAAGAATACAATGACTATACTAATTAAACTACAAAATTATAAAACAATGAATGTAGATACAGTCTCTGTGCATACAGTACATATGTACACAAGTCATCTTTAATATGCTTCTCAATATATAGACTATATTATTTATTTATACTCATCTCTCGTCCCTCATTGCAAAATTGTTTTGTTCTATAGCATAAAATCTATCTAATTGTGACTGATCACTGAAATAACAGTGTTGCTACTTTTAGTCACTCTTTTGTCCAACATTCGGGACTGACCTTACATTAAAGGTAGAGTTAAACATTAAGATCCATTTTGTATCATGAGGAATAGTTGGGGGTAATCAACCTTTGCAGTACTAAGGGCTGCAGTTATAACTTTTGAAAAGGGTGAGCTTAGTGAGAAAGATGATGATACAAATGAATGGAAAGAAGACTTGGTATCTGGGATGGGTGCTTTTTTTAGTATGTTAATTATAATTATGGGATATACTGAACTTGTGTTTCTTATCTCACAATAACAGGAAAGCATGATAATCAATTTTGAGAACTCATAGGCTACCAAAATGTACAGCCCTAGGATATTCTGCTTATCCTTGGAATAGTTGGCAAACAAAATTAATGTCTGAGTATTGTGTCAAGAGTCGTTAAAAATGTTTTGACTACTACAGCACTGGGGAGAATGTAATTTGTTTACAGTTCCAAAAGAAAAGAAAATCACTAACCTTTAGTCTACAGTGATGCTAATAATTCAAACTTAACTAATTATCTATTTTCTTAATTACCTATATCATGACCAAATGTGCTGCTTTTTAACTACATGACAATGGGAAAGAAAACAGGAAAGAAAAAAATTAAAATAAAATTTCATTATATTTGAAAATTAAACAAAATAACATTGTGTTAACATTTATGATTTTACTTCATTTCATGTGGAAGACAAGCAGAATGCATACAGGAACACCAACTACACTCAGAAGGCACACTGAAAACATCTTAATTTCACAACACATGGACCAATTTAACCATAGTTTCTACTGGAAAAATGTTAACATTCTAAACCAGGTCTGTCAAACTCCCGGCCTGTGAGACAGATGCATCACACACTGGCCACGCCCACACCCAGTTTAGTGAAGGGGAAAAAAAGTCCTGATACGTCACGTGATGCCGCCATGATGACGTGAGTTTGACACCCCTGTTCTAAACTAAGCTGAATCTAAAAACACTAGGGAATTTCTATAACCTTGGCACTTAAACATATCAGCCATAAATAACATTTACAGAGCACTCATAGGAGACAATAAAAAAGCTAAATTGGAAACAAAAAGACCACAATATCTCCTTATCAGCAATCAGCACTCAGATATGTAGGGAGTAACACCAGGATTGACACCAGACAAACGGCAATAAGCAATACATACCGGTAATTAAGAAAATACCAACTCAGACAAGCAGTGAACAACAGCCTAATCAAGCAAATATCAAGGGGAAAACAACATCCCCATCAAAACTGACAAGTTACTGTATACTGTATAGACACCAAATTCCACTCTTCTAGCACTGAAAATGGTCAAATAATGAAATGTCTGCAAACAACCAATCAAGCTCAGAGAGCACCAAGAACTCCACAGTTTATGTCATTAAAAAAAACAAACTTACGGACAAAATGTTTCCATTAATGTTCCAAGGAAGAAAGAAAGCCTTCTCCCAAAGGTCTGTTATTATAGCAGTATGGCACTTATCTAGTCTCATAAAAATGAAAATCTGTCATCAAAAAAGTAAATAAAATATAACATCAATTTACATAGCAGATTGAAAAATATTTTTCAGACAACTGCTCTTTGACAGGTCTTTAAATTGATGACTGCCCTCTATAAAGAAGGACACATGGTCATTTTAATACAATACCTGATGGAACAGTTGGCTAAACATGTTCCTTTAAGCATTTAAGTTGTTTAAACTTTACTAATTCATTATTAACTTCTCCAGAAATAAGTCCTATAAACTAGTATTTAGAACTGAGATACCGAATAAAACTGTTTTCTTTAATTACTTAATCTCAATTTATTCAGAAGGTAGTTTAGGAAAATTATATTTTTATTTTTAAAAAATCCTCAAAATCTGAGGAACTATCAAGATTGTAAGCCAAAAATATTTGAGGTAAAAGAATGCTACTAAAAGTACCAAACACTATTTTATAGAACTTTGAAATCTCTATATCTCTTGAGACTTTATTCTTAGAATGAATAAAATGAACATGAGTGTGTGGGATTAAAATAATCATTATTACTTTGGTATGTTCAAAATTATCAGAACTACAAGAGGTAGAAAAAATAACTTCCATTTAAGCGTTCTTATATATGATATGTGACCATGGATACATTCATGAATAAATGTTTGATTCTCATTTGGGAAAGACCTTGGTTCTGAAAAGTTCCAGAGTGTTCTGCTTGAGAATTCTATTGGTTTACCAAATCCACTTCCCACCCACCCCCCACCCCAAAACACTATTTTTGTTTAAGTTCACATCTCTAAATATCAGGATGACTTTAGGACAGGCTGTACATTACCAATCCAAAAAACATTTCCACCAGGCAAATAAATACAGACCAACAGTAATGCTTTCAAAGCAAAGTTAATAGAGCTGATTATAAATACAGCATAACACTCTCAGAAGATGAAGGTGTGAAGTTGTCCATATATCATCTTAATGGAAACATTTGCTACGAGGCGACATGGCACAGTCCTTTCATATTTCATGAATTCTATTTCCTTGGCTTCAAAATGCTAAATGTACCAAGAACAGCAATTGAATATTCATAGGTTCCTGAGACTTCTTTGACAGTTGACAATTGGAAAAATAGCTTTATCCAGCACACAGTTGGAATGAAAGGAAAGAAGGGAGGGAGGGAGGGAGTGGTAGTTATTCTTTAATGATCCCTTATTTACATGCTGTTTTGTCTTCAATGCAATTCAACCCTAATTCTTATTCTCAACTGTTGATGTTATAAGAGTGTGTGTCTGACTGCAATATATTAATGGGTGGATATTATGGCTCTGCAAAGCTTTAAAGAGAAAATCTGAGTCTCAGATTATGTTGTTGAAACATATTCCTCAAGTGACACAGTAGGGTTTTTTTCTTAATGGATGAAGAAGAAGGGGTTACTCTGCTTTAGCTGCTTCTCTTGCTCTTCTGAATCCTCATGTGCTAAAGCCCCTTGCCTAAATAATTGGTTAGCTCGAGTAATCCCATCTTGATGGCATGTCAAATGATATTTCACTTGAAGGAATAAAGAAGGCTGTCTGACGTGAAATATTGAGATACTATAGATTGTTCCCACTTTGGATATACTGGATGTGTGTGTTGAATGTATCCAGCCAATTTCTCTGTTATATGCTTTTCTTTGTTTTCTAAACTATAAATCCATAGATATCTGTCAGTTTTTCTGCCTTTCTAGCTTGTGAACTATACTTTCTTTCTTCAGTATTCTTCTTATATGTTGCTTTAGATCAGAGGTCTTCAAACTTGGCAACTTTAAGACTTGTGGACTTCAACTCCCAGAATTCTCCAGTCAGCATAGCAGGAAAGAAAGATTGGGCATCAAAGCTGTGTGCAGATTTGAAATATAAAAATAGCTAAATTTCAATACATTCTGATTTAATATTTAGTCTAACGAGAGTAGGTATTAAATCAGAATGTATTGAAATTTAGCTATTAACATACTTGCATTTGATTCATGTAGTAATCCTTCAAAATTAGTACACATATAAAATATATAACATACATATATAAAATTTATGCCATACTTTTCAGTTTATACACGGATAAACCCCTAAAAATTCTGTGTTACATTATCTTCAAATTTAATATCTATTAATCACAAACAATAGCATAAATAAAATATAGATTCTAAACCATAAAATTTAAATTAACAGTACAGCAACTAGAAAAACCTTATAAAATATGGAAGCTAAGACACCAAAAATCTCCTGATTTGTACAAAGTTGGATCAGTGAATGCATAAGTTTTGAACATGTTTCCAGAAACAATACTAAAAAATAGCATTCTCTATAAATAACTCTTTACTTTTACGTTTCTGATAAGTTCATATCTTTAGATTAACTTTCAGAGATACTTCAGCGAGATTGTCAATGTTTGATTAAACTGTGAATTATTCTAGAACTGGGCACTTTAATTCTCACTTCCCGTCATCACATCTTGTCTCTTAGGACTTTTTCCTTCTGTTATGATATTATCTCTTGGCCCTGCCTTTTCTCTTTTACCAATCTTTCATTTTTAATTCAGACTAACTCTTTAAAAAAAACCACTTGCATTTGATTCATGTACTAATCCTTCAAAATTCCTGATTTTGGAGGACCGTGACAATATTTGACATGTGAAATTGGATTTGCAAAGGAAAGATCTGCTCATGTGGATGTACTTTTTCCTTTTGTGTTATAAGTTGTTGGGACAAGGGTGGTGATTATGTTTTTAGTCCTTACACATTGTATAGAGTCACTTTATACATGGGAGGCCATGTAAATCATGTAAACAAATAAAATCACTGCTCTGCAGGATTTGCCTATTATAAAATAATTCCCACAGTAGAAGTAGTAAATCACAAAAACTGTCCTTACTACAAAATTAATTGTTGAGGTAACTCTCTGACATTGTTCTACCCATTACATCCAGGCAGTCACTAGCAATTCATAGGTGAATGAATTAACATTTATAAAGTTAGCATTGGAATGTACCAATCACCACTTTTATATTTGACCTTTGACACTTTGTGAAAATTAAAGAACTTTCTAGGAAATCCATGGTTCTGAAGGCTAGTGCTTGGTGATTGCAGCATAGCTGGAATCCTTTTAATTTATTTTTTAATAAAATATCTTTTTTAAAAAAGTATGGAGTGAAGGAAGCATGGTATATGTCAAATAAGGTTTGTTTAGATATGTTGGGGTTTAGGAATGCCAGACCTTGAAGGAATTAAATAAAAGTTTATGTTTTAAATCCCAGTCAAACATCTACCACTCCACATTAGTTATTTCTACATTTAACAAAGAATCCATCACACAGTCAATTTCCAATTTTCTAATAAAGTATCTTTGAGGAACAACATTCAAAGTATTGTCAATATACTATTAGAATACCTAACTCAGTTTTAACTACTGTATTTTTTGGAGTATAACATGCACTCCCCCCCCCCCAAAAGAGGGTGGAAATGTTGGCTTGTCTTATACAACAAATACAGCCATTTTTGGCCACCCCGTGCGAAAACAGGTGCGCAGAGGGTTTGGGAGGTCTGCAGAGTGCTCCTGAGGGCTGGGGAAGGGCAAAATCTTTTTTTTCTTACTTACCTCTTCAAAATCTTGGTGCGTCTTATACACTGGTGCATCTTATAGTCCAAAAAATATGGTAAGTAACTTGTTCAAAAAAGTAGATTTCAAAAGTAGATAAACAGAAACAAATTAAAGAATATTTACTTCAATTCAGGCAACTTAAATGCAAAAAGACATTAAAAACTCAAACACCTAAATCCTAAACAAAATGTCTAAACCCTTAACAACAACAAAGAATTCTATACATGCTTACTTAGAAGTTCCTGTGATTTTCAATATTCCTACATTTGTGCAGTTTAGGCTATCTAATGTTGTCATATGGATTAGACATCTGGCACTAGATAGTCTTGAAGCTGAAGCTCAAATACTTTGGCCACCAAATAAGACTCATTTTGGGAAAGATTGAAGGCAAAAGGAGAAGGGAATGGCAGAGGATGAGATGGTTAGATAGGGCCGTCGACACAACGAACATGAACCATGGCAAGCTCCAGGGGACAGTGGAGGACGGGGGTGGTTGGACTGGTGTGTTATGATCCATGGGATCATGAAGAATCGGACATGACTTAGCAACTGATCAACTTAGACCATTAAGTTCATCACACTGTTTTACGCAGGGATACAAATTAAACAATCCCAGGCAAATGGTTATCCATGCCCTGCATAAATCTATCCAATGAAAGGGAGTATGAGGGCATGAGGTGTGTTGACTTTTATACTTGAAGAGAGTTTCCTTCAAATCTAACTGCTAAACTTCATGTTTCATTTTGGCATATGAGTCATATTTGTTATTCAGACAAGTGTACTGATCTTTATGGAAGTGATTAAATGACTAGAAAGGTAGTGCAGTGTAATAACTTAAACTAAATTACTGTTTTTGAGTTATGAAAAATAAATGAAGGTTTACCTTTACCCCCAAATAGAGTGAACTTACATATTGGTAATCAATAAGTCATTAATCATCATAGCAGATACAGTATATGAGGTACTTAGCAAGGTATGTTATAAGTCATCAGCTGAGATCCTTCTTTGCCAAAGGCAATTTATGACCTTTCTTATAAAGTCTTATTACTGCAAAGATTGTTAATGCCACCTGGATGCAAGAATACAAATTGGAAGAGGACGAGATTTTACTGTGTACTGTAGCTTTCTGTGTAGTCCACTGGGACAGCAGAGGAAAATACTAAAAATACGTTTTAAAAGTTAAACGCCCTGAGGTCCTAGAAACCAAAGGGCATAATACACATATTATTAGGGCAGTCAGCCAAAACAGTTGTTGTTAGCTTTAATGCTGAGTATCATAAAAGCAATATGACATAGCTGCAATGATATACAGTATTTAAAAACACAACTTTAAGAGGGCTTCTTCTAAATGCTGAACAAGATTGAGATCTAACTTTAAATGTTCTTTATGATTTAATAGTGGAAGAGAGTAACATTCATCAATAGTATTCCAAGGAATGATCTGAGTCATTTCCATTTGATTCAAAGAGTAGCCACATGCATAGAGGACATGCTTATGTCCCCAATTGCAACATCAGGATTCTCTGGTAACTGCTATCTTTCTGTCATAACTTTATGAATTTGCTTTTTCTCATCTTCACAATCAAGTTAATCTAAGATTCATCTTAGCTGCTGCAATTTTAAATTGGTATTTTCTTTCAACAGTTTTCGCCATAGTGACTACTTAGCATGTTTACTGATGCAGTAACGACTATGAGGGAATACACAGAAAAATTAGGTAATTATCTTGACTCTACAATTTAGGATTAAAATTTTACCTGGAAATCATTCTAAATCTTGTCATTGGGCTGGGAATATTGATGATTCCACTGGGATTGGGAACAAGCTCTTAATATCCCAGGCATGAACACCAGATGACTGTCACAGAATGTATACCAGATGACATGAACACCAGATGACTGTCACAGAATGTGTAAGAAGGGTAATCACATCTTCTAATAGTGATTGTAAGCAAAATATGTGATTTTGGGTGACATACACTTACTATGGTCAATTTATAAAATCCTATCCAATGTATAGGATGTTTGGATTCATCCATTGCATATGCATAGTCTACTCTGCTCCCATTACAATATATCAGAATCCTCCATCATAAATAAATTAATAAAAGCTAGTATTTTGCTTCTTGTTTAAATGAAACTGTAATCATGGAATCCTTCAAATTGTATGAGAATCTTCCTGTGTAGCACAAAAGTGTTCTAAACTCCTTTCTCTTTGTTAAGAATGCAACAGGGAACATTTTGCATACTTCATACTTTTAGGGAACATTTTGTACACTTAATACTTTTCACCTGAGTGCTATGCTGCCTAGACTTACCTGATTTAATATAGATACTAATATGATTCTCACAGAATATTCATAACCCTACATGGAAGGTGGAGTATGAGGTAATTCAGAATAGAAGTTGAAGTTGTCCATATATTACCAAACATCTTGCCTTGTGGCCTCTTTTGCAGAGACACTACAGTACAGTATTTTATCAAGGCTAGTAGGATTTGTCACTGCAGCCCCAGACTCTGCTTAATATCCTGAATAATCAAGGGGGTTTTGGTGGCAAGAGGAACACAGTATTGGCATCTATTCCTTTCCAACTGTCACCTGCACAAACTATCATGTGCATGGTGCAGAAATTGCCATCACGGTGACAGCAACTTTGGCGTCTCAACTTCTAGATTTAGGGCCAAATGCACTTAGCACAATTCTGAGTTGCCTTCAGCTCTTTGCTTCAGTTCTTTGCAGGAATCCTGGGTTTGATTGGAACAGTGCTAGAGGAAGGCTGGAGGGTGATCTGATCTGCAGATTATAAAGTAAATTGGGACAGTGATTAAGTAAGATTTGGGGACATTGCACATAAAGGTCACTGGAGGATGTCTAAAAGACTCAGTTTGCACAAACTCAAAAAATTTAACAAGCGGCTCACACGATCTATCAAAAATAATCTGCAATAGATTATTTATTTAATAGAGATACAGTTAGATGCTGTAGTTAAGATGCAGATCTAGAAACCAGGAGACCTTGACTTCTAGGCCATATCTGGAGAACCACTTAAAAACCACTGGCATTGACAAAATCCTCAGTTAATTGGTACAGGCAGTTTTACTTGGAACATCTTTATATACATTACCTATAACACCATCAAAAAACAACATCTGCCTATACCAGTTCCTGGGGAAAGACTTGATAGATGGATTAAAACCGGTAGTAACTTGGCGGGCTAGGTCGCTAGAACCGGCAGCAACCCAGGCCTGCCATGCCCCCGAGCCATAGGCGCAGCCATCTTTTTTTTGGCTTCTGCACATGCGCAGAAACTTTTTTAAGTACTGCACATGTACGCATGCGCATGCGCCTTCACAGCACATCCCTGAGTGAACTGGCAGCAAAGAAAACCAGAACTCGCCCCTGCCTCAGATATCCAATGAGCCGAGATGGTGCAGTGGTTAAATGCAGCACTGCAGGCTACTGCTAGTTCAGCAGTTCAGCAGTTCAGATCTCACCGGCTCAAGGTTGACTCAGCCTTCCATCCTTCTGAGGTCGGTAAAATGAGGACCCAGATTGTTGGGGGCAATATGCTGAACTCTGTAAACCGCTTAGAGAGGGCTGTAAAGCACTATGAAGCGGTATATACCGTATATACTCGAGTATAGGCCGACCCGAATATAAGCCGAGGCACCTAATTTTACCACAAAAAACTGGAAAAGTTATTGACTCGAGTATAAGCCTAGGGTGGGAAATGCAGCAGCTACCGGTAAATTTCAAAAATAAAAATAGATACCAATAATGTTTTTTAATATTTATTTCAAAGAAAAACAGTAAATATGTTCTTGTGTTTCTTCTTGTGCCTATAAAGTTTTGCATTTTCTTGACAATAAAGTGATCATCTGCCTGTATCTTTCAAAGATCTAGATATCCTCAAATATTTTTTCTGGAAATAATATTTTTTGGGTGATGTTCAATGACATTATACTTTCTTTGTTCTGATATCCTTATGTCCTTCATATCTTTCAATAATGAAATATCTATCTAGATTCTCAAACATGTACCTTCCTCCTCCTCCCTTAGATAACTAGGGTTATGTGTTTATTTGTGTGTTGTGCAGAAAAACAGCAAGGAAGATTTTTTCTAAAAACATCATTTTAAAAGTCTTTTCAGGTTTTTAATTTTCTGGTCTCTAATTGTTCGCCGCTGTTATTTGTGTGAAGCGATAGCCATTTTTCCGCTCCGCTTCACTTTTCTCCAAACTTTTTTTTTCAAAATTCTTCCTTAAAGGAGAACCGCTTTAAAAGTAGGGTTCTTTTTTTTTCTCACCCAGATGTTTCACTCCGCTGTTCCTCACTTCTTCAGCGTGGTTGTGTGTGTGTGTGTGTGTGTAGGCTTTCTCCTCGCAACCACTTTGCTTGTTATCTTCGCTTTTTGCCCTGCCTTCCTCATAAGGAAATCTAAAGTTAACCCTTTATTTGCACAACTCTGAAGCCCCCCTCTCCTACCGCATCCCGGGGCACTCGCTCTAAGGAGGTCCCTCCGTCCTCCTGCCTGGCCTGGGCGCTCCAAGGAGAGCCAGCCAGCCAGTCAGCCCTACTGCAGCCATCCGTTCGCTGTTCTTTGTCCGGGATTCACTCGAGCACCTGGAAGCGCGTCTGGGCAGGATGCGCGTCGGGGCGGCGGTAGGCACGGCGCAGGGCGGCGAAGGTCTCGTGGAGCTGCCCATCGTGCAGGTGGGCGTCGAAGCGCGCGGGCGCCTGGTTGCAGAGCCGGGCTCCGGCGTGCAGCAGGTAAAGCAAGGCGCGCTTCAGCAGGGCGGCGCAAGGCGCGGCGGGCGGGCGTTGCAGAGCCAGATCCAGCTGGATTGCGCGCAGTTGGTCGGCCACGAAGGCGCAGCGCTCGGCCGGGGAGACCTCGCTGGCTTCGGCCACCGACCGGCCCAGCAGGTGATGCACCGTGGCCAGCAGCACCGCCGGGCGGAGGTCGCAAGGCGGCGGGGGAGGGTCCGGCTGGCGATCCGGGTCCAGCTCCAGCCGGTGCAGCCGCTTCTGCCGCTGCCGCCGCCAGAACTCCCCCGCCGGGCACATCTTCTTGCAAAGGGCCGGCCGCGGAGGACCCTCCGCGATCGCCCCCCCCCAAAAGGCATTAACTGGGAAACTAGTCCGGGCTCCGGGCGTTTTGCAAGCGGGCGAGAACCAGCCTCCGGGGCGGCGGCACGAACGAGGGCGAGGCGGAGGGTCCTCCGCGGCCGGCCCTTTGCAAGGAGATGTGCCCGCGGGGGAGTTCTGGCGGCGGCGGCGGCGGCAGAAGCGGCTGCACCGGCTGGAGCTGGACCCGGATCGCCAGCCGGACCCTCCCCCGCCGCCTTGCGACCTCCGCCCGGCGGTGCTGCTGGCCACGGTGCATCACCTGCTGGGCCGGTCGGTGGCCGAAGCCAGCGAGGTCTCCCCGGCCGAGCGCTGCGCCTTCGTGGCCGACCAGCCCAGCAGGTGATGCACCGTGGCCAGCAGCACCGCCGGGCGGAGGTCGCAAGGCGGCGGGGGAGGGTCCGGCTAGCGATCCGGGTCTAGCTCCAGCCGGTGCAGCCGCTTCTGCCGCCGCCGCCGCCAGAACTCCCCCGCCGGGCACATCTTCTTGCAAAGGGCCGGCCGCGGAGGACCCTCCGCCTCGCCCTCGTTCATGCCGCCGCCTCGGAGGCTGGTTCTCGCCCGCTTGCAAAACGCCCCGAGCCCGGACTAGTTTCCCAGTTAATTTCAATGACTCGAGTATAAGCCGAGGCGGCTTTTTTCAGCCCAAAAAGTGGGCTGAAAAACTCGGCTTATACTCGAGTATATACGGTAAGTCTAAGTGCTATTGCTATTGCTATATGGCTCCATGTGCCACCTGTGGCACGCGTGCCATAGGTTCGCCATCACTGGTCTAGGTCCTCCTTCAGTTAGATTGAATCTATCCTAAATGAATAAAGGGCACTAGATATGATAGAAGAATCAAATTTTTGTTCAAGATTTGTTTTGCAACTCGGCACTTGATGCTCCAACTAAAAAGAAATCATATGTTTCTCATTACTATGTTGAGTTTGACGTCTAATAAGTAGTTTCCAATTTAACTGACTGACCCAACAGTTTTCACTCTTCATTAGTTACATTCTCAGCAACACTCTCTCAATGCTCTACAACAGCACCATTGAGATAGCTGGACTTGAATTTACTGTATTTCCTATTTAAAATTCATTCACATGTGTTTAAACAGACAGTCTTATTAATTTTATTGGTACAGAATTATGTGCAGAAATATATTAACAGTTTTAGAGACCTGGGATACTCATTAGGCTTGAAATTAAACAAATATTTTATGAAAAATAGCATGATATCTACCCTTAGCTAAACAATAAAATGATGCATTAGTTGAATTTTGCCTTTTGATTAGCTGTATGTTTGGGGTTGGTTTTGACTGCTGGTTTTTAAGTAAGAGTCAAAGGTAAAAATATGCATTTGAGGCTATAACTTACAGAGCAAATTATTTCTGGGGCAATCTATATATCTGATAAGAGGAGATCTGAAAATTTCTCACGTATTGATTTTTAGATGTTGAGGAAATAACTGCACGATCAGCACAAAAGTGATCTAGTAAAGTGCTGATGCTGGGGAAAGTCTAAAGTGTAGCAACCAAGACAAGAAAGGATTTAACCAAGTTTTGTTGTGCCAAAAGATGTAATATACTTTTTATTTTTATAATAATCTCCTATGGTTCGCTCCGTAGTACATTTTATTATAATCTTGATGTTGTGAATATTTAGAGTTTATTTGGCTCTTTATAATAATGCATTTATTAAAATTCAAGAATGAATATTTACTGTATATTTCTTACTGTGCAGATATGCAGCCTGTAAAACTTGTAAAAGTGGCTGCCACATACAGTATTTAGTAAAACCATCAATTGAGTAAACCCAACAGAATTTACTTAGAATAACTGTTGTTTTGGAGACTGTACATGATATGCTATATCATTTAGAAATTATTGGAATTGAATTTTGGATATTCTAAATAAGAATTTCAAAATAAATAGGCAAGTGTATGCTCCTGAGAAACACATAAGAAGATATGGGGGCAAAATCTTCAATTGTTTTCCAGTGCTGCTGTCTTCTGATTTTAATAAGAAGTTTGAACTCTTAATTTCTTGTTTGTTATTCAGTTGTTTGGTCACTTCCATCTTTGTGCTTTGATGGAACATCAACATTTTACTAGTTTTTACATTTAGATTATGCATTGAAAATATTAAGCTTAACCTTGTTATTAGTGTTTTCAGTGATCAGCTGACATTTATTTAATAATGGATTATTTTTATCTTCCTACTGTCTGAGGTGCCTTCAACAATTATTGTCCAGTATTACAATTTAAAGTCATTAATTCTTTCTGATGAGTCAGATTTCATAACCATATGTTAAAACTGAGAAAGTCATAGCCATGCCAGTATATAACCTTGCTGTTAGTATGATGCTTATCATTAGTGTGTTCCAAAACCCTTGGCTGCTGGTCCGCACACACGCGCAACGCTTCTGTGCATGCACAGAAGCATCCCGGGTGGGTGGGCGGAGCCTCCCGCCACCAGCGCTACTGGTTCATAGAACCGGGCCGAACCAGGAGCAACCCACTGCTGATGCCTATGCACTTTTACACATTGCCTAGAATCTTTATCACAAGTAGCAGATATATTACTCATTTCATCACAATTCTAGTGAACTTTTGAGTATTGGAAAATAAATTGAATTTTTTCTCTGTCTATTAGCCCTGATTGAGCTTGCATGGTTTTATTTTTTTTAATATTGAGCATCAGGCTTTTGTATACTTATCTTTTAATCAGCAAAAATTTCCTTAGTTTTCCTTATTTCTAGCTGTTGGCATGGTATTAAGTGATATGAAGTGATTGAAGCCACCTGTCTTGGTGTTCAGTAATACTGCAGGAAGGATATGTAGAAACTATTAAATGGTATATATTGCCTGCCTTCTCTAAAGCTCTCAGGACAGAGTGAGATGGATGTAACACTATGTCATGCCTCAAGGTGTTAACAAAATAACAGAATAACAGATTTGGAAGGAACCTTGGAAATCTAGCCCAACGCCCTGCTCAAGCAGGAAACCCTATAATATTTCAGACAAATGGTTGTCTAATCTCTTCTTAAAAACTTCCAGTGTTAGAGTACCCACAGTTTCATGAGACAAGACATTCCACGGATTAATTGTGGTGTCAGGAAATTTCTCCTTGGTTCTAAGTTGGTTCTCTCCTTGATTAGTTTCCATCCTTTGCTTCTTGTTCTGCCTTCAGATGCTTTGGAAAATAGTTTGACTCCCTCTTCTTTGTGGCAGCCCCATAGGAACACTGTTATCATGTCTCCCCTGGTCCTTCTTTTCACTAGACTAGCCATACTCAATTCCTGAAACTGTTCTTCATATGTTTTAGCCTCTAGCCCCCTAAACTTCTTTGTTGCTCTTCTCTGCATTCTTTCTAGAGTTTCAACATCTTTTTTTATATCATGACGACCAAAACTGGATGCAATATTCCTAGTGTGGTCTTACCAGGACATTATAAAGTGGTAATACCTCATGTGATCTTGATTGTGTTGCTCTGTTAATGCAGACTAGGACTGTATTGCCTTTTTTTGGGGGGGGAGCAGCTACAGTACACTGCTGGCTCATTTAAGTGATTGTCTGCTAGGACTCCAAAATCCCTCTCACAGTTACTACTATTGAGCCAGGTACCACTTATTCTATACTTGGGCATTTGTTTTTTCTTGCCTAAATGCAGAACCTTACTTTTTTTACCCATTGAATTTCATTTTGTTAGATAAAGTCCAGCGTTCAAGTCTGTTGAAATCCTTCTGTATCTTGAAAATCTTCTATTTTCTGGAGTATTAGCTATTCCTGCCAGTTTGATGTCATCTGCAAATTTGATGAGTTCCTCTTCTATCCCCTCATGTAAATTATTGATGAAGATATTGAAGAGACTATTGGGCATAAGACAGAGCCTTGGGGTACCTCCTGCATACTCCCCTCCATGTTGATGTAGATCCAATTTATCCATCAAGTGTGGTTGGTTAGCCAGTAACAAATCCATCTGTTTAATACTGTTTAATTCACATTTTCCTATCTTATCAAGTAGTAGGTTGTGATCTACTTTATCAAATGTCTTACTGAAGTCCAAGTAAAATATATCAGCAGCATTTCTCGTTACAATGTAATTTTGTTACATTGTGAAAGAATTCAATAAAATGTGTCTGGCATACATACATACATACATACAAATACATACATACATACATATATATATATATATATATATATATATATATATATATATATATATATATATATATATATATATATATATATATATATACACATATACATACATACATACATACATACATACATACATACATACATACATACATACATACATACAAATACATACATACATACATACATACATACATACAAATACATATATATATACATACAAATACATATATATACATACATACATACATACATACATACATATATATATACATACATACATACATATATATATATACACACACACACATATATATACATACATACATACATACATAGTATATATATATGTTATATATGTGTATGTATGTATGCATATGTATATGTACATGTACATGTACATGTATATGTATATGTACATGTACATATATATGTATATGTATATGTATATGTATATGTATATGTATAATAATTCCATACATATTTTATGGACAGTGTATTGACTGGGTCAAAATGTTTTAAACAACACTGATAATAATAATACAAATAAGTATATACAATCCTAATCTTCCAACTTCAACAATACTATTCTCTCTTCATAATCCTTTATCATTTTCCCATTAATTCATTTAAACATACATAACATTTATTTACGTCATGTATTTGTTATCCTCTACTAAATTACTATTATTTAATATTTTAAAAATTACTCATTATTCCACCATAACTTCAATATTCCAAATGTGTAGTATTACTAATAACTCCAAATATTAACAATATTTAATCAATCCCAGGAGTGTATCTCAAAATCCCCACAATTTCTAATCCTTAATATTATAAATTCACAATATACTTTAACACACTAGTAATATTAATAATACAATTAAATTATCTAATCCTAGATTTCCATCTACTAATCTTAACTTATTTTAGTTGTGTTAAGTTATATTATCTATTAATATATATACTACTATTTTCCCTATATATATTTTCCCATTTTATTAATATATTTTCTCATTTTCCATCATCTCTTAACCTTTTTAAAATTCTGTCATTTATTGACTTTTTAGTCAGCCTTTTGTCTTTCTCTCTTGGAATCTTGTATCTCTTTTTGATTTGTTTGTGCCTACTGAACTTTCCCTTCTGGGTACCCTTTGTCTCTTTCTGCTGTATTATTTGAACACCCATCAACAAGACTTCCTTTTGGTTTTTTTGAAAGAGATTTTTCTCTTTTCTCTCTGTTGTATTATAAACTTTTGAGGGGTTATCTGATAGACTTCTACTTATTAATCCTTTCTGTTCTTTATTTTTAACTTCTTGGATCTCATTTTGATTTTTCCCTTCCACTGCTTTTTCTAATTTCTCATCTATTTCTTGAGTATCATGTTCCTCTTCCCCCCCCCAATTGTTGAGTGACTTCTACATTCATTTCTGTGTCTTAAAACAATCCCCTTGTCTCCTTATTGTTCTTTATAGATTCACGCACACTTTTTAATATAAAAAATATTTCTTCATATATCTCTATTGTCTCTTGTAAATCCATTTTATAACAATTTGTTATAAATTTGCGGCTATGACCCCTTAGGGTCTCCCGACAGCGGTTACCGGTTGGATTTTGCAGAGCTCAGTGGAGCCCGCTATTTTTCAGCTGTTCTCGCTGTGTCGTCAACCGGAAGTCCTGGCATGATCTGTTTTTGAGAAAGCCATGTTGGCTTCTGGTTATGACTTTGTTTGCCTCTAGGTTTTTGCAGATTTGGTGCTTGATTATCTTTTACAGAATCTTCCATGTATTGATGTCAGGCTGATAGTTACGTTGTAGTTTCCTGGATACATTTTTTTTCTTTTTTTCAAGATGGGCACTACATCAGTCCCTTTTCAGTCATCTGATAGTTTCTCAGTACTCCAGGATCTTTAAAAAATATGGTTCAGTGGTTCTGACATCACGTCTGCCAAATCCTTCAGAACCTTATGGTATATACCATCTGGTCCTGGCAATTTGAACTCATCTAGAGTGGATACTCTTACCATTTTCTTGCTCATTTTGACTTGTATTCCTAATCTGCATTATACGTTTTTTTGGGGGGGATAGGTTGGACTGTTTTTCATATTGTGTAAAGACAGATGCAGAAACTGAGTTAAACAGTTCTGCTTCCCCCCTGTTGTTTGTAACCTTGCCGTTTTCTCCCATTAATGGACCGATCGTTTGTTTGACTTTTTTCTTGTTTATTACATGTTGAAAGAAACTTTTTTTCTGCTTATTTTTGACTTTTGTTGCAGGCCTTAGTTCATTTTGAACCTTTCCTGACTTCTACTTTGCAGGTTTGGGCTGTTTGCTGATATTCTACCTTAGTTCTGTGGCCATTTTCTACTTTTTATTCTTGTCCTTTTTGTATTTCAGTTTATCAGAAATATCTTTGTGCAGCCAGGCTAGTTTATTTTGAGATCTCTTTTTTTATTATTTTGCTAGACTGGACTTTTATAATCACACTTTTCAAAGTTTCTCAAGCTTCTTGGGAAATTTCTTGTTTTCCCCTTGAGGATTCTTATCCATGGAATCCTTGCCAAGCTTATCCATGGAATCCTTGCCAAGCTGTCTCTAAATTTATTGAAATCAGCTCTCAGCATTCAAGAGTCTAATTTGACTTTGTTCTATTGCTTGTGGTTGCATAATGTTGAATTCCGATATTCCATGGTTGCTTCCCCTCCCTCCCAATGTTCCTGTAACTTCAATGCCTTTTATTATTTTATCTCAGTTAATGAGAATTAAGTCAATTATGGCTGACCCTCTAGTTCCCTTCTCTACATTTTGGAGACAAAGTTGTCTGGTAGGTTTGTCAGTAATCTGTTTGATCTTCCAGTAGGTACAGAGTTTTTCTCCCAGTTGTTTTGTGACTTCCACATACACCCTACTTGGAAAAGGTTAAAAAACTCACATTGTAACTAAAACCTCCTCTTGTAACTATTCTTTATGAATATATTCAGTGCTAAAGGGCTTTGTTTTGCTCTACATCATTATCAGATGAATATGTATTATCCAGTCTTATTTTAAGGTAACTTATGCTTTGAAAACTAACAAAAATAATGTCTAAATAGTATAATATGCATTCTTATATCTTTCATTAAAATACATTATACAGTACACCTCACTTGCTTTCAGGCAGTGTTAGATAGTGCAATTATTCTATCATTAAAAGACAATAAAATTTTTCAAAATTTTTGACTTTTATGTTAAAGGGCATCTTCTTGTTCTATAGAGTTTATCTCTTTTTTCCTTCATTTTTTTCTTTGTATTTTAGTTTTTGAGGAATTTTCATCTTTCTTGTATCACAGGATGTTATTAGCCCATCAGAATTTGGCATGTGAAATAATCTCAAAAGTACAACAGCTCAAACTTTCTCATCTATCATGCAAAAAAACCTGTTATTTGTTAATCAAATTCCCTACGTAATCATAGGGCAGAAAGCTGATTTTTAAATATATTATTGCTCTCAGTAAAAGCCAGTCACATACTGAAGAAAAGGACCTTGATATACATCCTAGGAAATTATTGAATAAGCATGTTAACTAGGTTCCAGTTAGATACACCCATACTTTTAATAGGAGCAAGAAGCCCCAGGTTCTAGTGCTCCCTTAGGCATGGAACTGAACTGGGTGACTCTGAATGAATTTCAAATAATTTACTTGGAGTCTTTCTGTCTCTCTAATTGACATGAGAGGATGTTTACTTCAAATTGTCTTTCATTAGCATAGGCCTATTTACTCTAATATAGTTCCATTACAGTCTTCTACTCAAAATACCAGTTGATCTAGTAAAGGCTTTTATCCAGTATGGAATATTTAAAGGTGTTTATAAGGGAAATGAACATTGTCCTTTTCTCTCATTCAGTCAAGAAGGGCAGGAAACATGTGTTCTATGTTATCTTTGATCTATGAAATAATTCTTGGAAAGACAATAAATTGTATCAGATTATGACCCTTATTAACTGAAGGATTGTAATTAAAATGACGGCAACAAAGGAAGCATTGTTACATCATGGAGGAAAAAGTTGCTATTAAACTAAGCTAAAACAGGAGGAGGAGAGGTGCAGAAGGAAATACAAGTCATAGAAAAAGAAAAAAGACTGGAGAAAGGAAAAGGAGAGGAAAGATTGAAGAAATTAGGAGAAAAGTGCTACCAAGGGCAGTGGCCCAAAGCAAACTTTGCCTGCTGAGAGAAGTCCGGCTGCACCCGAGAGGCCTACCCAAAGACTGGAAGACCATTGAAGTGAGGTGAGTGGAGAGGCAAAACGATCTGGCAAAGAACAAGGAGGTGAGCCAGTGAGCGAGTGGGGCCAGCTGCGTAGGGGGAAGGAAAATCAGCTCTGGGACGGAGAGGTGAGCCGACTGAGTGCAGCATGACTGAAGGCGAGCCAGTGAGATAGTGGAGCAGGAAGGAGGAGAGCTGTCTGAGGAGAGGAGAGCTTATTGTGGACCATCTAGGTCAGGAGTGTCAAACTCAATGCCCACGAGTGCTTTGTTCTGACCCACAAGGCCATCCTGGAAACAGCAAAGAACCAGCCCACGATGCCTCTCCCAGCAAAAACAGCTTGGGAAGGCCGCATGCGGCCCGTCCGGGCTCCGTTTTTGGCCATGACAGCCTCCTGCAGCCCTCTGCCAGTGAAAATAGAGTTTGGGGAGGCTGCATGAAGGCTGCAGGAGGCATTGCAGCCGAATGAAATAGGGTTTGCCATCAGTGATCTAGGTGGTTCTGTTTGCTGGTGGAAGCAGCATGATGGACCAGCAAATGGGAACCACATGACTACGGAACAAAGAGCAGCAGCAGCGCAACAGGGAGGACAGCCAGCAGCAGCAAGGGACATCACAATGAACTAGAGCCTGAGAGCAGCGCAGAGAGCAGCATGGGCAGCAATGGTAGATCAAAGGTGGAATTGGAGGCTGTCATTGGCAGTGAAGCATTGCAACACAATGGACCAGCAGACCGGTGACTGCGAACGGCAACAGAAAAGAGTGGCAGACCAACAGACAAACGGGAGCAACGACATGAACTGAGAAAAGCAGGGAGAGCTGAATATCCAGTAGAGGCAGGAGAAAAGCAAGTAGGAAAAGAGGATAAAAGGACAACAACTATTGAACACAAGCCAAAAAAATCAAGGCCGAGTAGACAATAGCAAGTACAGAACATATAAAAGTACAGAAGAAAGGGATAATTATAGAACATTCCATTACAGGATAAGGATGAACCTTGCACTTAAGCCCCACCCAACACTAGACATTTTAAAATTTGACATTTTAAATGATCTTCTAGAACTTTAAATCCTCAAACTAGACATTTTTGAACTGCTAGAAGTTTAAATTTTTAGCTAGACATTTTCCCCTAAATGTGAAATTTTAAAATGATCTGTTAGAATATCAAATTTCTAAATTTGACATTTTTCCCTTTTAAAAATTTGTGGTAAAACCTTTTATATTTTCATTTTCATTTTTTTAATCCACTCATGGAAAAAGAAAGATACTATTATGATCTGCAAAACATGTTCCATGTATACAGTTATGCCCATAGAAAACCCAAACTACATACTGTATTTTCCCGAAAATAAGACCAGCAGCTGATTTGCCAGGTGCTAAAATGAAACTGAAACTAGCTGCAAAGGGGCAAATAGCTGGGAGAGACATGCAGATTTTTATTTTCTGCTGAACTGGATGCAAGGGGGTAAGTGAATAACTATGAATGTCTGTAGAATGTTCAAATTATTAGACTTATTTTTTAAGGACTGCTTTATTATTGGCTTTGCTGACTGCTTTACTATTTGCTTTGCTGGCTGTGGAATTCTGGGAGTTGAAGTCCACAAGTCTTAAAGTTGCCAAGGTTGGAGACCCCTGTTGTAGACAACTTAACAAAATAAAGAAGCTTTTTAAAATAAATGCTTGCTCTGAAGAGGTCCAGTGCTATTGTATCTTCTTTTAAATAATAGAGAATAATGTATACTTCCAGAAATTTTAATTAATTTTAACAGCTCTGTACAAGTATAGTCTGAAATGTAACAGTGTCCTGTTTAGTATTAGAGTTAAATCCTGACTTACCTTGGAATAGATCTATTTAAATAATTGGGAGGAGTTAGTGTGACTACATTTAAGAAAACTTTCTGGCATAATGTACATTTCTCCAATTCTTTGCTATTTCTATGGGTCAGGCACACATGCGCAGAAATACACAGCAAACAGTGTATATCATCTGTGCTGTTTGCTGTTTGGCAAATTGCTTGGAGGCAGAGGCCTTTTTTCCTTTTTCTACTAAGGTGCGTCTTATACTCTGGTGCATCTTATACTCCAAAAATACGGTAAGTTCTGGTATTATTTTCGGGGAAACACCGTACATGAAGGTAGATATGATATAGTTGGAATTACAGAAACTTGGTGGGATGAAACCCATGACTGGAACATAATGATAGAAGGATACAAACTGTTCAAAAAAACCCAAACCTCATAAAAGAGGACGTGAAGTTGCACTGTATCTAAAGGACCACTATATTGCTACAAAAATGCATGAAAACAAAGATGAAAACCTCCTACAATGCATGTGGGTCAATATAAAAGAAAAAAGAAGGACATTGCCATAGGTGTATACTACAGGCCATCCAACCAAGCAGAAAAAAATTTATGTACTTTTTGCTAACCAATTAACAAATATATGTAGAAAAACACTACAGTAGTAATGGGGCACTTCAATTACCCTGCCATCAACTGGAAGACTAATTCTGCACCAAGTGAGAAATCAAATAGGTTCCTGACCAACCTAGCTGACAACTTTGTTGTCCAAAACGTAGAGGAAGGAAGTAGAGGGACAGCCATACTGGATTTAATTCTTATGAACAGAGAAGAAGTGATAGAGAGAGTTGAAACTGCAGGAGCCTTGGGTAAGAGTGACCATGTCATACTTGAATTCAACATATTGCAAACACAAGCAATAGAACATAATGATACCAGAGTCTTAGATTTTAAAAAAGCTGATTTTAACAAATTCAGAGAAAACTTGGAAAAGATTCATTGGATGAAAATCCTACAGGAAAAACAACTTAAGAAGCTTGGAAAACTCTGAAAAATATGATAATAAAAGCCCAGTCCAGCATATTACCACTGAAAAAGAAAAACATGAAATCCAAGAAAAAACCAGCATGGCTGCACAAAGATCTCTTTAACAAATTGAAAGACAAAAAGGACAAGTACAAAAAATGGAAAGAAGGACACATAACTAAGGCAGAATATCAGCAGATAGCCAGAATCTGTAAAGACTAAGTCAGAAAAGCAAAGAATGAACAAAGACTTGCAACAAAAGTCAAAGAAAATAAAAAAAGTTTCTTCTAACATATAAATAACAAGGAAAAAATCAAGGAAACAGTCCACTAAAGAGAGAAGATGGCAAGGAAGTAACAGGCAGCAGGGAGAAAGCAGAGCTGCTTAACTCATTCTTTGCATTATTTTTTTTAATTAAAAAGGTTTTATGCGTACAAAGTATAAACATTTTTATTGTTTTCTCCCCCCTTCTCCCATCCCTCCCCCCAAACTCCCCCTCCACCCTCCCTAGACTTCCCAGAACATACACAAGGTATAATATAGTTTACACAAATATAAAACTAATATATAGTAACAAATTATTAACTTCCAAATATCATAAAATCTTAACTCCTTATACTGTAAATTAAACAAAAAATTGAATTGAAATATATCCTTCACAGTCTATTTTGATCTTCTTAATCTAATACTTGATTCAAATATGATCCGTCCATCTTCTCCATTATCAAATATATCATTTAAATAGCCTTTAAAATGTTCTAAAATTTCCACTTCCAATTTTGTACCACCAGCAACCTAGCTGCAATTGTTACATTCAAAAGCAGCTTAAACCATATCTAAAAAATACTTAACAACTTCACATTCATTTAATTACATTAGATTGCATTCTATACTTATTCCCACCCTATAATATAATTTAATCTTATTCTGTACCAATTTAATCTCTATTACGTTGCATTACCTTCTATACTTATTCCCCAAACTGTATTATTAATTTAATCTTGTTATTTAAAACCAATTTAATCTCTATTACATCACTTTGCCTTCTATAGTTAAACCCCATAGATAATCTTGTGATTTAATTCCTCTAATCTTATACATCCTCATATATGCATTTAAACTTTATTCTTATTTATTTTACTTTATCCTGCTATCACTAAAACATCAATTTTTAATTCCTCTTGCTTTCAAATCTGAGAGAGGAATTAAATATTTCTTTAAGTTGACATCTAAAAATATGTCGATTTAATCTTGCTTCACTTCGAGGAGTTGAGGACTGAAGTAAATAATTTGATTCTTCTTCACTTTCAACACTTTCGCTTTCAACAAATACTTCTCTAATCTGTCTTAAGTCGTTTGTTTATTCTTGTCTATTCAGAGTTCCTTTCTGTTGTGGAATATACAAATCTTCCTTTCCCTCTCTTTTAACATCCTCATTTCCTTTATCTTCTGGTGGTTTTGGTCTCCCCACCTTTAACAAGTTGGCAAAAAAATCCTTTGCTTTACAAATCGTATTAAGTCTATATCTTTCTGCCCTGTAAGTAACCGATAGTCCAGCCGGGATACCCCATGTGTATCTTATCTGTTGCTTTTTCAACTCTGCCACCAGGAAGGTATAATCTTTACGTGCTTTCAGTATTTTTGGAGGAATTTCCTTAAATATCAAAACCTCATGTTCTTCCACCTTCAGCTTATTTTTATAAGTCACCTGTACGATTCGATTCCGCAATGTTTTTGTAGTAAAATATATTACAATGTCTCTTGGCAAATGATTTTGTCTAGCAAACGAAGAATTGACCCGATATATTTTTTCAATCTGCCCTCCCAATTCCGCTTTTGTTTTCCCAAAAATCTGCACCAATGCGTCCACAATCTTATCCTTTAAATCCTCTTGTTCGTTTTCTTTTACCCCCCTTAGGCGTAGAGCAAATTCCATATCTTTATATTGAACCATCGTTAGTTCTGCCTCAGTTCCTTCAATTTTTTTCTGCATCTCAGTTACTTTTTCACCCAAAGTCACCGTAGTCTGTTTAATTTCAGCCACATCTTGTTCCAATAATTCGATATTAGATACCACAGTTTTAAGTGCAGATTCCACATTATCTCTGGTTTGTTGAGTCTGAGATGAAAACTCCTCTGAGACAGCTTGTATTTTTCCATTAATTTCAGTAATTTTTCCATTAATTTCTTTAATTTTTTTATTAACTGCTGAAGCAATTTCCTTCTGCATTTCTTTCATGGCTTGCTGCCACTTTTCAAACGTAAAAGTCTGTGTTGGGGGGGGCAAAATCTTGCAGATTAACAATGAGTAGAGAGATTTTCAGCTCTTTCTATTCCTTTAAAGGGAACAGTCTTTGGCAGCTTTAAAGACATCTTCAATTTATATTGATTCTTGTATATTTATTAGAAAACCAAAAACAAAGTTCATCCAGGTAAAGAGTAAGAAATAAGAGAGATTTCTTACAAGCGTCTGTTAGGAAACAGAACTCTCACTAGCTTTCAGTAGCTTTCACTTTCTCCACGCCCTTTCAAATTCCAAGCGCCATCTTTAGCTACTTTGTTATTTCCAGAAAATCCAAAAAACAACACTGGAGTTAAGTTAAAATACTTGCTGTTAGATTCTCCTGGTATGTTCCGTCTGCTACATTGTTTAAAATATTAAAATCCATTTGTTGCAAGCAGAGATGGTCACGGCTTCTTGCTCCGCTAAAAATAAGTGGAGGCATTCCAGGTCCGGAGCTGTTGACAGGCTTCTAGGGAGCCCTCACCCTTCGCACCCCAGAACTTCTTCTGGGGTGCTAGGGGGGCTCTACCTCGGCCCATTTGCTCTTCTCCCCCCCCTTTGCCCGGGACGGGAGTTTCCAAGCCGCCAGACAGCTGATGTGGCTTATCTGGCGGCTTTTATGGAACCTGGGATCAGGCGCCCATAAAGAGCGTCCAGCGAAGCTCGTGGCGCCACCGGAAGTTCCATTCTTTGCATTCTTAACTCATTCTTTTGTTGGTTTATTTTTTTATACACTTCCTTTGCTTCCTCCAGAGCTTTTCTTATTACCGGCCATGTATTTTGTAGTTGGGTAATCCATTCTTTTAAGGAGGCAGTCAATGGGGTGGCCTGGAACAGCTCAGGGATAGATACAAAGTCCTGACCTGTGGCCAACTTAAAAGGAGTTAATCCAGTGCTATCATGTTCTGAGTTATTGTAAGCAACTGCAGCAAAAGGAAGAAGGTCCACCCAATTGTCCTGCTGATAATTAATATAGCACCTGAGGCACTGCTCCAGGACCCCATTCATTCATTCACAGGCTCCATTTTTTTCCAGATGATGCGAGAAGCTAAGCCCCTGGGTGGTCCACAAAATCGTCCCCTTGTCCTTCATCACTGGCAATGGTTAGACGATTCTACACAAACAGTGTTTAGTCTGCAATAATGAATAGACAATGAGACCCATACTTCTTTTCACTGAATAGCACAGGAACAGCCACTCTCAGTCTGGCAGGTTGTATGAAACTATGCTTCTGGTTTTTGTCTATGAATGCTCACAGTTTGTCTAATTCTCTAGAGGTCATCGAGTAGAGTTTGGATTTGGGCAACTTAGCCCCTGTTATGATTTCTATGGAGCAGTCAGTTGGCCGGTGGGATGGAAGTACATTTGAGCCCCTTTCACTAAAAATGTCTTATAGGTCCCAACATTCTTTAGAGAGCCAGAGATTGCCTTTGGGGCATGCCTTTGTTGCAGCTCCCACTTCCCTTCTTGGCTTCACCCCAGGAGCTTAGGAGCAGGGGCCTTAAGTTTCATTTTTAGCTCCCCTTTTGGGCTGGCCCACCAAATCTTCAACATCCTCCTCCTCCAGTTTACATAGGGATTCCACTTTAGTAGCCATGCCAAGCCTAGTACGTAGGATCTCTCCATGCCAGGTACCACAATAAAGCTTAAAGGTTCTGTGTGCACCCCCATTCTCATTTCTTTTGGCTTGGTGACAAACTTTGCTATGCCCCGGCTACTGAGCCATCCAGCTGGCAAAAAGCCATGGGCACTTTAAGCTGTTTGAATCTTTTTCTCAACTAGGGCAGGGTTTGCCAGAATCCAGGAGGGCTACCAAGTTCTCCTTGTGCACCGAAGATGGAACCACCAATTCTATCGGTGACTTACCAAGAGGTTATTGTCAGAGTTGGTATCTCTCTCCATCAGGCCTTCCGCTGGGAAAGTTGGAGTCCTCTCACCATCCTTGGGGATGAACTGAACTCAACACCTTCCACTAACTCCGGGGTCATCTCTCAGTGTTGTGGCCCGCCAGCGGCCAGCGGAGCTGGCAGCAGATTCGGACAGTGAGGAGGTTGGGGAGGAACATGGGCCAATCCTGGAATCTGGGGAAGGCTCAGATGGGGGCTCTTCTTTGGAAGCAGAGAGGGGGCCAAGGCCATCTGGTAGTTATCATCTGCCTCCGGAGTCAGACAGCAGCGAGGCAGAGGAACAGCTGGAGCCTGTTCCCAGTGTGCGCATGCGCAGAGCTGCCAGAAGACAAGAAGTATTAAGAAAGCAGGGTTGACTTGGGAGTAAGGCCACACCTGGGAGATGATTGGCCCCTCCCATATGAAATAAAAGAGGAGCTAATGGCATGTGGGCTTTTGCAGGAAACAATTAGTTCCTTTGGTCATTGCAAGAGTGGAAAGTGCTGTTTGTGACTCTAAAAGACTCTGTGCCAAGTTTTGTCTTGCCTGCGCTTGGAAACTAGTTCTCTGGCACCGTTCCAAGTGAGATAAGATGTGTGTTTATAAATATTTCTCTGAAATACTGTTTGACAAGCCTTGTGGACTTTGAATGAAAGGAATTCACAGTCATGTAAATAAAAGAGGTCTTTCCAGGACTAAGACTTTGCTTCATGCTTTCTAAGGAAGCCTAGGTCAGAACACTCAGGTTCTCTGAGCTTGTTTGCCAGAATGTTGATGAGTCCCATGGGTGTCTCCTGGGCTGGGTAAGACCTCAGCATTCAGCAGCTCGTGCCCCTCCTTCCCGCACTTGAAACAGACAGTGGTCAGTAAGGCTCTGTTCATGGAGTGGTAGCTTTGGGGCTTCTTTCTTTTCCAGGAGGGATCTCTGTCCCCATGGCTGGGATGGCCCCATAAATGTGCCAAATCAATCTCGACATCTTCGGCCAAAACATACCAGCCATGGAATGTGGGGTGAGGCACTCCTGGGGATGCAGGTGTCATAGACATCATCATTTAGCTTATCCTGGAAACACTCGATCAGCATATCTTATGGCTAGTTGCTCAGTTGGCAGGCCAGATTGTGGAATACTTGCTATAGGCGGCCATGGCTTATGGTGTTCATCCTGGTTCTGAATTTGCAGTTGGCCAAGGGGTCTTCAAAATGCTTTTGGTGTGCCCCCATGAAACAGACAAAGTTGTGCAGCTCAAGAGCATCATTGTTGTGGAACGTGACCATCCACTCGGCTGTAGTCCCCTCCAGTGCCATGGTTACACATAGCCCTTTCAGTAGCTATTTCTGAACCACACTCCTGCATGTAGGTACAGACACGAGCCAGGAAGAACCCTAGTTGCTTAGGATCTCTGATGTACTTCACCCAAAGGGCTGGGGGTCAGCAGGCTCGCTTCAGTGGCGCAGCCCAAGCTGGTGCTGCTGGCTGAGCGGCCGGGGTGATGGCTGGTTATGACACTGTGCCTGAGTGGCTGGGTTAGGCAACACTGCAGCTGCGGCAGTGAGTATAGTCACACCCTCACCACCTCAGGCTTACACTGGTTGGACTGCCAGTTGTACCATCCACACCAGGGATTTGTGCACGTTAAGGTTGCCAAAGGCTCCCCGCAGGTACTCAATTGTGCATGCCAGCATCTCATCCTCCCAATCTGCCTCACCTTGGATCATCTCCTTCTCAATCCCCATTTGCAGTTCTCTCCAGTGGCTCCCCCAGCTGCCATGTGTGGACTCACCCTGGATGACTTTTCTTCCTAGTCTTCTTTTCAACCCCCAGTGACTATCGGGGTCTCGACTGGTCGCTGCTGGCTTCCACCTCAACCAGCCATTCAGGCAGGTCTACTCCGCCATGGGGTTTTGAGATGCTGCTTCCCTCCAGGCTTCAACCTCCTCCTGATAATTCTTGTGAGCCAACATGCTTTGCACAGCCCCCATGGTAGAGGTGTCTCTCTGGGTTGGCTGTTATTGCAGATCTAGCTTAATATCATAGTTTCCAAAGTCAGGTCCCTTAGGAAAGAAAGACTCCATTTGGGTGAAGTGAAAGGTTCTTTTATTAAACGCTGCTGGCTACAGTAAAGTTAGGCTAGAACTAAATTTCTCATGCAAAAAGGTTAAAAAAATTTCCCCTTATCCCAGCCTTCCGCCCATGACCAGTTTGTCTTCAGCCAATGAAGAGCCATATAGATGTTTTGAGAATGCTAAGATGTTTAGGGTAGTCCACATTCCAGTCTCAGGGTGTGTGGCCTTGAGAGCTGGCACAAACTGGTTCCTTGTCTCCCTGGTGTTTGTCAAGCCATCAGCCCCCCTTCCTATTTTCCATCAAATCCCCACACGTTTATTGCCCATTTGTCCTCCTCCCCTTCTCCCTCCTCCCGTTTGATGGATGCCAGCAAGGCACTAAGCCAAAGATGACAGATCTGACAAAACAAGTTAATTATATGGATTTATAGCTTCCTAATTAGTTTAAAGTTAACCTAGTGTGAAGCAAATAACTTTTGCAAAGTGTACATTGATAGAGCATAAGTTCAGAGCTATTGACCAGATCCATGGCATTTCAAATTCTATTTACCAAAAGGTTCATGTATTGATTTTGATCTGTGGCTTTTGTTCATAGAATGGATGAATACATGGAAGATGGACAAAGGCAGAATGGGCAAGCAGATGGGTTGGAAAGATAATATGTGTCTGAACAGGCCCATCTTCATATACTATAGCTGTTTTGCTTTCAGTCAAATATAGGTGTGTCATGTTTATATTTGTATGTATATTCTGTTCTACTATCTGATAAACCAAAATAAACCCATACTTGAAGAACAAAACATGCCCATAGGCTGCCAAATCATGACACATGGCATTCTGTGCACATTTTACATCCAATGAACTGACTCAAAAAATAACATTATATTGTTACTTTAAACGTTTTTAAAGCTGAAATTTAGGTTTAGTGTTATAAGAACCATATTTGAATGAATGTTCACTTTATAAATTAAAAGAAAAAGGGAAAAGGAAAACATGGTACTCAAAGCTTGTTGCTCTGAAAATAATTATTACTTCCCATCATCCAGGAAATGGCTGATTTTAAAAAGAAAGTCACAATTCCATTAAGGGAGCAACAGAAATCCCATTTAAAGTAGAGGTGGACAACATTTATTCCCCAACTAGCATCTTCAGGTTGCCGCCATTAGCAACTTAAGGTGCATGGCTAGCATAGCAAATGAAAGGTTAACCAATTATTTCAATTCTCCCCTATTCTCTTTAGGAAGAGATCCATCATGCAGAGCAGAATATTTCTTTGGCTAAGACATTTAACTGAAAGAAGTTGGTCAAGAATAGCAGGCAGTTCAATTTTAGCATGTCATCTACATTCCTACAGTACTACCTTTGATGTCTAGGCTTCCTCTCATTTCTATAATAATTATTGCCAATTATATTTTTATTCTGTCTTCTACTTATCATATCTAATTCTCTAGCATTTTTTTTTCTTATGAGACTAATAAAGGTTTTGTTTTTCTTTAATTATCTGTATGAATCAAAGGTAACATCATTCATCTCTTTTTTGGCCTTGTTTATGAAATGAATTATCCTGGAAGATTTAGTGATGCCAAAGACTAAAGACAAAAATTTTCTAACTAGATTAATTAGAGTTGATTAAAGTGTGTGTGTGTGTGTGTGTGAGACTGTACCAAAAGATAAAAAGTTTAGACTTGTTTATATATAAGATTAACATTTCCTGAAATAAATTCAACATAGAACAAATAAGTCTTAAATATAATTTAGAAAATGCATTTAAACTAAGATTCATGGATTAAAATATATGCATTCCATTTGTCTTTAAAGAACAGGCCTGATACGTTTTTTCCCCAGTTTCCAGATTTTTCATTTAAAGAATTTAACATTAATTCTATACTCATCTACTTGGGATGAATAAAAACTCCCTTTTTATGACCCTGTAGTCCCTTAGCTCGGGGTAGAGTCAGGGCAACTGGATGGAGCTGAACCTTTACTGGCTAAATGCAATTCTTCTGCCACATGGAATTCACAGCAGATATTTTTTTCTTTGTGCCCTGGGAGAGAAATATTTACCGCTACCTAGGATTGAACTCTCAATCTTCCAAGTGGCAGGGTAGTGTGTTTACCACTAGGCCACCATGATGCTCTTACTTGGGATGAATGAATGTACTATTTTTTTTAAAGAAGCACATTTACAACACATTACATTAGGATAAGGAAGGGTTTGATAATTTGTGGTTCACTGTCTTATGGGAACATAGCCATTACATTAACACATGGTTATTTAGACTTCTATTTATTTATCCAGACTTGATGCCACCTTGGACAGCTCATAAAAAACATTGTGTGTGGAACCTACTCTAGATTTAGTAACTGAATACAGTTATATGCTGTCACATCAGAATGCATGTACCTTTGTATGCATGTGTGCGCACATTGGTGCTAAAGCTGGATGACTGTTGATGGGTTTGTTGAAATTGAATGGTGAATATATGATACATGCAGTTATATTCATATCTTAAATCTACAGAGAGCCTGATATGTCAATTAAGGTTTTCCTTACTAAATTGAAAAGGAACATTTTTTTCAATGTAGCTAAGTGAATTTGACCATTACGCAATTCCTCTTTTTTATGACCTTTTATAGCACAAGCCTGTATAACATCAGCAACAGCTGATCAAGTCAATTTAAGTAAAACACAAATACACATGTAAACATATGTTTTATGATAAATACATAATTAATTATGTTCTCTATGCATAAAAATATATTCCTGAGGGAGCATCCAAATATTCAGAAATAATTAGCATGTCTTACTGTAGTTAGTTTTAATGTGTAGTTTGCATTCATGGCTTATTTTGAATTAATTTACCATAATCACAGCATTTAAATTGAGGTAGGCTTAATCCTAGCAATAAACCAAGATTTGATTTGAAGGTGATTAACTTATTTTCTGGCTTCTGGATATTAAAACAAGAAACACTGCACACAAGATCCTTGATACTTTTATGTTCTTTGAGCCCTCGGGAATTGAACTGAAAACACTGAAGCAGTAGGGGAATTCAGTCTTCCCTTGTTTTTTTATACTTAACATAATTAGTATTGATTGTCAGGGTTCCGACAGATGCCCTAATGTCAATTCGCAAAGCATTTTTATTCTGCTCTTGAGTTGCCATTTATATCCTATCTTTGTGTGTGTGTAATTCAAGGAGGTTTGTATAATGTTGTCTTCTTTTTCCCTACAATAATCATTCTGTGAGGTGAGTTGGGCTGAGAAAGTGTGACTAGAATGAGGTCTCCAATCAGCTTCTATGTCTAACTAGAACTCATGGTGTCCTGGTTTCTAGCCCAGCATCCAAATGACTAAAAGATAGGAAAGAAAACTCCAGATGGTCATCACACAGTATTTTATTTATTACACCCTTTCTCAGTGTGGAAGCCTTTTTGGGGGCAATATGCTGATTCTGTAAATCGCTTAGAGTAAAGCACTGTGAAGCGGTATATAAGTCTAAGTGCTATTGCTATTGCTATAATAACATCCTTTATCTCAAGCTTCCATATTTACCGGTAGTTGCTGGAAATGGACATGGTAGTTGGAAGGATAAGAGTTATAATTCAATATGATTTGTGCAGCTGACATAGACTATGAAAAATGATTGAATTAAGATATACAATAGGTATAATCCACATTTCTGCTCTAAAATAATGGTGGGCAATTAATTTTCTCATGGGACCGTAAGAAAAATCGTCCCAGTTGTAGAGGTCTGCCACCTCACCCCACCCCTTACACTGCCACCAGCCCACCCTCTTTGCCAATGCTGCATTGTTTGCCTCTGCCAACACTGCCCTGTCCTTTCTCCCAATGCCAACCTACCACTCCCACTCCCCACTGCCAATGACTCTCCACCTATGCTGTTGACATCCCACCCACCATTGCTGAAGCAGGCTGGACTCTGATCACCTGCAGGCTGGATATGGCCCACAGGCTGTGAAATGCACAAATCTGTCTTAGATGAAAATGTAAATAATTGTCTGCATTAATAAATATATTGGGATGTCCAATCATTTTAATTGACTAATAGGATCTTTAGTATTTCTGAGAGGATTGCTTTCGTCAGTTCTGACAATTAATAATGTAATAGAAATGTCTAATATGTCTTATGTAGCCTTTTAACAATCTGTTATATTAATGTAACAGAGTAAATCAGTTTTTAATTTATAATAAATTAATCAGTTTATAAATCAGTTTTTGTTCTAGGATTTTGAAAACTTCCATAAACTTTGCACAATGCCATTAGCTATAGAACATGGTCTCTCCAGATGTTTTACCAATCTACATTATGCCAAGTTAATACTGAGAAGTACTTCCTAATTTAATAACTGCCAGTGCAGCAGTAGATCACAATGAAGTAAATTTATACTAGGCTTGTAAGGGTGGGGAAGAAGGAATATTGCAATAGCTTCCATACTACCATATAACCTGGAGAATGGAGCCTTCTGTTTTCAGATGATGAATATCTATCCCTGAAATGCATAGTCGGCTCCAGATTTTGCCAATATAAGTTGACAAGCATGGAATTGTATTGAATGGAGAAAAGAATCAAAATGTAAGATCAATGTAGAGAATGGATTCAGTATTCTTAACTTCTTTGAAAAGCCTGAGGAGCTCTAGGAAAATGTAAGAGACATTGTGAAGACCAATGAAAATTTATCAGAATGTCAATGAAGAAAAGGAGATTAGTTTTAAGTAATGACAAACTTGAATAAGATAATGAAGGATATTTCTATGACAGCAAAGATCACAATAGTCAAAGTTACAATTTTTCCAGTAGTAATATACAACTGCTAAGCACAGGAAAAGACAGAAAAAAACAATAGATGCCTTTGAACTATAGACTTGGAAACAGTGTCTAAGAATACCCTGGGCCATGGCAGATAACTATTTTAAGACTTCCCATTCCAGCAAAGCTTCTCACACTATTTAATGAAAGAAATGTTATGCTGACCCCTGATGTTCCTGGGAGGGATGACCAAAGAACATTGGAGTACATGCCTACCAGGGGCGGTTTCCTAATTTTTTTACTACCACTCTGTGGGTGTGGCTTATTTTGTGGGTGTGGCTTGCCAGCCATGTGACCGGGTGGGCATGGCTTCTCAGACTGCTGAAGGGAGGGAAACTGAGATAGGTCCTGCCGCCCATTCCCCCTCCCCTCAGCAGCTCGAGAAGCCTCGAACGTGCAAAAATGCCTAGGATCATCACCGCACGTTCGTGGCTTCTTGGACTGCTGAAGGGAGGGGAATGGAGATAGCTCCTGCTGCCCGTTCTTTCAGCGTCTCACACGCTCCCTCACACGCTCCCTGCTTGGACTCACTGTGGGGTAGGAAGGCAGCGCATGCGCAGTGCCGGAAGCTCGGCTTCTGGACATGCGCAGAAGAAAAAAAAATTTAAAAATTGTTTTTTAATTTTTTTTTAATGGCAGCGCCTAGGCACTGGCAACCGACCGCACCGGTACTGTGACGTCACCAGCGGGCTGCTACCGGTGCTATAGAGTGGACCGCACCTGTAGGAACCCACCACTGATGCCTACAGTATATATTCAAAACAGAATCACCCAAGGCAAGATCATACTTACCGTAGCTAAGACAAGCAGGCATGTACATTAGGCAATAACAATATAGGAATGTGCTGAAGGCAGGTAATCTCTTTAGTAACAATCACAGGACATCAATTAGTACTGTGCATCAGAAAGTAATGGTAAACCATTTCTGTATTTTTACTAAGAAAATTACACGGATAGACTAAAATTACCCTACTTTAGACACATTATGCAAAGAATTAACTCTGAAGAAAAGAGAAGAATGCACCAGCAAGCTGGATGAACACAGTTACACCAGTGATGAGTGCAATATTGGGAGATCTGAAAGACCAGGTTAGGGACAGATGATCATGAAGAAAATCAGTGTAATGACTAAGAGTTGACAATGATTTAATAGCATATAATCAAATAATAAAAATGAAAGTTATAGGACAACTTGAATTGAATCCCTGACATCTTGCACTTGAAATTCCATGAAGCAGTGAAAGTTTCAAGCCTTGCAGTGCCCTGAGTTGAAAATCTTCAGATTTGCACAAATATATTATCAGATATTGTGTGATCTTGATGTTTGAACTTTTTTTCTGAGAGCTAACCTGACATAAAAGTAGAAAGTTATAAATAGTTTAATTCAAAATCATGTAGTTATTTTCTTGAAGTAAATTTATTTCAAGTATCACAAAACAATTGCTACTAAGACCGTAAACTTTACCCATCATGAAAATTTAAGCAGCAGTGGAGAAACAGATTAAGATACTTATGACAGCAAATATATTAAATATATATGTTTGAAACACAAACGGTATGTCATAAAAATAACCATAAATGTTTTGTGACAAAATGGGGAGCGGAGAATAAAGATAAAACATTTTGCATCTGGAAGCCTAGGGGAACATTAGTCACATATAGATACTCTAAAAGAGGATTCATGCTATTCTGTTACACCAAAAATAATGAACAGCCTATGGCACAAAAAGCTTAACTAAATTTGTGGGAAAGCTTTGATAAGCAAACAAGTTCATTCTTCAATAAATTAAACATTAGCTACTTCATCAGATGCATCAATGCTTCAGCCAAGCAACATTCTGTCACAATAAATCTATTAATGCTATAGGCATATTCAGCCATTTTATTTTTGTCATGATGGCGAAAGACATCATGAGTTTCAGCATGTTAGCTCTGCCATTTTACCTTATAAGCATTATCACTACCCTGCTTGCATGTGATGGGTACTGAACATCTGCCCTGGAATCAAAAATCAAAATGGAAACTGGGAAATATAGTATGATGCTGCAAGGGTAGGCTGGTATCCATGGATTGCTTTCCTTCAGGGTACAGTTTGACTAATGAAGTAAAACTGATCTTAAAATAGCAAATGTAGCCTTTCTAACCTATAGGTCTTGCTGTTTAATGCCCAGTTAAGTCCTGGCAAAATATTTAATCTTGAATGATGAACAGACAAGCCTGCTTATATCACAGAGGCTGCCTGACAGAAACCCAGGAAGACAACCAGGAAATTCTAGCATGGTAGTCAGACTAGATAAATGAAAAAAAAATAAAGATCTGGAAGAAGGAAGTAGAAAACAATCTCTGTATTTTTGCTTAAAAAATTCCTGATCATGATCACAGATATACCAGGAACTAAAGCTGACTTGAGAGAATCTTTACAAATGCCCATGCACCTGCCAAATCAAGATTTGAAATGATATCTGGCCTTGAAAAATCTCATAAAGCATTTGTTTATAATATACCTCATATTTCTAAAGCATATTTTATTTGTTAATATTCCACAGACTAAGAATAAACAGTTGATATATGTTACAATGTGGGCACACAGAAAATATTTCCTTTTTAAAGTGAAATTTGGACTTTCTGAAATTGTAATTTAGCTCTAGGATTAAAATATTTCTTCGATAACTTCTATAATCTTTAATTGTCATGAATACTATGTAGGGGATTATGGGAGATTATGAATTCAGTGGCGTTTTTAAAATAAATGTACAATTTTTAATGATTGCTGGTGGATGAAGTCAAGAATACATTTGAGCAGTGCAATAACAAATGAAATAGGAAACTGTAATAGATAGATGATTGAACTGATTCAGGTGGGGGATTTTTATGTTATGATAACTGTGGAGATATGAAAAAACCCAATTAACATTACATAGGATAAAACTTCTGAGTCTTAGCATGGGGATTTTTTGGCAAGTTGTTACACTACCTTAATTTTCTACTGATTGCTAGAATGTCTTTAAATAAATCTGAGCAGCCAAATCTGAATTTTCAGATACTTGAATTATAAAATAAGATAAGATATCCTGAACTTTTTCTCTGAACTTTTCCCCTCAAAATCTCAACATCTTTTTTTGTATCGTGATGACCATAATTGCTTGCAGTAATACCACACTTGGAATACTGCAACCAATTTTGGTCACCACAATACAAAAAAGATGTTGAGATTTTGGGAAAAGTTCAGAGAAAAACAACTAAGATGATCAAAGGCCTGGAGACTAAAACATATGAAGAACGGCTGCAGGATTTGGATTTGGCTAGTCTAGAGAAAAGAAGAATCAGGAGTGACATGATAGCAGTATTTTAATATTTGAGGAGCTCCACAAAGAAGAGGGGGTCAAATTATTCTCCAAAGCACCAGAGGGCAGGACAAGAAACAATGGTTGGACACTAATCAAAGAGAGAAGCAACCTGGAATTAAGGAGAAACTTCTTAATAGTGAGGACAATTAACCAGTGGAACAGCTTGTTTTCAGAAATCGTGAACGCTTCATCAGTGGAGGTTTTAAGAAGAGACTGGACAAACTTGTCTGAAAAGTTATAAGTTCTCCTGCTTAAGCAGGGGGATGGACTAGAAGACCTCCAAAGTCCCTTTCATTATTCTATTCTATTCTATTCTATTCTATTCTATTCTATTCTAT